>CM042838.1:17966485-18231485 GCA_023653725.1 Bungarus multicinctus | reverse complement strand
CTGCACGCTGCACATTGATTTAAGATCATCACCACCCTTGCACAGCCCTAAGATATTGTGAGGCTTCTGGTCATCCTAAAAGGCTGAGTCAATTCATTCTACAAATTAATCAACCCATCCCACAAAGCAGAGGAAATCCCACAATGACACAATGACAGGGCTTTCTTTGGAACAGGAGGGAGGGGTCAGGAAAGCCAGCAGCTGTATGGAAAGATTTACCCTTACACTTGGGAACAGGGGTGGAATTCCACCATTTCGGCCCAGTTCTATAGAACTGATAGCTCCAAACAGCAGCTGACACTGAACTGGTTCACTCCGAAGATCTTCTTTGCATCGGTTGGGCCTATCTGCCTGCCAGGGCTCTATGCTGTCCTTTATTCCCTGCTAAAACAACCTTAGTAGCTTTGCGCGGCACAGCCGAGTGATGCGCATCAGCAGGAGGTGGTTATTGCTTGCAGAAGTTGATTTACAAGTACTGCGCACGCGCGCACACACCAAACTGGTTGTTATGCCAGTAGGATCCCACCCCTGTCTATGAACAAACAAAATCGCAGGCGATAGGTAACATATGAATTTAAGGTGTGTTATATTTCAATACTTAGACCTTTCACTTTTGCGGTTTTCATACTATGGCTAAAACTATTTTGGCAATACGAATTGAAACTTTGCTGTGCAATTCTTTAAATAATCAATGCAAACGTCAAAATAAATGAAACCACAAGTTCATCAACTCTCATTTGTCAAAAAGAATAGCAGGGGATCAAAGCTATTATGAGATTAATTGTACGCCCGCTGAGTAGGGTTTAGAGACCAAGAATACAAAAAAGTTCTTTCAAGAGTTTTCTGTTTCATGATTTCATGGGTGTATTACATAATGCTGTGCAAAAGCTTCGAACCACGGTTTCCATTTTAATGTTACTTGTGCCGTAACCCACCCTTGCAAAAAAGAACACAGTTGCTACAATTATTTTAATTTATGTGTATGTAGTTAGTAGATGATAACACTAATCTGATATGTAAGAGTCCAAAGATATAGTCTCTTACATGCCATAGAATGTGGCATAGCCCTTTTCTCTCTGGCCACATTAGTTCTACATCTCAGAATCTGTATATCACAAGATAACTTTACCATGTCTTCTCTTGGAAATATATAGAGAAACCTATTGTTCCCCAAGAGTGTTACAGACAGCCGCAAAATACGTTACACTCTGGGGCCCTGGAAAAGTACAAACTGCTCACTACTCCAGAGAAGATGTTCCAGGCTAGTTTTAAACAGATATGCCGGCTGTAGTTCTGAATGTATGGTTTGGTTCCCATCCTCGTAAATGTTTAGGGGATTTTAGGGGATTTTCATAGAAAAGGACAGCTGCAAAGTTTTTTTGTTACAGTAAAAAGACTCATCTCCTCACCAAAACATAAGGAACCCGTTAGAAAGAAAACTGAAAGTTTCCACTCTGATGAACAAAGGGATGAATTGGCTCTAAGTGGGGAAATGGTTCCATTGCTGAAATTCCTGTAACCCCACTCCTTTTCTATAAGAACTCTGTATTTAAAGGATCAATGTTGGTTTTAGGGGGTCGCTAAAAAGCCCGACTGTGACGTAGCATGGTAGAGGTCTGTTTCATGGAACTGTTCCATGCATGGGGGGAGGGGGGGAATAGGGGTGAATTTCAACTCGAGTTACCAGACTATTCCTGAAAAAAAAAATCTCTTAAAATCTATGCAACTATTTCTGTTGTAACTAAAAGCAAATGCTTAAAACACACACACACACACACACACACACACACACACACCAACCAACCTAGTATCTTTGTATCTAAAACAAAGTGCAAATCATTAAATAAACACTTTGCAAATCATTAAATAAACAGTTTTAGAGTATTTCTAAAATCCAATGCAGGTTTTTTGTTTTTCTAAAAGAGAAAGGGGGGGGGAGGGAGAGAGAAACGGTCACCATAAGTAAAACCAAGAATGCTGTGAAACAAGATAAGAAATAATTACTTTGGCTAAAACACCAATTCCGAATAATAATAGTGCTACACTCATTTTAAGGGCTTTTCTGTTGAGTCCTCAGAGAGATTATTTGCATTCCTCAGGTATTCTATTGTACAATTCAGATGAATAAAGACTTACAAATCATTCCTCCACTGCCAGTGAGAGACTTTGATCCAGTGAATACACTATTGTACTTTAACTATAATTGGCAAAAAAACCTGACAGTATGTAGAGCACCACAAGCTTAATAACAAAGGGGAATATCTCAGAGTGTTGACAGATGATCTTCATAATGCGGAAGCAGAGCTGGTACACTTAAGCAGTAAATGAGCATGGAGGTCTAAAGGTCTCTGAAGTGACTGACATCAGACCTGCCAGTGGCTAAGTACACAACTAGGGTACCACATCATCCCTTTAAAGGCAGGTTCTATGCTTGCCTGTCTCACTTCTTGACTTTCAATATGATTTCAGTAGCACAAATTACTCCATTTCCATAATACCAATATAGATCAAGTAAAGAAACAGAATTCAAGATGAAAACTTGATCTCTAATTAAGTGTTGTTCTCTGCAGAACAAGCTATACCTAAAAATATCTAGATACCAATACCATTCAAAATAATGCCCGAAACACTAAATAAACTGGCCTAAGCAAGATAGGTAATTGAGTGGTCATTTAACCATATATAATTATGGTTGCAGTTTGACTTTTTATTTGTTTATATTAACTGCCTGATAGCAGAGGCTATTTGGGTGGATCATAATAAAACCCGCTAAAAATACAATACCAAAGAAATAAAAATTAAATTTAAGTAACATAAAATACAAAATAAAAACATAATGTAAGCTAGCAGTAACATGCTGGTCAGTCACAAAGATAGAATTAAATACAATTAAAAGTCAATTCCTTACGAGAATTTTTTTAACTCTAAGGATATCTTAATACTGCCCTTGCTCAGTCTATCCAATGATATTCCATAAAACCCTTTATGAAAAATACAGCTGTGGTTCAGAGAGGAAAAGAAAACTAATGGAAAGGGTCTCTGAAACTGAATTGGGAGTGGATGGAGGGGAAGAAAGAGAGAGAGGGAGAGAGGGAGGGAAGAAGTGGGTAGACTACGCAGTGAAGCATTTTTTGTCTACTCTAGCACTTGCAGAATTCATCTACTGTATTCCTGTATTCATTAAAATGAATTCCTGCCTTTTTGCATTGGACATATTTAGCAGATCTTATCTAAAACAATGTGGGTGCCAATCATATGGTCATTTCATTTTCAAGTTCACTTCAGTGTCCTTGGTGGTCACTTTCTCACAAATGCCCCTTTTCTTCCAGCACCACAATGGTTTGGTTTTAGCACTCTTCCTAAAGTTTTTTTTTTTTAAGTATGGATTTAGCAGTCTTCTAAAAAGAGCAGTAATCAATCCCATACTGCACAGGTCAATTTAAATCAGAAAAAAAGAACTGGATTCTGACAGATGTGTATTGATAGTTTTGCCATCCTAGGATACATTTCAAGTTTCCCATGGCTTAATATGGGAATTTTAAAATTAATTTTATTACTTTTGAGGACAATGCAGGAATGCTACTACTCCTGACTAATTGAGCCAACACCCCAAGGCTTCTCTCATGCAATGAGCAATGCCCTATGGTCACTTATGCCTTCTTGAAGGTAGCATGGCACTCTAGTCTGCCTATGGCAGCACTAAACAGCCATAATGTTATTAACCAATCTCAACTGCCTTAATTCCAGAGGTCTGCTGTACTGTACCAATTTCTTGTCTTCTGTGGGCGGCCTCCATGCGGTCTGAATTAAAGCCCTTGGCTCTGCATTGCCAGCACACTGCTTGCTTACCTTATGGAGCCTCGGTGGCGCAATGGTTAGAGTGCAGTACTGCAAGCTACTCCTACTGCAATTTGGCAGATTGAATCCCACCAGGCTCAAGGTTGACTCAGCCTTCCATCCTTCCGAGGTGGGTAAAATGAGGACCCAGATTGTTGGGGGCAATTATGCTAACTCTGTAAACCGCTTAGAGAGGGCTGTAAAGTACTATAAAGTGGTATATAAGTCTAAGTATTGCTATTGCTACCTAGCGTTTGTCAGGAATGGTATTTGTTTGCCATCAGTGATGCCTTCAGAGCCTTTCTTCTTCATTCTTTCACTTCGTTCACTTAATAGGAGGCTATGCCACCATTCTAACCAATTGTCTTGCCCTACCCTTCCATGCCCCATTCTACATGAGGAAGAGTAAATGAGTGATTAATTTTTACCTGGTGAACTATGCTATGGTGGGCAGAGAAACACAGCCAAGGCAATCTACCAATCCCTGTCTCTATCTTGCCCTATATTAACAGGACACCGCTATTTAACACCCTAGCACCCTCTTTCCCATTATTTATGACAACAATTCCAGAAGGAAAAATCTATCCTACTTGTTCCTGAAGAGCATACTGCTAGAAATAATACTGGGTTCCACTGTAAAAAGACAAGTGTTCCCAACCTTTTCTATACTCCGTATCCCTAGAACATTTCTGATATATTCTCACACCCCCTTACAAAATTAAATAATTATACGCATATAATTATGCATACGCACTATAATTTTTAAAGTTCTAAATCCAAGTTCCCCCCCCGGAATATAGTCTTGCACCCCCAGTTGGGAACCCTTGCAGTAAGTCAAAAGAATTACCAATGTACTCTTTCACACACAGGAATATTTCAAATGTATACAGCGAGGAGCTATGCAACACGAAGATATATTTTGATTCAGCTTGGCCTTGTTTGGAGTTGAGCCAAAACATTTATTTTATTGCTTTAATATACAAAATACGAGAAAAAGCATCAAAGACAAATAAGGGAAATGGGAAGGAAAGAAGAAAAACAGCATGTTACGAACAAGAAATCATTAGGCCTAATTCCTAAACACATCATTAAACTTTACCTTTATGTGATAATATTGATCCATCTTTCCATCATAACAATAGAAAGCCTATCAATAGAAAGCAAGCATACACTAACAATCCAAGAGTGCAAATATGGGGGTCATGCTGTTTTTTCAACATTATTTTTTCTTTATGTTTAACCCCATATTAGATGGCTCCATAATTCTATATTACACTGATAGATTGTACAATTTTGGTATATAATTCAAACCATATTCATCCAAAATAAATTAACCATATGTGGATATTAAAATATTAAAATAAAACTAGTAGCACAGGAAACTAACTTTTAAAATACTGGCTAATGTTATAGAAGTCAGTGTGTCTTCATAGATGATCCAAAACATGTCTGATCTTTTACATTCAGCTACAGAACATGGCTAAATTTAATATCTCCAAAAGTCCTGTGCGTAGACTTCATGATTTTCACTTTCCTATATGCATCTAAGATAAACTTATTCCTTTATACTTATTCCAGATGGATCTTGACAGACTAGAACACTAGGCCATATCTAACAAAATGAAGTTCAATGAGAAAAGTAAAGTCCTACACTTAGGCAAGAAAAACCAAAAGGACACATACAGACTGGGTGAAACCAGGCTCAATAGCAGTAACTGTGAGAGGGATCTTGGAGTCTTAGTGGATAACCAGCTAAATATGAGCCAGCAGTGTGCAGCAGCAGCCAAAAAAACCTAATGCAATCCTAAATTGCATTAACAGAGGGATACTATCGAGATCAAGTGAGATACAAATACCACTCTATAAAGCCTTAATAAGACCACACATAGAGTACTGCATCCAGTTTTGTTCATCACATTATTAAAAAGATGTTGAGACTCTAGAAAAAATAACAGAGAAGAGCAACCAGGATGATTAGGGGACTGGAGGCTAAAACATACAATGAATCATTGCAGGAACTGGGCTTGGCTAGTCTAGTAAAGAGAAGGACCAGGGGAGACATGATAGCGGTCTTCCAATATTTAAGGGGATGCCATAGGGAGGAGGGGGTCAAGCTATTTTCTAAAGTGCCTGTAGGCCAGACAAGGAATAATGGATGGAAACTGAACAAGGAAAGATTTATCCTGGAAATAAGGAGAAACTTTCTGACAGTGAGAACAATCAACCAATGGAACAGCTTGCCCTCGGAAGTTGTGGGAGTGCCATCACTTGAGACTTTCAAGAAGAGATTGGACTGCCATTTGTCAGAAATGGTGTAGGGTCTCCCGCTTGGGCGGGGGGTTGGACTAGATGACTTACAAGGTCCCTTCCAACTCTGTTTATCTGTTTATCTAATGGCAAACTTAGGTATCTTTCAGAGCAGAAGACAAACTCATTATGAAAAAAGATCCACTCCATCCTCTTCCAAATAAAACCCTTAGATTCTAACATCTCCTATGCTGGCCACCCATCCTCTCATTAACTCTTTTGAATTTAGGAAAATGGCTGAAATATATTTGTTCCTGTTCTGCTGCAGGAAACTTCTGTTGGATCAAAGGGTATTATACCATTCAGATATTTCAATATAGCTGATATTTTCTCAAATCATAGGAAATATTTCAAAATGTCAAGCCTTTCTGGGCCAGTAGAGCATGTTCTAGAGAATATATGACAAGCACATACAATAACATGGATGCCATGACTCGTTCATTCACAAAACATTTGCCATGATGGGTGTAGTCAGTCACAAAATACTCATTAATAGGAGAAAATATTCCACACCTTCTTCCAAATTCTCCAGAAAACTGGCTACCAATCTAAAAACTGAACCTTAATATCTAAATAGTTCAATATTGTCTAAGGGAAAATGAAGTATTTTAAGATTATACATCTAAAGGTTTCTCAAATGCATAATAAGGGGAAAGGAACTGTAATAACATTAGTTCAAGATTAGGGTAACAAGCAGATGTTTTGTAGTTGGGTCTTTTTTCTCACATAAGCAAATGTTCTTAAAAAAATTGCAGAGTGCAATATCTTGCACAACTTTCAGTAGGAAAGTCTTTATACTAAGAATCAATTCACCTTCAATCTTTATGTCTCCCCAGTATGGAAATGAAACTCTGCATTCAAATTTCACTCCATATACAGGAGAGATGAAAAGCTTATTACCTATTGAAATACTTTTAGTAATGAATGGGATGTTTGTGTAGGAGGAAGAAGGAATTAAGCAAGGGCAGAAATGTGTAGGAAGTCTTTTATTTCAGAAAATTAAAGTTGTTTAGCAGTACTTTCATGTGAAGCTCAGAACTGCGACTCTTGCCGTACACAATCTGGAATGAATCTGTAATTCCATAAGCAGCATTCAGTATGCCACTAAATCTTCTATAAAGTGGGCCTGTAGAAATATTCTGGATCTCCTGACAAAGGAGGATATATAAAGGGTTTTCTCAAAATTTAAAAACTGTTCTATTTGAACATTAATTCAGATCTGTTTATGTAAACATGGTCAATGTCAGAAGATGACAGAAAAATAATCACTTTTTAAAAGTTAGACCAAATTGTATTGTAGCATTGAAAAGCACATTCTGATTAGAGACTGTGGCCAATTTAAGTGGGATTTGTTCAATTCAAAACTGACCTTAAAAAAAACAATCAAATACCTTGCATTCCTTATCCTGCTTTAAGAAGTTGTTATGAAAGAATTACAATCCAGGGCCGCGGGACTTATTTAATCAGTAGATCATATTTATATCTATCTATGTAAATATATATATTTAAAACAGGAAAGAAAGACTGAAAGAGAGAAAGAAAGAAAAGCAAAAATTGCAAAAAAAGAAAAAAAAGATAAACAATAGAAAAAAGATATTAAAGTGGCTTGATATTCTTCATAGCACTTACAATTAGAAAGATATTTAACCTTTCTCTCTAAAGTAATATTATTTTACTCTTTTTATAATTTATCTTGTTCAATCATAAACACAGGTTTATTTGTTCGTTTTTACACAAAAATGATAAAAAAGCTTCCAGTCACCAATGAACGTATTGTAGATAACAAACCATTCCTGCAATAAATCTGATGAAATGCCCTTATTATTAAGTTGTTCCAGAGAATCCCTTTATTTTTCTATGATGAAAGTAAAAGGCAAGGTTTTTTTTCATATTTGGCTTCTCTCTATCTATAATACTTTAGTCCCAATTGGCTCTCTGTAGTTAGTCATACAGTAGAGAAAATTTAAACAAGAAATAAATAATAAAGAAGGCACAAGAACAGAAGGAGTGAAGAATTCATTTGTTGGACAAAAATAGATGTTGATAAATGGATGAGGGACAGAGAGTTAAGTAAAAGCTGGATAAATTTCTAGAAACAAAATAAGGTTTAAAAGTGAGACAAATCATATTTTGGGTATGCAAGTATTAAGGTTTATTTTGTAAGTACTTGCAAAAATATAGTTTTCTAATAATAATAATAAAAATAAAACAAATGTGTCCTGCCAGATCTGTCACCCTGCTGAGAAAGAAGTTCTAACAGCTACCAATCCATTTCAATCAGGTTCTCATCCAAAATATTTAAACCCCCTCCTAAGGATGATGTTGGAGGGTTTCTTCTACATAGGCCTCTGAATTGCAGTGCTGAACATCTGCATGAAACTACTTCTAAGAAAACAATAATACAGTACACTCTTGAATACTGCCAGAAATTAAGTCAGACAAGACAGATGTGTTGTTGGTATACAAGAAACTAGATTTGGAGGTTGATGTTCAACATAATTTGGACCAGGTTACCCTTCCTTTTGAAAGAGCAGATTGGGAGTGCTTCATGTTCCTCATCTGTCACTGGATTCATAGATGGCAGTTTTTTGGGGAACACTTGTTTAGTTTATATCTGATGTGTCAAGTGCAAACTTTCCAGGCCCAGTTACATTTGGCAGTTATTAGCTACTATATTTCCTTGAAAATAAGACTGGGTCTTATATTAATTTTTGCTACAAGGAACGCATTAGGGCTTATTTTCTGGTTATGGCTTATTTGGGGGGAAATACAGTACTAAATGTATCGGTCGTACCGACAATCTTAACTGGGGCTTATTTTTGGAGTAGGGCTTATATTACCAGTGTCCTGAAAAATCATGCTAGGGCTTATTTTCCAGTTGGGTCTTATTTTCAGGGAAACACGGCATGTTCTTGTTCCGTTCTGCCAGAATGACGGCAATATAGTCTCCATCAAGTTATTCTTGAAATACAACTATTTTTAGTTACAATGCAAATAAAATACACTGGCTTGCTAATCATTGCAGGGTATAAGGATTATAGAAGATCTTTTGAATGATCTATAATGGTGGGCATTTGCTTATAAAGCATAATTTAAAGCCCTAAATGGTTTAAGACTGACTTGCTAAGAAATTACCTTTTTTATTAATCTAGCTGGCTGCTGAAATCTGTAGGAGAAAGCTCTTTAAAAATGCCAGATGTTCTTTGCTGAGAGTAAACTGAAAGTAGTTTGCTGTTTCCTTCTTCTGGGTTGTCTTTTTGACGTCCTAGTTAAACTACAGCAATGTGTTTTCTATTATAGTTCTATCTAAGTACTATCCAGACTGAACTTTTTTGCTAATTTTTTTGAGGTGATCCGACAGATTCGTTAGTTACTGTCTATGGTGTGTGTTACTGTCTATGGTGTGTGTGCTTGTGAGTGTGTGTCCATCCTATCTCATAAGAATGTTTTTGGAGGAAAGCTGGAGGTTGATATGCAACATATTTTGCAGAGGGCTATCATTCTTCTGGAAAAGTAAATTCACCATACATTAAGGTCCTGAATGTTCATTAGGATGTATCTCCATGGTGAGATAGGCGGCAAATGTATTTAGTAAACAAACAAATCAATCAAACAAATCAATCAAACAAATAAACAACCAAATGGCTGAAACAAATGAGGTGTCTTAATCAACTGAATAGCTATTAAAGCTGTTGCCATTAAAAAAAATACAGAAAGAAAAAGGACTTGAATATAGAAGAAAGAAAAGAGAAAGCATACATGTTATTTTTAAGATAATTTGGAAATACGATCATAAGTCATTTACGTACAGGTTGAAGAAGCAGGAGATTCTGCATGTATACATAGGAAATGCATCCAATTTATTTCAGTGGCCTTACATTCTTTAGTTTAGTCAATACACAATTAAAAATCTTGTCTGTTATAAACTTTTGTTGGAGCTCTTTAAACTGAATGATTAGCAGAAATAATGACCCTGTCAGACTTAATCACATTAAAATGTAGTTAACATCATTTAATTTTTTCCACTTAATATGCGAAAATTTCCAGTAGATTTGCAGTGAAGGCCATTGAAATTCCATTAGAACAAGAATAAAAATTTCAGGCATCATTTATTCAGAGAAGGAATAAAGGTCTTGATTGAAAACTGCTGAATCTTTCTATTAGAGAAACTAAGAATCATTGCATTGAATTGAACCTTTAGTTTTTAGACGTCCGGGGGTTATGTTCAGCAGGATAGATCGATAAACTTTAACTAATTTTAGAGATGATATGTCAGTTTTATACACCACAGCATAAGGTTTTCTACTTATTGAAAAATGCTCAGTAGAGCAATCCTATGGAAAATAGAATGAATATTATATGGTATTACTTCATTTTTACTGTTCCTGATAGAGTCTTCCTATACACACCTATTTAGAAATAAGATGCATTAATATAGGAACTTGATTATATTCTGCACAATTTCAGAAGGACTATTACCCTATTTGACTTGTCCTACCATGATCTTTGTACTAATGACCTCCAGACTGGGCTTGGGAAATATAAACTCCTCTGAGTAAACTTGACTTTTGCATGAATGTGTGTGTCCATATAACTTTTCTTGACAATAATATGGAAGTGGTTTGTGCTACTGCTTTTCTCCAATATTTTGTTTTACTTCCCTTGAATTTTCTGATGATCCTATCTAGCTACTAATCATATCTGATGCTCTTTAGTTTACTTAGCTCAGAGAAGACCATCCTTGTTTACTGATGCAGAATGTCTCAAAAGCTGGTGGGGACTAAATGCCACTTAATCCCAGCTTGAGTTGCTTCCAAGCTCAATTGGGGCTTCTTCTTCTTCTTTTTTTGCTTTTATTTTTAAGTCAGAATATTTCTAATATACACTTCCCTTAGCACAGTTGCTTTTTTTTTCATGTGAAACATTGAGGAAGAAGAGGGAGATGGGAAAAAACACTTTAAACACCACAGAGAATAAACAGTGATGAATATTCAAAAGAACAGGAACTTTCCTAGTGGATAAAAATCTGATTTTAAAATCAAAGGCTGATTTTGTTTTGATGTCCGTTCCACAGCCATCACTTCCATAGCTTTTGATGCGTTTTGTCTGTTTTCTTTTCTTCCCCCTTACCTTTGCAGCCACCCACTGTTTCCCTCTTCCTTCCCAAACATTATTCCAAATATCCTATACAGTATCCTATATACTGACACTCAGTTCTACCTCTGTCTCTTTTTAATTGCTAAATTATTTAGCATGAATGACATGCTATTCAACTGTAGACCCATATGGCTATTTTGGCCGTCCCTAATCTCTGAAATCCATCTGGATCTGAAGTGCTGTCCACCTTCATCATCTTTCCTGTGAGATGTTCAAAGATTACTTATTACCTATTTCAGATACCCCAGAAATACTTCTTCAGTAGATATATCTCCTTCTTTTATGCAGGGGAATCCCTTCCATTACCAGGCATTGATAATATCTGTTAAGCACATGACCATGAGCCAGTAAGAACAAGGATTGAGTAAGCAGGTGATAGCCTTCATCCTGCCTCCATGCTTGTCTACCTCCTTCAGATTCACAAGTCAAATGGAATCCAAATTATTAGGACAAACTGTTGTCAAGATAGCATGCCTGTAAAAATGTCCCAACATCAGAGTCCAAGTTGAGGTGAACATAGTCAGCTTTGATACTTCCTCATCACCAATATTCTCCTCACCATGGTTGTACGGTGCAGAAGGCCAACACATGATCTGGGAAAATCCTCATATATTTAAGAAGTCAGCCAGATCTATCTGGATTGGAGCTTTCTATCAACTCTCAAATCTAATTAGTGAAGAAATGGTAACAAGTCATGAGACTTCTCCAATTTCAGAATATCTATCTGATATGCCAATAAAATACCATATTTGCTTCTTTAAAATTACCCTTTCCTTCCTCTGGGTCACTACTTCCAAAGAGACGATGTAAGAGAACTTTTTTTATCACTGCCTGCTCCCTTGGATATTCCAGAGATATCAGACTCTTGCTGTTAGGCTTTCCAAAAGCTACGAAAATCTGCTTTTTCATAGATCCTTTGGGGTTTAATTTAAATTTCTTCTCTCAAATGTGTAGTTGTTATTAAGCACTGTCTATGATATTGCCATGTACGTATTCTCATCCAGATGTATATATACTCCATCCATACATTCCAAAGCACTTAATCCCATCATTTAAGTACTGCATAAAGTATCTAATTCATTTGGGACCTGAATCAAACTTGCCTTAAAGTATATGATCTTGCAAAACAATTTATAAAGCGTCAGCATCTTGGTTCCTCACCCTCTTTACATTCTTGGTTTCTTTTGTAATCAATCTCCATCCTTTCAATTCTTTTTTATTTCGGCTCTAATTTCATATTTATATATTGCTGAGACAAGTTTTAAATGAAAAGCAATGAAGACCTGAATCCCTCTCCTCTCCACAGATAGGCTATGGCGGACTACAAGATTTAAAAATGGGCTGTTAACTTTGGTGCTAGATTTTTTTTTTAATGTTTATGGCTTGGGTTTCCCCCAAAATAAGACCTGGTCTTATTTTCTTTTCGGACCCAAAATAAGCACTGCATTTTATTTTCAGTGGATGTCTTACCCGCTTACCTTAGGACCACCTCAGCCACGCCTCCCACACCCCGACACCTGTCACACTGCTCTCTGACTTCTTCTGCAGCCGCTCTCAGCCAGACACCGCATGGCTTGTTGCACCAGTGCCGCCGCTCGTTGCAGGATGCCACGAGGCTCATCATGTCACTGCCACCACTAGAGGCAGGGGGCTGTGTAGCACCTTGCGCAGTTGCAGTGCGAGCGGCGACACTGGGGGGATGAAACTTGCGGCATCCTGCCACGAGCAGTGGCATTGGCATGATGAGCCTTGCAGCATTCTGCACCTTTGTAGATTGCAGAAAAACTCCCAAGAATAGACAGTAGTGTTTATTCTGTAGCCTGCCAATTTTGCATTTAAAAAGACGCTTATGATTATTTAAGAAACAGTAAATCAAATTTGGCAGAAATCTTTGCAAACATCAATGATGATGTATACGAGCACTATTCTGTCTATCACCATCTCAAAATTACTAGAATTATTCTAGAACATTTTCAAAATTAGTCCAATATTATGATCAATGACATTCAAAGTGGCAGAAAAGTCCAATAATAAAATACAATGATTCTAGATAAACTCAAAGCATATAACTAAGTCATAGTATCAGTACTTGTAGAACTAAGCTAGAAATATTTGTTTATCCACAGCAACATTACATAAGTAATTTCACTCTTGAATAATCTTGTTACAAAGGAAAAAGATAAGAATGTTTTAATGACTAAGAATTTTCATTAGTAGTAGACATTTAAGGCAAGGACCTCAACTACTGCTTATTTGTCACCATTAAATGATTTCCTCTCAGCTGAATAAAATTGGGAAAACTCAAGCCTGTATGACTGTCTTTCACCAGATTGCATTGGTATGATTCCAACTTGCAAGTGGATACCATTCAGGCTCTTAAATGTATGCTCCAATGAAGAGCTCAACTAAAAACAATTCAAACAAATAGGAAATACAGGGCTTCCATACAGCTGAATTTAATCCCCCCCCCCCTCTTAAGTGCTTAAAGCTGCAGGAAAAGAGCTAGCATCTCTATGACAACAGGGGTGGAGCAAGGCTGGATGGCCTGGAAACTGATACAGTAAGTATATACACCTATACTGAAAAAGGGTTATGCAAGAGAATGCATATATTAATAAACTGTTGTACTAGCCTTTCTCACAAGAAGTTTTATTTAAAATCTTACAAAACAGTACCATAGAGAAAGAAATGACAAAGTGAATGTGTTGGTTTCACAAAAGGTAAAGGAACATGAGGTCTGACAACTACTAGAAGATGGATGGATATGGAGGTGGATGCGGAACAAAATTTACTTCTGCTTTATTGATTAGGGCAAGGCCTGTGATTGTGCAGATATATGTCAGAAACTGGACCGCTTAGGCTAAAGAGTATTCCAGAGTACCTGGTTTTGCTTCTAAGAAAGAGCATTACAACGAACAAGAAACTACAAGAAACAAGAAATGAATGCAGACAAATAGAACGGTTTGTATTAGGATAGACAGACAGATAGACACTAGCTTCATAAATGTTCAATTTGCACACCAAATATAAGAACTGCAGGATTGGAAGAGATAAAGCTGGAATCTAAAGGGGTGATTAAAACATTAAGAATTTGAAATACTCAAATGCCATCACTAAAGTTAGTCAAAAGTAAACTTGGAAGAGTTTATTATGAAAGTAAAAATCAAAAATGAAATTTTGGGAATGAAGTTAAATATTAAACAGACAGGATATTGTCAACTAGCAAATTGAATGAGTTTATAGTTGACGGTAAAGAAGTGCTGATATTATTTCTCCTCGGCTCAAGAATAGATTAAAACCAACAATGAGCTGATGAAATAAAAAGAAAAGGGAACGAGGCAATGGCAAACAGACTAGAAAACAAAGAGTGATCTTCAATGACAGCAAAGATCAGAGTAGCTCATACTAGTTTTTCTTTTCAGTGAGTATCACTTTAAAAGGTGAACACTAGGAAGCATCAAGGGAAAAAGGTTTCACAGCTTCCGATTATAGATGAGGAGATGCTTCCCAAGAGTTCTGTGACACAACTCCTCCAGTCTGACTCTCTCTTGAGGCAATGACTTCAAGAAACTTCCAGTTTTCAAATGCGATGGAAATGGATGATGGACTAAGAAAAGTATCATGGAGAAAGCAAAGGTGAGTGTACAGGATAAAAGAATGCAAGAATATATTGAGAAGAGCTCTGTGTTTTTTTTACTAAAGATAAGCCTAGATGGCAAGCATTTGCCCATACAGTCACTGGGAACTTAACTTGATGGCACCTAACCAGGCAAGGCTTTATGAAAAAATAAAATAGCCATCACCAGATAAAGCCTTGTAACAAGAGTGGTCATATCCTAATCTTACAAGGTGACACCTGATCAGAACTTGCCTGTCAAAATCCCCCACGGCTTCATTATAGTATTGTATATGTCAAATGTATGAGGTAGTGTTCCAGTAAGTAACTTCCCTACCATTGGATCTGTGATTAAAGAAATGGCTTTAAATCATCTGTTAAACAATCCATGCATTACAATTTTGCCCTCTGCCCTTTATTTTGGAGAAAGTTTCTTCAAGTACACACTGATCACCTGGAGGTACTTTTAAAACCTTACTTTTTATGTAATATGTTGCTTTTTACCTCCACTGAAGACCCATGTTGATTTTCAATTCATATGTTTTAATTGGGAAAAGTCAATTATATGTGGATATCAGCTAAGCACCAGGTAAATTAAGCCAGGTACATGTGGAGCAAAAAGTCTTATCATCTGGCAAGTTAAGGTGTCAAGATATATAAAGATAGGTTAAACATAGACCTGAGACAAATGTCTTGTGAATTATATGCTATATAAAATAATGCACAGCAACTTATTGCATCAATTTCTTAAAACAATTAAATTTTGAAAAGTGAAAAATGTATCTCTAAAGAAGTGCCATATATGTGATTAACATATAATGAAACATTAGTGTATAATGAAAGATTAATAGCAGTTAATATCTCACCACATTTTGCTAAGATTCTAGTGCACAACATACATAAGCATTTTTGCTCAGGTTGTTGCTAGTTGCACTAATAGCAAACCATTACTGAAATATAAATTGTTTTATGCTTTTTTTTTATGCTTTTCAACCTGATTTCATCATCTAAGAATTTAATCCACAAGTACCTTTTCTTCAAAATCAATCTTTGATGCAAGATTTTAAGGAAAATTACATATTGAGATCATGGACAGGAGTGTCATTTGAAGGAATTTACAAGTATCAGGCCTTGTCCTTAAAAAGTATTATGTTCTTGAACATACTAAAGGATCTATCAGTCAAACAATAAATACACATTTCATGCAACCTATATAAAAACTCAAATGATAAACAAGATGCATAAAACATATTTAATGCATCATCTGTACTGAAAAAACAACAACTAATTAAGAAATCATGTATACTGATGGTCAATAAAATACAGTTTAAATAAATGTTCAATTTATCTTTCACAAACTTTAAAGTGATTATACTGGTTATCTCTCCTGGAGCAAAAAGTGGTGAAGATGTGCAATTACTTTAATTTTCATTTAATACAGAAACACAGCAAGAGAGTACAGCAAAGTAAATTATGGCAAAGTATTTTCATACTTTCTATTGAGATACATGAAAACTATATTGATCATTGACAAACCAAATTTTGTGATTAATACATTAACACAGATTTCTAACAACAAGCTCCCCTCTTTTAAAATATAATTATCTAAAGATTTAATGAAGCTTTTCTCCAAAGCACCACAATTACTGTTAGCAATACTGCTATCTTCTATCATATAATAAAGAAAACATGCCTGAACTGAATCATGCCCTCTAGAATCTGAAAGCATAATTTCAATATTAAGGCATCTTTCTCATTTCTCTTCCATCGGAAAAAATACCATTGCATTTATTGTAAGGTATCGTTTATCAATTAATAGTCTTCTAATCAACCAAGTTTTTGGAGCTTGTATAGAAAGAGTTCTTGCTGGATGTCCTAAGGCATCTTATTGTGAGTCCTCCACAAATAAAACTTCATGTATGAGCTCACGATGTGCTTTGCTGCTGGAAAGTCACAGGCACTGTGGGAAGCTTTTTATCTTCTCAGCAGTTAGTTTCCTGAGAACATCAGTGCAGCAACTGTAGTTACCTGTAGATTACTTGTATTTTCTCACATCTGTGTCCAGCAATCTAAACCATGATGATAAAGGGTCATTAGGTTTTGAGTGAGGAAGGGGACGGGCAGGACAATTTGCTCTGATAAGCTCCTTGTTGTGAGCTCCAGTTTAGAATGTGAAATGCTAGGTATGTATGCTATAACCTGGAACAAGGACAGCATTTTTCCTCACACCAATTAAACTTATTCTACCTAAACATTTCTAAGCACTAGGACACAGATCAGAACAGCTATTTTTATTTTGCAATTAAATACTAGAGGATTCTGTCGCGAGAAAAGGACATCAGTGGTCTATTAGTCACAAAAGAATTCAGGTACAATTACTAAGATAACTGCTGTTTGGAGCACAGCAAAGCAATTTCCCACAGTGGGACTTACAGTTCAATTTACCAGTTGGGCAAATATTTTGTGCTCTGTAGTGATCTAGAGAGTTAACAGTTAAAGGTAATATTTGAGCTGTGTTATACTTGGGGGAGAAAACTTTCTTCAATCCAAATAGATTATTTAGATCCCAATCACTAACATAGGTTCCATCCATGTCAAAGAAATGTATTCTTAGCAAAACAAGTATTGATTCTAACTCGAGATTAATACAAATGCTTGCTGTTGTTTGGAAGTCAAACTACTTTTCTATCTCATATACTACAACATGTAAACATGTTGGCTTTTGGTTACCTACAAAATTATTTTGCGAGAAACAAGTGTTGAATAAAAAAATATTTCCTACAAAAATAAAAATCTAGATGCAATATAAACATATGTATTTAGATCTGTTTATATAGCAATAAGAGTATTGATGTGAAAAAAACCTATTTATATCCTGCTTTTATTATTTTTACAAATAACTCAAGGTAGCAAACACATCCAATACACCTTCCTCCTCCTATTTTCCCCACAACTACCACCCTGCGAAGTAAGCCGGACTAAAAGAGAATAAATGCCCCAACCTATGTGTACAGTATATGCAGTATTTTAAAACTAATCAAACACATCCTGTTGCAGAGATCTTTTGAAGGATGTCTGTATTATTTCCATTATAACGAAGTATTTCATACCCAATCATTTTAAAGCTGGTGAGTGATACCAATAAAAGGAGAAAATAAAAATTCCTAATCCCACTTGCAGCTCTGATTCATCTTAAAACGTAGTACAAATGGTAGAAGATCCAACTGTGTAGACTTTTGCTTGAGTGCTGTTTGACCATGAGTACAGACTTCAACATTTGGATAGCTCATGTTTTATTGAGCGAATGGAAGGCTGATTCATGGCTAAGCCGTCTCTCTTTTCTGAACTAGCAACTACATGTAGTCCTTGACTTGCAACCACAATTGAGCCCAAAATTTATGTTGCTAAGTGAAGCATTTGTTAAGTGAGTTTTTTTTTGCCCCATTTTAAGACCTTTCTTGCCACAGTTGTCAAGTGAAGCGCCGTAGTTGTTAATTTAGTAATATGGTTAAGGTGAATCTGGTTTCCTCACTGACTTTGCTTGTCAGAGGGTCACAAAAGGGGATTTCGATAGCTGCCATAAATATGAACCAATTGCCAAGTATCTGAATTTTGATCGCTTGACTACATGGATGCTGCAATGTTTTAAGTGTGGAAAATGGTCATAAGTCCCTTTTTTTTCCAGCACCGTTGTAACTTCGAACGGTCACTAAGTAAACTGTTGTAAAGATTACCTGGACTTCAGAAAACTTTGGGCAGAATCAAACTAGCTTCCCTAAAGTAGCAGCCACAAAGGAGAAGATAAAATATTTCTACTCACTAATATTCTTGTGTGTTGAAAATTTGTTGAGACTGTCCCCCAAATCCCAAGTTGCCATTGCTTTGGAGTCAGGGACAGGAAGAAGAGAGCCTTTTTCTATTGTGGTATGCACCCTTGGGAATAGCATTCCCCCAGAGATCCTATTGGCTCCAACTCTATCAGCCTTTCCGCAAAGCCTGAAAGGCTTCATCTGTCAATGGGCTTAGGGAAATGTGGATGTGTGGCAGAGGCCACCCAAAAGTTATCTCGATTTTATTTTAGTGATTTTAGTTTTATCTTGCCTACAAGGTTATATGTGTGGAGGTTTTTATTTTTATTGTTCTGCTTTTATGCTGTTTTTAATCACTGTTGGCCAGTCATGGATTTAAGGTAGACAATCATATAAACTGAACAAGTAAATAATTTAGTAAGTAATTTAGTAAGCAAGGAAGGAAGCAAGCACATAAATAGGATACAGAAAGGGGTTTATTGCTGGAAATTATTACCTGATTTATTGATGGAATAATAATGCTGCCTAATTGTCAAACACTTCTCCATTATGATAACAGGCTGAAATTAGTTGTAGTCTATCAAAGCTGCTATATATAGAGTGCTTTTCCAAATGTCAGTGGATATATTGAAGACTAATTTATTACTTAATATTATTTTGTAGGAATTGTTAAAATCTTCAGAAATTTGGAGCTAAAGAACATGAAACTTAACAGCTTATTTGCTTTGCTATTTTTTATTGTTTTCTTCAGTTTTGTAGGAGAAGCTAGCCCCACTGTTACATTCAATTTTGGATAAATTACACCTTTCAAATAAGTCAAATCTTTATTTTTTTTCACCCAATGGAGACAGTTATTTATATAATATTAATTTAACAGCATGAAGGTATTTAGTTCAGTTCTTCTATATTTTTGAGATTTCTATTATATATTTCACTTACTGCTATTTTTCTACAAATCTTTACTGGAGGAAAATTTAATAAATAAAACTCAAATTAACATTAATAGTGAATAATGTCTTTAGATAAAAATCCACAAAAATATTCACACGTTAATCAAGGATAAACTGAAGTCACGTTAGAAGATTTGAATGTGTCAAGAAGTTTGATGGTTACGACTACAGCAGGAAACCATAGCACTGCAGAATTTCTTATGAATTTCTCTGGTTACTTTTTATAAATGCTGTCTTAGATGACAGCTTAATGTGTACCACATGCAATATTTATTCTTCTTTAGTGTCAGACTGTCTAGCCGTCCAAAGGAATACAAAGAATGTCACTTATTAGGATAAAAGCACAAGGAAGGTAATCAAGGACATATGTAACATCAGCCAATCATGTTGTATTTTAACATTCTATTCCATTCATAACAGTTCAACAATTATTTGCTTACTAATAACTTGCCTTCAAAGCCTGTTTGTGTTCCCCATAATGGTGGTTTGCATTTATCTTGCTCTTTAGAATTGGACACTTGCTGTGCCATGCATGTTTGTCAAAACTTTGTATCATGTCAGAAAAAGCTTAGCATATCAAATCATTTTGATCTGCTGCAAACCATGAATAGAACAAGCAAGTTACTCTCTATTATCAGAGCAAAGAAGTAGCTGAATATCAAAATCACTCCCAAATACTGTATATATATTGTTTTTAAAAAGGAGAAAGAACTCAAGACATAGGGAAGGCAAAATGAAGGAAGATCTAGCCAATTAAAAATTGTTTTAGTAAACATATACCCCAATATTGCCATTTGAATTATTTATATATTTGTATTTAATAAGAGAATTCAGAAAATATATTCAATATATTTTGAATTAAAATTAATTCAACCACTCAATTTGTTAAATAGCTATATATTATAAAAAGTTCAAAATTGAAAAAGTCAAACAATATAGGTATAAAGGGAGCTAAAGACAAATATTTCTCATGTCAATTTTTTTATTAAGAAGTCAAAAGTATAATTGAAGCAATACCATTGTATTCTTTTTTATATATTTTTATTGGTGTAAGCCATCCAGAATAGGCTGCTGTATAAATTAAAACCATACATACATACATACATACATACATACATACATACATACATACATACATACATACTTTTCCCAAAAATAAGACCCTGTCATATTTTTTATACCGCCAAAAAAGGCACCAGATCTTATTTTTAGGGGGGGTGTCACCTCACTTGCGCATGTCACCCTTGCCCTCCTTTTTGCTATCAGAGGCCTTCAGGAACTTCTTCAGCTTTGGATAGTTGCAGCCAGGTCTGGCACACCTCAGCCCATTTCTTCTGCAGCCAGCAAGACTTTCTTGAAGGCCTCTGTAGCCGATAACAGAGCTCAAGATTGATCCGAAGCTCTGTTATCAGCTAGACAGGCCTTCAGGAAAGCCTTGCTAGCTGCAGAAGAAATGGGCCGAGGTGTGCGAGACCTGGCTGCAACTATCCGAAGGTAAGTAGTAAGGCAGCTCCACCCCCTCATCCCCACCTTAGCTTAACTTTTACCTGTGCACCCTGGAGTGGGTGGAGTCTTAATTAGGGCTTATTTTGGGGGGGTAGGGTGCATATTGGACGCATGTATGAAAATCAAGTTAGGACTTACTTTCTGAGCAAGTTGTATTTTTGAGGAAACACAGTACATACATACATATATACACACATATCTACACACATACATACCATGTTAACTGGTAAATTAACTGGAAATGCTATATTGTTTCTGTACAGAATTCAAAAATTATGCAATCAATTGGTATTAAGTCTATTTATGAAACCTCTACAAGTAGTTCTCACAATTACAACCGTCAGAATGTTCCTCTGATCGGGTGATCCCAATCTGGACGCTTAGCAAGTGGCTTGTATTTACAAATGTTGTAGTGCCCTGGGTCACATAATCACCATTTGCAATTGGAGAAATCAGATTCATTTAATGTCTTTGTGATTTGCTTATGGCCATGGGAAAAAGATCGTAAAATAAGACACAACTCACTTAACATTCACATTGCTTGGCAATGAAAGCTCTCGTCCCAATTACAGTTTAAGTTATAATGGTCATAAAACAAGTCACCTATATGACTGACCTGATTTTACAACCTATTTTGTGGTGGTTGTTAAACACCATTTTCATAAAGCAACCACCGTGGTCATGAAGTAAATGCAAACCAATTGTTCATTGTTGGCCAGTTATAACCAGAAATAAATGTTTTCCAAAAACATCATAAAATGTGATCATGTGACCTCGGGACACTGCAAATGTCAGGCAGTTGTCAATGGCCCAAAATACTGTCAAGTGACTGGGAGGAGCGGCCAAACATCAGAACTAGGTCATAAGCTCCCTCTTCCCCAAGGTGGTCCATTGTAACTTCAACTGTTCACTAAGCAACCAGTCATAAGTTGTATGCAATGATGCAGAATTACATACCTACATATACATATACGCCGCGTTTCCCCAAAAATAAGACTGGGTCTTATATTAATTTTTGCTCCAATAGATGCATTAGGGCTTATTTTCTGATTAGGTCTTATTTTCTGGGAAATACGGCACTAAATGCATCCATCTGGCTGACAATCTTACTGGGGCTTATTTTGGGTAGGGCTTATATTATTTTTGGTAGGGCTTATATTAACAAACATATTATATTATATTATATTATATTATATTATATTATATTATATTATATTATATTATATTATATTATATTATATTATATTATATTATATTATATATTATATTATATTATATTATATTATATTATTATATTATATTATATTATATTATATTAACAAAGCTTATTTTCCGGCTGGGTCCTACTTTCAGGGAAAGAGGGTACATATACATATATGCTCCGTCTTTCCATAAGTCATTCTTTGTATAGATAATCCTTGACCTAGGATTATAAGGATTTGTTTAGTGATTGTTCAAAGTTACAACAACACTGTAAAAAGTGACTTAGGACCACTGCAGCATCCCCATGGTCACGTGTTCAAAATTGAGATGGCATATGTTTATGACAGTTGCGGTGTCCCAGGGTCATAAAATCACTTTTTGTGACCTTCTGACAAGCAAAATAAATGGTGAAGCCAGATTCACCATTTATTTTGGCGTGCAAGGATACAAGGATTCACTTAACAATTGTGGAAAGAAAGGTCATAAAATGGGGCAAAACTCACTTAACTTTTCGCCTAGCAACTGAAATTTTGGGCTCAATTGTCATCAAAAATAGACTATTTGTATAAAGCTCAAATAACTTTATTATTATTATTTATTATTTTTACCAATTAGAACACTGTTCTTGATTAAATTAGTCTGTTCCTTCCTGATTATTCAGGAAAGTATCAAAAGAAGCCACACAAACAACCCATATTATATCCAGCCAAACAGATGTTACTTATATCCATTTAAGCATGGCAATTTAAAGCAGATCCAAAGATCTCTGTATTTAGGCTCCAGAATTGAACCAATTTCTGGGAGAAAGAAAGGAGTCCCAGAGACCCACAAGTCCTTTTCAAGTCTAGAATGTGTACCTGAGGATGCCTTAAATTAATGGCTATGGTATAACAATGTAGAAGAGATCCTGAAGATAAAGAACCAGCAGATATGCTGGAGCTCTGACTTGAGTTCTTTAAAAGCTTTTCAATCCTCAATAGAGGGGCAAATCATTGTTTTGGCTTAAGATTATATTACACATTGCAAAGCTCAATTGCACTGCAAATGTTTTTTTTAAAACAGTCTTTTCCTAAAATATGCTTTTTCTCAATTAGAATTGTTCACTTAATCTGTTTTCCCAGTTATGAAGAGAGGTAGAGAGCATTTACGATTTTCCATTGGCACACCAAACAATGAATGCCAAACCACAGAATAAATTCCACATGTGGTTAGGAAAAACAAGTGCACTTGGTAAATATGAGCATTAATAGAGAATACCCACTGACATGACGCAAATACTGAAGCCAGAAGTACTCCATATCTATAATGAAAGTCCCTACCTTTATTATTTTACATTTTATTGTCTCAATAGTTCTTACAATAGACACAATCTGTTTTCCATATAAAAATGCACCAAACACTGCCATTTTAAACTTACATATGCTTAAATAAGCTTTAACTAAAGAACAGTGGTCATATATTAGAGTATTTGATTGCATTTTGATTATTATTTTTAGTAATTTAGTAATGTTTTTATTTTTGTTTTACAGTAGTAACCTCAGGTAAAAACAATAAAAAGTAAATCTAATGTTGATGGGAAATGTCTGCTGCAAGCAAATGAAAATACAAACATTATTCTTGGAAAGCTTTTCATTTAGCCCTTTATAACAGGGGGTGTCAAACTGACAGCGTCACGGCGTCGTCACATAACATATCGGAATTTTTTCCCCCTTCACTAAATTGGGCGTGGGCGTGGCCTGCACGTGACGCATCCAGTCCATGGGCTGGGAGTTTGACAGACCTGCTTTATAATAAACCTATATAAATTGATAAATCTAATCCAAATATTTTCCAGTAGAACATAAAGGATAGAAGACAATATTACATATTTAAGGGTTCCCAAACTTATGGAATGATTCAAATAGCTAGACAAATTAGTATAAATGGACAAAAAGGCAGTGCAGCAATGAAATTACAAACTAATATAAATGGACAAAAAGACAGTGCAGCAAACTCTCTTACTGTCCACATCTAAAAGCTATTTATGCAGAAGTTCTCTTAATTAAATAGGACTTACTCCAAAGTACATCTCTGTAAGAATAGAAGTAAATGTTAGGTTCCAATAGAAACTGGACAGCGTTATTATTTACTAATCCTTGACATCTTATGACTTTTTGAAGCAAACCACATACACAACATAGAAATAACAACAGCATTTAGACTTTTATACTGCCCCATAGTGCTGGGATCCCTAACCCCCAGTCCACGGCACGGTACCAGACCATGACCCATTGGAAACTGGGCCACGCAAGCCACATGCACACATGCATGCAAAACCATCCCCTCTCCCCTCCTCACTGTCATAGGTGCACAGAGCCAGAAAGATTGGAGACCTTTGCTTTATAACACAGAGTCAGTCTCTTGCCCCCAACAATTTGGGTTCTCATTTTACCAACCTAAGAACGTGGAAGACTGAGTCAACCTTGAGCGCCTTCAGGATCAAACTTCTGGTTGTAGGCAGAGTAGTCTGCAATACTGCATTCTAACCATTGCACCCTCAGGGCTCCATGATCATACATCAAAAGAACAAGTCAATATTAAAGCAATATCTCAGTAATAAAAGAGGGTTTAACAATATCCAGAATCAATATCACAATTCTGCCTCCCGCTCCCCAAGTTCTCAGGTTCGACCATACAGGCCCCCATTAGGGAGATTCAAGACACTGTGGAGAACAGCGGCAAAATTAATTAATTAATTAATGTATTTGTTTGTTTGTTTGTTTGTTTGTTTTTGCTGGTGTAACTGACATTAGTTTTATTTGGTTCCCTGACTAATTTTTAAATCAACATAGAGAGGGAGAGAATGCAAAACGTCAGACTTGGTCAATGGTGAGCAACACTGTTGTTTCCAAGATTGCCTCTAAGTTCTACTCAGACCTCAAAGGCATTCCTAGAAAATCTAAAAATAGAGAGCCAGGAATAGATGAAATAATGTATTTTGTATATGTACAAATCATACAATTTAATATTTACATATCCTGAGCAGACTCAAAAAATTGTGCATGGCAATAATCCCATCAGATGTTTACCAGAAATCATGACCTTTTAAAATATGTAGAAATGGCCTCCTGCCATTATCAGCCTCCCGTCGGCCAGCACGCTCCCACAGAGTCGGCCTCCTTGGGGTGCCGCCGGCTGGACGGCTGGCGACCCCGAGGGTGCGGGCCTTCTCGTTGGGGGCACCCTCCCTCTGAAACGAATTACCCCCGGAGATGAGGATCATCCCTGATCTCCTGACCTTCCGGCGCGCGTTGAAAACTTATTTATTTCATCAAGCCGGTCTAGCCTAGGGGTTTTTAGGATTTTAATCTGGTTTTTATCTAGTTTGGCTTTTAAACTTCTTATAAATTTCAGCCTTTTATATTTGGTTTTTTAACTGTTCTTAATTTTGTATTATCCTCTGTATTTTAATGTGGCTGTGCACTGCCCTGAGTCCTGTCAGGGAAATAGGGCGGTATATAAGTACAATCAATCAATCAATCAATCAATCAATAAATAATACATTGTCTCTGCTCCATGTCCTCTGTGAAAGAATACTTTATCTCTGGAACTTGATCATGGATCATGAGAAGGAGAATTCTACTTGCTTGCAAATAAACATGACCAAGATCTGTGACTGAAGGGGTACACATTCTATTGCTGTATAGAGCTTAGCTATAGCAGTTTAGGCTAATGCCTCAACAGAGAGAAAATGTTTTAATATATATTCAGGACACCCCATGTGGCACATCTGCTGCCTGATCCCATTGTTGCAGAAAGATTCGAGTCCACCCGCAGAGTATTTCTGTACATGCAAAGGGAAGTCTGCATTTTTTCTATCTCAGCTAGCAAAACACTTCTGAGACTAGTTTTGCATATTTTGCATACAGGGACCATTGACAGAATTGACCCATTTTCTTTTCCAAATACACCCCAAATATCAGATCAAAAATCTTAAAAGTCAATGATTTCTTATACAAAAAACTATTATTTAAGTATTATGGTCATCATCTGTGGAATATCTATTTGCCCAGTGCCTAATTAGATAGGTAGGTAGGTAGGTAGGTAGGTAGGTAGGTAGAGTGTAGAAGCCATTTTGCACTTATATGATTCATATATGCCATCATTAAAGTTTATGATTGAATCCATAAACTTAATTGCCTAATATTGAATAATAAAATAATCCATAAAACCCTTCCTTTATATTAAACTGGAATACTGAATGAACTATTCATTTGAAAATGCACCTTTATATTACAAATCTCAATCTATTATGACAGTATCCCATTTTATAAAATGACCATAAATATGAGAGTTATATAATAATTCCAACAGAAGGGTAATATCCTGCATAGTTTGCTGGGCAGCCGTTTTAACAGCAGATTAAAAGTAACTGTGGTACTAATTTTTAACCAGGTACTAATGAAGAGTTTCCTTTCTGCATTCTTCATGCAAGAATGTTTTAACTTGGTTTAAAGAATAGCAACATTTTAAATGTTGCATCTGATTCTTCTATATATCCTGATTAGTGATCATAGTGTAAGCCCAAGCAACACAGCTGCTCTATCAGCTTCTCTTGAGAAATAAAGTCTTAATCATCTATCAACTGAATGACTATATTAATTTTATTAATACAGCAAGTAGGCATTCCAGATTTTATATCTTTCAAAGGTCAGTATACCTCTTCAATTACCCTAAAGTACTATCGTTCCCTGTTTTCTTCTCCCCTAGCACTGAACAACGATATCCTATCATTAAAAATGTTACTGTGATGTTATCAGTAATCAACATTTTTCTTTGTTTAAAAAGGATAAGCTGCAAATGCATATTCGTTTGGAAGTTCTGCTTATGCCCAAGTACACTTCAAGTATCTTCTTGATATTCCTATAAATCCTTCCAAAAGATCTTATGAAAATGTTTTCTGCTCCATTCTAGACTTTCTTTATAGTATACAACACAAACCCAAGGAATTTTTGTTAGCCAAGCAACTAATACTTTTCCAACTGAGGTTAAGAACATGAAGCAAAAGTCACTAATTAAAGTGTAAGACTAACAAAATATAGTCTTAATCAGTTGCATTTCTTTGTATGACCAGAAATATTAACAAATGACACCTCATAACATACTTTGAAATAAAACATGTATTTTAATGCAAACATCTACTGCATATAAAGAGGGTTTCAAGAGCAACCCCTCTGCCAGGATGAAGGTAAAAGGGTCATCATTCTGTCTTCAAGCGATGGCATTCCATATCACACAATGTTTCGCATTCATAAATACATGACAAATACTTCCTCAATCATCTTTTACAAGCAGGGATGCACAGGGGGTTGTCAATGGCTAGCTTGAGGGAAAATAGGAACAGCGGGCGGCAGAAGCTGTACTGAAAATGGTTATGTGGTAAATTCTCTTCTGTAACATCACTCAACTATCCTATCCTTTGATCTTTCAGCTACAATTACACGAATATCCACAAGATCTGTATTAGAAGAACACTACAACCATCACTGGTACATGAACACAATACTATTTCTAATATTAGTTCATAATATAGACATAACATTTACACATTTTAAAAAACAATTTAGGTGGTATATCTTTAGTCATTCTTCACCACAGTCAGTTTCATATCTACACAAAGATATTAGTGTGATTGATGTCAGAGAAATTACAGACTGGTGTCTCCCATTTAAAAAACTTAATGTTTAATTACTGGTCTTTATTGTGCAATAGTATCCACTGGAAATTTCCCAAATACAGAAGTGCTCATCCATTCAGCCTTTCCCCTTTTCAAATAAACGTTGTCATTGCAACCCTCAAAAAATGTTTTCTAAAAATCCTAAATTTATATTTCTGTGAAAATGAAAAACGACTCCTGGATCACGGTATATTGCAGCTCAGCAACAAAATATTCAGAGTTTTCTGAAGATAGATTTAATTTTAAATAATCTATTATTAGAAAAACTTGCCAAGTTTGCATTCTGAATTATTCACTATAAAAGTTCAACTTTTTTTTAGAATATAGGTGCATTATAACAATAGGGCAGAAGAGTTCTAAGCTGAAATAATTTCACAGAATATATCTCATAACTTATTGGAGTTAACCATCTGACATTAATTATTGTTTTGGCTTCTAGCCTGTGAATGTTTATTTTTCAGTTTAAAGTCTTCTCGCTCTTTGATACCATATGGAAATGAGAATGTTTAATGGGAAATTGAAACCATGTGCATCTAAGTACTTAATGAAATACAGGGAGTAAGAGAGTATGTTTTAAAAGAATTCTGATATACTGTTCTGGATACTTTTACAAAACAAATACAACAATAGCATAATTTTTCTTATAACTTAGCACACAATTGTATTTGTTAAAATAATTAAAAACAGTGCTTTAATTGATGCTTTATTTTAATGCAATAAATCAAACATCTATTGTCCACAAAGTCTCATCTCAAACTTTTTAGGACAAGTTCACTACTTTCAGACATGAGAATTCTAATATATCATCATGTTCTGGGATTGGATCTTGATCCAAACATTGCTTGACAGAGAACCATTGTCAGTATTATGAAAATGTATGCTCTGAATTGGACAAAGTACATGAAATATTCCAATATTAATAAGTAAGAATCAAGAAACAAAGCTGGATTTTGTAAAGCAACTAATGGTAACCAATATATATAATAAGTCAGGCAAAAAAAAATAGTAAGAGGAAAATTGATTTAGTTTAATAAAGTTTTAATTTCTAATGTATTCCATTAAATATGATATATTTCCAAAAATAGCATTAAGTAAGGAATAGAAAACAATAACATCTATATTAACCAACATTAATGTCCCCTTGGAAATTATAATTAAACTTTGGAAAACTCACCATTTGTTTTTCTTTCTAATGTAATCTTTTTCGGAGAGGTTAATCAAATAGGTCATTGGTTTAGAAGTTAAAAACAAATGTTTGTTGAGCACATCAATCTAAAAGATAGCAAACAAAAATCATATAAAATATGCAAGTTGGTAGTGTCCCCCCATACAGATTATAAGTGCAAGTGAAAAATAGTATACTTATGGTTTGTAGATGAAGATGGTGTTAATTTGCTAGAATTAAAAGGTTTAAATAAAAATCTGATGCACCCATTATGCCTCTCTCTGTTTGGGTAAAGACATAAGACTTGATGAAGTAACAGTTATAAACTTGCCTCTTTATCATTCCAATCATGATAGAAACGGACTGGCTTTTTTTCATCTATTACCCAGCTTTTGATTTTGCACATTATGTCCTGGTGGAATTAAAAAGAAACAAAAGACATTTTAATATGTTATATTCTGCTGTTTGCATTTGTTATTTCTCACATGAGAGGAATTTTAGTTAGCAAAATGTAACAAATATTCTGAAATGTGATATATATTTGAATGGCAGATTGCAGAATATTACGAAGCACAGAGTAGATATGTATGGGAAAAATACAAATTATACTCTTCCCTCCCCTGTGGAATAAAAAACAACAACAACCCTATAAGTAAATTTAAAATTGCCTTTCAAAACTCCATATTGGCAAAATAATTAAGCATCCCTTGGAAGCAACCAAAACATATGCAAAGATGACAACAACAACAACAACAAAAAAAGCCCCAATTGGTAGCAAAAGAAATTGAGCTGATTAGTGAAGATCCACCCATCAAGGTATTTGTTCAAATATCCATAGGCCACCATCTTATAAATTAATTTTTTTGCTCACACCTTCTCATCTCCTCCAAAAAAGCAAACCCTGCCAAAACTTTCATTACACAATGGCAAGAGCCTTGCACTGGTGACCTCCAACCAGCTGCATTCACTTTCAGAACATCTCTCCCTGCAGGAAATCTAAAGGCCTTTTAGTTAGCAAGCTAGTGTGCATTCAGAAGGAGTAACTGCAGGAAGAGCCCAATGTGCTTTGTTTCTCTGGCCTTTCTTCACAGAAAGATTAATCATCTGTGAAATGGAAACGGCAAACAGCAAGTGACACAAACTGAACCCTTCAAGCCTTTCCTCATCAGTTTTGTGGGTTCTGCATCTGAAAGCTGCGTGTGGCAAGGTTTGCCTTACAGGCAGGTGTTAATAAAAGCCTCTTAGGTCTGAAAGGTCAAACTAAGCTCTTCGAGAAGTAGCACGTTTCTTTTTTTGTCAGACGTAATTTATGGCCAGGTTCTAAACGCTACATTTCAGGAAAATTAACTTGAATATGATATTCCATTAAAGAATTTAACACCAATTTGATGTGTGCCAAATTTTAAGGCACACGTCAATAAATAGGTCACATACATATAAATATGTGACCTTAGTATTTAGTATACTAGTATCGCCAATCATGCAATTGCTTCAGGTGGAAAAACAAGACGAAAGCTCTTTTAAATCTCAGTTCCTGATTTGTAACTCTCCAGGAACGGGACTTCCCACAGATTTTAACAAGAAAGGGGCAAGCTGAAAACTTTTAATGAAATATAACATGTTCTGCCTAAGAATAATCACTTTTACTCTCCTATAACTGATTTTCACTCATAAATGTTTTTAAAGTGGCTAATGTAACACCATTTCCTACAAGGAGAAGATCAAAGTGCTATATTACAAATGCATTATGATTAAAAAAGCACTGTGCAGCCTTGCTATTAAATGTTCTTTAAACCCTAAAAGGCTTCCCATAGATCTCACTTGGCACTGCATATACAACCTTTGACAAGTAATGTAGACCATTTTTATTCATTGCCTAAAATTGTAGGCAATTATGTGCGTCACACTGGCCACCTGCAAGTTCTGAATGCCTGCTCCAGTTGTCAGAGCTAAAAACTAATGTCGGAGGGGATTAATCTAAAGGGAGAGAGTCCTCTTTAATGGCTACAGCAGGTGAAATGGCCCAGCTGGTTACTATGATGAGTGGCCAGAACAGCTTATGTAGAGACATGCAACAAGATTACACATGTAAAAATAAAATAAAATAAGTTGCAGAACTATGTTATCTTTGGTGCTTATTGATGTTTTTTTATTTGATCAGTAAATAATTCATTTAAGTTTAAAATGGGCATTGTTTTACCCTTAGTCTTTTTTTCATTATTAGAATAATTCCTCCAGTAACCCTGCTTAACTACTTGAGGAATTTTAGACTGATTCAACTTTAAAATAGACATTTACATAAGCATAACAGCTGAGATTCTAAACTCATCAGGATAAACAGGAATCTCTCTTGTATGCACAATTTTTACTTGGAATTTTTTTTCCACACAAACAAAAGGCTGTGAGAATAACAACCCAACCTTTCTTCCAAGTTTGTTTTAAGAGCAAACATGCTTTATACTTGCTCTCTAAACTTACACTGTAAGAAATTACAGAACCATATTTAAGAGAAGATACATGTAATCCAACAACGATTGTGCATACTATTTGAATGTTACATTTCACACATGAAAAAGGTCAGTTTCCTCATGTCCACCCATTTATGCAATTAATTTCCAAAGTATAGCAGAATCATCAACAATTACCATGTGATCCAAATCCATAAAGCAAAAATGCAAGATTACCAGGATAATTTTTCATGAACAATAATTTATTTATCTGAAAGAAACCACTTTAGTAGATGTAGGTGAATCAGGCCTTCCTATTATAAACCAAGATTATAACAGATAAATCTTAAGGGTCTTCAGAAACAATGCTACCAAGATATTCCATGTCTTTACAGCATACGTACACTTCCAGTGTGCTGAAAATTTTGGGCTCCAATTTTCCTCATGATGATAACTATTTCTGTAATGAAACTTTTAACACTTTGAAAATTCTGTTTACGCATTCTGAGGACTGACATAGTCATGTGATGGGACAACAGTCTCATATCAGTTCATTTATCTCTTTTCCTTACTGAGACAGCTTATTTCTACTTAAGCAGCATGCTCATGAATGTAGACCATAGGTGTCAAACTTGCACCGTTATGTTGTTGCCACGTGACGTATTGAGTCTTTCCCCCTTTTGCTAAAATGGGGCTGGCGTGACCAGCACATGATGCATCCAGCCTGCAGGCCATGAGTTTGACACCTCTGATGTAGACCTATAATATAATGTCCTTATTCAGTAAAGTTGGGGAAGAGAAACATTAAATATTATCAGATTTATGTTTATGCTTGTATTTTAAGAACTGGTTTTGTATTTCTTCGTGTTTTTACAAATATTGTTACATCACTTTAAAAAAATCCATATGAACTTACTATTATTAAGTGATATATTTATGATTCTTGACTCTTGACTAATGTATCTTTTTTTAATGTACACTGAGAGCATTTGCAACAAGACAAATTCCTTATGTTCAATCACACTTGGCCAATAAAGAATTCTATTCTATTCTAATTCATTAAAAATACATCCATTTGAATACAAAATTTACAAGTTTGCCAGATTAATTGCACCTGCTATGTAAACCTCTGATTCATTTCTTTTTCAAAAGTAATTCAAATGAAACATCTGAGTGGATGGAAGAGAAATGGATGTTGTGATTCAAATGTATTTCTGTTTTAAGAAATTCAATTATTTTGCCATGCTCATAAATATTTTTGAAGTATGATATCTGAGAGCATGCTCCCTTTATTCAGAATGAGAGTGGTGAGGTGAAAGGGACACTGGACATTTCTATTTTCAGAGATAAACAGATGTGCTTCTTGAAAAAGGATAATTTATATTTTATGTATATATGTACAGTATGTATATTACACCTTCTCAATCTGGCCCATGACAGTCATCCACTGCACAATTAATTAATTTCATGAGACAACACAATTTTAATACAGAAATATTCTAGTATGGTGATTTTCCTACGGTATTATCAAAGTCTCTGTCGCATGCTAGCAACACCAAAGAGCCAAGATAGGAAATATGAAAGCTGCCATTCAGGTACCATAACAAAACCTTCATGGAGACCTAAAAATCAAGAGCAATACCATTTCCCTCTTGATTTGCAGGTGTGTTTCATCAACCACATGCAATACTGTCTCAGTATTCCAGGAGAAGATTACTAGAAAGAAAATGATGAAATATTCATATTTATAAATGCATAACCTGATCTGCAAAATGATCACTCGCTTTATCACATTGACCATAATGGCAAACAGGATTCTAGAAGAAACCACTTTTTCTAATAAAAGAGTTTCAAGTTGAAATATGAATCATGCCTTTTATGCTTCTCAAGCACAGAAAAAGATGGGCTTTAGTGTACAGGTGATTATTTACATTTTCTCAATGTCCTGGACTTTTAAGCACATGGATCAGAAGAGGCAGAGTGGTTATTATTTAACAAGCTTTAAAAAATCTTGTTCAGTTCTAAAAAAAATAATATAAATATTTTAGTTTTTTTAATCTATTGCCAGCTATAACCTTAGGGGATTATTTAATTCAACATTGAGATCATTAATGCATAGATTTCTGATACACAGCAACAAATAATTTTACTTCACTGGCACGCAAGGCGATACAAAATCCTATTTGTCATGCAATGATTCAAAGATCTTTAATCCAGGAATATACCTTACTGTATCCTTATATCTTCACGAAATTAATTTTATGAACATTAAGGAACAATACAGTAGCTCTCCATTCATTCAGTCTATTTCCTGCCTGTTATATATAAAAAAATATGACATGATGGACAACAATACCATGAAGATGGACAAATGCAAAGCATCAGTAAAACCAATAAAGTAGAATTCAGGAAGAATGCCCAGTCTATATTCCATTCATTACAGTATATTTAAGTCTTGTATTGAAATGTAAATAGTACTAAAGAAACACACACACACCCTTCAGGAAAATAAATACAGGTGAAACTCAAAAAATTAGAAAGTTCATTTATTTCAGTAATGCAACTTAAAAGGTGAAACTAATATATGAGACAGACTCACTACATGCAAAGCAAGATAGTGCAAGCCATGATTTGTCATAATTGTGATGATTATGGCTTACAGCTCATAAAAACTCCAAATCCACAATCTTAGAAAATTAGAATATTGTGAAAAGGTTCAATACTCTAGGCTCAAAGTGTCCCACTCTAATCAGCTAATTAAGCCATAACACCTGCAAAGGCTTCCTGAGCCTTTAAATGGTCTCTCAGTCTGGTTCAGTAGGAATCACAATCATGGGAAAGACTGCTGACCTGACAGTTGTGCAGGAAACCATCATTGACACCCTCCATAAGGAGGGAAAGCCTCAAAAGGTAATTGCAAAAGAAGTTGGATGTTCCCAAAGTGCTATATCAAAGCACATTAATAGAAAGTTATGTGGAAGGGAAAAGTGTGGAAGAAAAAGGTGCACAAGCAGCAGGGATGACCGCAGCCTGGAGAGGATTGTCAGGAAAAGGCCATGCAAAAGTGTTGGGGACTTTCACAAGGAGTGGACGGAAGCTGGAGTCAGTGCATCAAGAGCTACCACACACAGACGGATCCTGGATATGGGCTTCAAATGTCGTATTCCTCTTGTCAAGCCGCTCCTGAACAACAAACAACGTCAGAAGCGTCTTACCTGTGCTAAAGAAAAACAGAACTGGTCTGCTGCTCAGTGGTCCAAAGTCCTCTTTTCTGATGAGAGCAACTTTTGCATCTCATTTGGAAACCAAGGACCCAGAGTCTGGAGGAAGAATGGAAAGGCACACACTGCAAGATGCTTGAAGTCCAGTGTGAAGTTTCCACAGTCTGTGTTGATTTGGGGAACCATGTCATCTGCTGGTGTTAGTCCACTGTGCTTCATTAAGTCCAGGGTCAACGCAGCCATCTACCAGGAGATTTTGGAGCACTTCATGCTTCCTTCTGCAGATAAGCTTTATGGGGATGCTGACTTCATTTTCCAGCAGGACTTGGCACCTGCCCACACTGCTAAAAGCACCAAAACCTGATTCAATGACCGTGGGATTACTGTGCTTGATTGGCTAGCAAACTCGCCTGACCTGAACCCCAAGAGAAAGATGAGAGACATGAGACTGAACAATGCAGAAGAGCTGAAGGCCACTATTGAAGCATCTTGGTTTTCCATAACACCTCAGCAGTGCCACAGGCTGATAGCTTCCATGCCACGCTGCATTAAGACAGTAATTGCTGCAAAAGGGGCCCAAACCAAGTACTGAGTACTTATGCATGCTTATACTTTTCAGAGGTCCGATACTGTTCTATGTACAATCCCTGTTTTATTCTAATTTTCTGAGATTGTGGATTTGGGGTTTTCATGAGCTGTAAGCCATAATCATCACAATTATGACAAATCATGGCTTGAACTATCTTGCTTTGCATGTAATGAGTCTATCTCACATATTAGTTTCACCTTTTAAGTTGCATTACTGAAATAAATGAACTTTTGCATGATATTCTAATTTTTCAAGTTTCACCTGTACAGTCTCCAACGGTTCTTTCTTCTAACTTTCATTTCTAAGTATTCTAAATCAGGGGTCGCCAATCTTTTGGACCTCAGGAATCATCAAACTCATCATTTTAAATCCTGCAGACCAGAGACTCTGGGAAAATCCCAAAAAAAGTCTGCAGGAAAATTCCCCACCCCATTTTCCTACCAATCAATCATTTTTTATTTGGGATCGCAGGATACCGTCTCCAGCTCCGTTCTCAGGGGGTGAGAGAGAGATTTTTGGCTTCATGCAAAGAAAGCAGCAGAAGCAGCAGAAGTCTTTCTCTCTCTCTCCCAAACTCCGCCAGAAATGAGTTTTTGCCGGCGCAGCTTCTTGGAGCAGGATGCCTTGCAGTGTCCCAAAGACTCATTTCTGGCAGAGTTTGGGGAAGAGAAAGACTTTTGCTGCTTTCCTTGCGTGTAGCCAAAAGCAGAAGAAGAACGAAGTGGAAAGAAGCAGCCCGGTGGCCAGGCCAGGAGAGTGGGGCATGTTTCCCCCTCCACCCTTTCCCTCTCTACTCACTACCTCGTGTTGTTCGCAATGCAAGCAATGCAAGCCTTGTATTCCCGTGGGTGGCGCAGCTTTGTGTTCCTGCACAGCCTGGATTAATTGCTTTGGGGGGGAGTGTTTTGGGAGTGAGGACCACCAACATTTTCTCGCGGACCACCAGTGGTCGCCGGCCCACTGGTTGGCGACCACTGTTCTAAATACTCTCAATTACTGAACTAAGGTCCCTATGAAGAAGTGAATGAGAAAAAGACACCTATGAAAAACAGAGTAATTAGATAAGATTTTCCCAAGCCTAGAGCCATAAAGGGTATAAAGATATTCTGTAGTATCTCTGAGCACAAAGAAAAAACTATATAGCTCTCAAATGTAAAGAAAAGGCATTTCTTCTTTAACGGAAATGGTATTTATTTTCACAAGAGGAGGAAGTACAATCAAGTTATTACATCCATGCCTGGCTTTCACTAATCCTGAAAACCCGGGGAGTGGAGCTATATTGTCAGAATCATCGATTTAGTTGAATCTAAAAAAAGATTACCTTATACAGATAATCTTTGACAACCACAACTGGGATAGAATTTCCACTGCTAAGCAAGTCAGTTGTTATGTGAGTTGGTTTTTTGCCATGGGTGTTAATTGAAATCACATGGTCTTTAAGCAAATATAGCTCCTCCCACTGACTTAATTTGCCTGATGCCATCTGAGAAGATCACAAAAAATGATCTCATGACCCTGGGATTCCGCAACCATTGTAAATACATGCTGGCTGGCAAGTGCCTGAATTTTGATCATGTAACTAACCCTGGGGATGCTGTGATAGTTGTAGGTATGAGGACTGATCGTAACTTTTTCAGTCCCATTTTATTTGAACAGTTGCTAAATGAATCATTGTTAAGTCAAGGTCTACCAGTACAGTCAACCATTGATGTAATGGATTAATGTACATTACATCCAAATGTCTGCTAAATTGTAAATGGGATTTTACTTCCGAAGAAAATATGTAAGATAATATAATGTTCAATATACAAGTCCATCTGGGTACCCAACCAAAATTTACTACATCATGTCAAGCGATAAAACCATGTTCTGCAATTGTACTGCCATCAATTGTTTTAACATTGGAAATACAAGATAAAGTGAAGATAGACTGTAGAAAAAAGCATATGAAAATGATAAAGACGTCACGAAAAACAAAAATAAAGAGTGATAAGATGTTAGAGGAAAACAATGATTTTGAGATTAATCTATCTGCTCTATTGCAAGATTTGGAAGAGATGAACTTTATGGACCAAAATGCACAAATAGTCAAAACACCTTTGAATATATTACATCTATAGCACTACCGGAAAAACAATTTGTACAGTCAAAAATCTCTGATGAAACTATTGATTTAATGAAAAAACAATAGACAATGAAGAATACTGGAAGTTTCACTAATAAATTTGAATATGTTGAACATTGCAAGACCATAAGAAAATGTATCCAAGATGAAACACATCAGTTTAACTTGAAGCTTCTGAAAAAAGGCAACTGAAGAAATCAACAGGATTAACAGAGCAAAATACAAGAAAGAAGTTTTGCACTAAAAGGTGAAGATGGCTATGTGTAAAACAAGACAGGAAACATTAGAAATAATTGGAAAATTCTATTCAGAGCTACACAAAGATCAAACACTCAAAAGTAACAGCACCCACAAAAGAGGAAACATCAGATATCCAAGTGGGGGAAGTATCAAGTCCCACAAAATCAATGAAAAATGGCAAAGCTTCGGGAAATTACTATGTTATGGCTGAAATGCTGAAAGCTGGTGGTCTCAGTTTAGACAAATACTAACAAAACTACACCTGAAATGCATCAGAAAAGAAAAAATACCCGGTGTATGGAAAAATGCTGAAGTGATTCTTATACACAAGAAAGGAGTCCAAGATGATTTAAAGAACTATTGCTCAATAAGCCTTCTTTCAATCATCTACAAGGTTCTCACCAAGATAATAGCAAAAAAGAATATTGAGAACTTCAAATGATGCATAGCCAAAGGAGCAGGCAGGGTTCAGAAGTGGTTACAGCACAATGGACTACATCCATATTGTTCAACAACTCATCAAAAGCACGAGTATACCATGCTTCTGTGCATATACCATGCTTCCATGAAAAGGCATTTGACTCAGTATTCCAGCAATCAATAAGGCTTTGCACAACCAAGGCTTAGACACTGCTTACATAAACTTACTACAGTCAATATATATAAAAAAACAATGGCAACCATTTGCCTTAATGGTAATGTGGAAATCAACATATAAGATGTATGACAAGGTGATACATTATCACTTATCCTTTTCTCAGCCTGCCTTGAAGAAGTATTTTCCAAAGTATATTGGGCAAAAGATGGAATAAAAATCTCTATTTAAATCACTTAAGATTTGCAGATGTTGTTCTCTTTTCACAAGACCCAGAAGAGCTACAAGGACACATATAAGAGATGCACAAAGCAGAACTATTTGGCTTAAAAATAAACTTGAAAAAAAGCTAGGTCATGTTTAATAAATTCACTAAAGAAAGAAAATTTTTATATCTGGAGAAAAACTAGATGTAGTAGACTGCTACAAATACCTTGTCCAACAGATCTCAATGGAAGGTGATAAAATAAAGAAAATTGAATGGCGTGTTAAATATGGTTGGCAGGCATTTAGCAAGATAAGCATAATTTTCAAGAACAACTTCCCCTACGCCTGAAAATTTTTTGATCAATGTACCTTCCCTAACATATGCCAGCGAAACATGTACACTAATCTCACAATCGATACAAAATCTACCAGTGGTGCAAAGAGTCATGGAAAGATGCATGCTCAGCATTACAAGACAAGATAGAAAAACCTATACATGGATTACAGAACAAACGAAAGTATACGATATCATCAAGAGAGTAAAATAATTGAAATGGAAATGAGCTGGTCACATAGCAAGAAAAACTGATGGCAGGTTGATCAAGGCAGTCATAGAATGGATCCCACTTGACAAAAACGTGTCCATGAAAGAGATCTAAAACAAAATGGATCGACGACATCAGCAGGTATTGCGGGATCAAGTCGCAAAAAAAACCTCAAGGCCATATTGCTTGGAAACATGCAGAAGAGGCCTTCATCCTGCAGTAGATAAGACAATGGCTAAAATGATGATGTATGTCTGTGTGTGTGTATGTATGTATGTAACATGTATGGAGATTTTTTGGATTGATTTGCCAAAGTTTGTTGGTCGAGGCAAAGTCCAAGCTCAGATTTTATCTATTACAGCCAATGTTTGCTGAATTGAGATACTCCAAATCTAGACAGTTTCTGTATTTCAATTTTTCGTCCCCTGCCCCCATTGCTTTAAAGGTTTGCTAGAAATTCTGCAACTTTAAATGCATCTCCCTACGTAGCTCCAAGCCTGTTCTATTTTCTTTCTCCATATTGTTATAAAACAAAAAATTATGCATTCAGGAAATTTTGATGGATTAATTTTTTAAAGTCATACATTGGTGTAATGTTAACATTTGGTTGGAGAGCAATTTACTTGTTACACTACACTTAACAGTAATATCTTTTGCTAATGTAGAAATAGGATTCTTTATCTCTGGAGTAATTCATTAAAAACTGAGATAAATTTTGGAAAGCTTGATTTCTTTTTAAACTCTAAATGAAGACGAATACCCAAATCAAATGTAAATATATCATTCAGCTAATGATGTGCTTTGTGCTGACTTGGTGGAAATTGCTTTTTTTGTTAAACTATTGTTTATAAATAAGAAAGTTATTTCAAAAAATAATTATTCTGTAACTGTTGAAAAACTAGCAGAAATAAGCAAGATTATTAACATTAATTTAAAAGGTTGTATACATCGTTAAATATAAATATCTTCCAAACAATTCTAAAAATTAATTAGATTGGACAGAATTTGATTTAATTCAATGCAAAGGATTTTACAAATATGTATCTGCTTGCTTGATACTATGATCATGCTACATATGATGACATAAATGATATCATATAAATGAAATTTACATTAGCAAGTAGTAAAAAATATGAATTCAAGTTATATCAAAGAAAAATGCTTACAGAATCTTCCTACCTAATGAATAAATTAGGATTTCAGTGAATAAAGTGTGTCTTCCTGACTGGTGATTTAAAACATTTTTTCCAAATCAAATCCTGCTTTGTCAGGGACAATTAGTTGCAACCTACTACAAATAAATCCTGAAGCTATTACAGGATTTGACACAGAAATCTGTGAAGCCACCGCTATTTCAAGTTAAAACTAGGGCCATACGCTTATTCCATGTGGTTCAACATCAGCTATTCCTTCTTTTCAGTCTTCATTTTTGCTCTGATCATTATTTATCTATTATGAGTTCTGGAGAATTTGAACATTAAGAACTTTTGAGTTTGTCTAATATAGATATTTTGTTTTTGTTTTTCTTGTTTTACATTAATATGCTGCCTGGAGTTCCAGGCCATGTACATGGGGTGGGAAGAAGACAGTTCTCACTTTATCCCCTATATAGAATGAAGTAAAATCTAGTATAGTGTAATGGTTCACGTACTGGACTAGGTGAAGATCCCAGGTTCTAATCCCCCATTAGATATAAAAGCTGTCTGCCTGACTTTGAAAGCACTATTTTCTCCCAGACCTAGACAAGAAAATATAAAAAGCCATCTTTCTTCCAGCCTACACTGGATTGCCAGTGGACCGATCTGTGTTGACATCAACAAGATAAATTAAATCCAAAGAATATTTCAGATTTATCCAATGGACCCACAGTTGAGTCCAAATCATTGTTATTCTGCAATGATTCTCATACCAGTATTTGAATTAGTTTGACAGATTTTAAGAAGAACATACACACATGCAGAAGTTACACATTCTCTATTAAATTACAAATAATAAATCTTCACCATTGGGTAATTATATTATCAAAAAATAAGTATTTGTATAACAATTACATAAATATACACAACTAAAAAGAACAGGTTACTGCAACGTACTGGTGGAATAGTTTAAGTTCAAAAGAAACTAGTGACTTTTTTCCAGGGCAATAAAACCCAATGATAATCTGACAATCAATTAATACAACAATCCTCTTTTTTTTAAACAAATATCAATCCTACACTCCAAAATATAAACCTCTGAAATGGAATATTTTCTTACTTACATATTCAGGTTTTAATTTCTTGTCACCTCCTCGTACAGCCACTTTTTCTAATTTGTCTATAATGGGCATGATCATTTCCTCATCTTTTAGTCTGAGTTCTTCATGTATTATTTCAATGTCACGAACTGGCTCCACGCTTCCTTCAACATGCGTGATATCATCATCATCAAATGATCCTTTGTGGAAGCAAAAATGGGTGGTTAGGCAATATTCTTAGCTAATAACAACAATGCTCAAAGTACCTAATATGTCACAAACGTTGTAGATGCACAAAACAAACCCAGGACAAGGGTAAAAATTAGACACAGCAAACTCAGTAGTTATGGCTATGAGGGTAGAACACAATTGATATTTTAAATTTTCCAGGGTCCTTTTTCAAGTCAAGAGTCAATATTATCTCATAATGTCTTAGAGCTGGTTGAGAAAAATTGTCTTTTATATATCATTTGATAAACACAGTGGTTTAGAATAAAGTAAACACTGAAACTGCCAGGAAGTTCTGTCAAAGAATGGTGAAGTTCTCTAGTATAGTAATGGGTTTCCAAGGGAAACAGAATTTACGAAAAGAAAGAGGGGGGCCAAGGGCCTGAAATCATCTGGCAGACCTCTTCTCTGCTTCCAACTACTTTATCACTATGGTTCTGACGGTGATTAGATAATGAACCACTCAGACACACAATTTACACAGCAGCTAATTTCATCGGTCTGATTTGAGGGTATGGTTTTTAGGGGGCCATCAAAGAAGCAGATGAAGGTGCATTTGTCATATATGAGTGACAACCATTCACACTATCTCAACAAAATGGTGCTGGCCCTTATTAGAAACACATGCTATTATCACATATTTAAAGTGCAGCTGAAGCCATAATTTCAAATTGCCAACTGGAAACATAAGGGTAAAACAACCAGATATTACTGAAGCATGTGTACTGACTTTATGCCCTTCTGAAGACATAATGTGGCAACATAATTCAACTGGGATACTCTTGAGTTATCAATAAAGAATCGTACGAAAACAAAAATTAAACATTTATTAATAGCAAACTATAATTTAAATTGTAGGCTTATTCATGAATAATTCATGACAAAAAAATTTTGACACCATGTAATAGCAGAATCAACCCACTAACTTCAGGCACAATGCTTTAAACACAATTTAGCATGGTTACAACATTTTTAGTGTTGCCAATTATAATAACCTCCTGATTAAAAAATATCTTGTGACCCAATTCTTTTTTCTAATTGAATTTGGATCGTGAAATTTAATGCTGTACTCTGAAACACCTAGGCTGCATGAAAATAAAACCTCCCAGCGTTTCTGAAAAGATGTCAGCCACGTCAGGCCAATTCATGTCACCTTTCTCGTTGTATGAGGAATATCACCGTGTCTTCATTTTGAAAACTATGCATGGTAAAACTAATCTTTTCCCTTCTAATTATACGACTGAAAAATTCAGACAGCAGCTTGTCATCTGGTGTTTTTTCCCCCTAAAAACATTGTGAGGTATAATTTTTTCCTGACATTGCTTAGCTCATATGGCCACATATGCCTTCACAGGTCAATACTAATCCTTTAAAGTGTTTATTTTTTTAAAAAAGAAAACATGAAGATATTTTAATGCTTACAACCAACACTGGTTAATCTGATTCATTTATTTTGCAGTAACTGCATTTTCAAAATATCTGAAAAGAAATCCATCAGGTAAAATAATATCAGACGATGATGATGATTACGATGTTTTGCAATCCCCACCTTCCTACTTTACAGGAATCATTTCCTTCCTTCTCAAGCTCTAGATTGCATTTTTATTACCCTTGACTATAATAGTAAAAGGAAGTATTTAGGTATATTCTTGTCACTTTACCATATTCGTCCTATGACTAATTTTTTTTGTAGATATTTGAGAATTTTTTAAGACACATGTTCTATTCCAACTTTGATGGATTTACATTTAACATTTTAATCATACAAAGAACTATTGGGATCCTGCCAAAATTGAGGAAGTGCTTTTACTTTACAATCCAATTTTAGCAGAGCCCCAATGGAAGTAAGGTCAGAACTTTAAAAGAATTTCAAAGAAAAATAAAGAGTTGCAAAAATTATGTAAGGAAAGTCATATTTGACTGATTTACAGGAAATTAATTAATGCTTGTAATTAATTAAATTAACAGAGTTGCTCTTTGATATTCATTTAATTTTAATTTAGGAAGATCAGTTACATATCTTGCCTTTTAGACATAAACTTTAACCACAGAATAGACTCCTCTTAATCAAACTGTCTGAAATACGTTTTATAAACATAACTATTAATTAATAATCATTTAATCACTTAGATTAGAAAAGGCTTATATTTTAAAATTCAATTAAAATCTGCTTTTTTTTCTAACACAAATCATTATTTCACATCCTCTATCACTCTGAATAAATGAAGAAAAACTCTAAACCTTCTTTTATGTGGTATCCTTAAGATAGGGTGTAAAACTCGATCACGGCCGTCTCAGGATTTTGTGCGTCCAGGGTAGACATCCCTGGTCGCGGCCAACAGGATGGATGGGACCGGTCCCTTGCAACTTTGTGATGGCCACACAGGACAATTCTAGGCCTATCACGGGCCACCTGTTTGACACTCTTGCTTTAAGATACTTAAAGAGGTTAATTATATCCTCATTCCTCTTCCCTTTCCCATACTTTTTCTCTTTTCAGGTATAAACATTCCCAAACCTTTCAAACTCTTTTTGTGAGCAAATTTCTAGTGTCAATTCCTTCTCTTCACTAAACCTATTCCAGGTTGTGTGAAAGCTACTTAAGCAAACACAATATCCAAATATACATTCAACTTACTTAGCTACAAACTGGTATTAACTAAAACTGTTATTCAAAATTATGTTTCAAACTGATCAATCAGAATGTGCCAGAGTAACTAACAATAGCGACTGGATTAAAAACTATGATCTCTCTGGGAAAAAAAGGTAAATATTTATTTTAAACCTAAAATTTCACTATTCACATATAAAAAGAGGAAATGAATTTACCATCATCTTGAAAAAATAATCACTATGATTTTAGCTTTCCATGCACCCAGAAGTACAATTCCAGTTACTGATCAAATAAAAATTGTATTTGCAACATCCAGCTGCCCACACTGCTTTCCAGCCATACAGATTTGGATATGATATTCTTCCCAGTATCATGTAATAATTTGGCACTATAATGCTGTTATCTTACTATTTACATTTTATTCACTTTTATAACAAATGTCTCACATATCTCAGAAAATTCTTTTAAGTATGTGCTCCCTTAAATATGAGTACAATTGTATGTGTTTTTAAAAACAAAGTATAACTTAAAGGGATGGATAATGAAGATTTCAGAAGAGAGACCACATGATAGCTTCAGCACGTTATGCTTAAATATTAAATTGCATTAAAACGATCATTTTCCAGTGCCTTTGTATGACAGAGGTAGAGTCTCCACTTTGTGCCCAAATATGGCTGATGAGTTTATTTATCTAGCCACCCTTATTATTGTATACACAAAAATGTGAAATCACAGCTGCCAGTTCTCTAGCTAGTATTGGCCTTCATTTGCACTGAGTACTTCCCAAGAACTTGGGATGTTGTAATGTATCACCGCAGTATACATGAGGATCCAAGCAGCATAGGCTTTTGTAATGGACAGATGTAAATTCTGCCAATGTGCATATTTTTAAGTACCCAGCATGGTGCCCAGTGTACCAATACCCATGGAACCACCATAGCCAGTTTATTCAATCTTTTAATTATTTTTGCTTTCTTTTGCCATAGGCATTCTATTCTATTTGCAGATCTTTGTATTTTGTGGTTTTTCTCCAGTTCTTTCTCTTCTATTCTGCTTTCTCCAGATTTTTTTTATTTTTTATTTTAATTACATTTATATGCCGCCCTTCTCCGGAGACTCAGGGCAGCTTACAGTCTAAGGAGCACCATGCTAAATGCTCGGCAATAGCCTTCATTCCATTGTATATGCCTGCTTATTACTAGGGCTTTTGGCCCCCCCAAGCGGCATTTTTACAAAGTCAGCTTATTGCCCCCAACAATCTTGGGTCCTCAATTTACCTACCCCGAGAGGATGGAAGGCTGAGTCAACCTTGAGCCTGGTGGGATTCAAACCTGCACTAATTGCAGGCAGCTTGCACTAAGTGCTAGATGATTAACAGCCTGCACCACCAAGGCTCTAGATACTGCCATGTCCATTACTCAGACCTTTTTTCTTTCTTATTGACAATTATTAAGCCAGATATTATGTGGCAAGGGTTTTTTTTTCTTATTACACTCAAAGAACCTATTACTATTAATGTAAAACAGCCTGTCCTTCAACCTCTCCTAATTAAAAGTTCTATGAATTGGCTGTAAAATGTTTCCAATTAGTCTGCATGAAATATTCTTTTAGAGACTGTATATTTTTGTTTGCTTTTTCAACAATTCACTTTTGACTCACCGTTTCACAGTCTTGAAGACCACTCTCATCTGTTTCACTTCAACAACAGCCCGGATATCCTTTTCGTATAACACAATAAAAGGAGCATAGTTTCTACAGGTTATTTACATATTCTTCTACCCTGCTTCTTTCCATATTTTAATATGATATCAATTCCATCCATATTTTATAGGCAACCTTTAAATTACAAGCTGCCTTGGTATTATTTTACAATATGCTTCCATTTCTTATACCGTCCATATGACAATTATTTCAAAACATCCACAGATTTTGTCAATGCTTATGTTATACCTGTCAAGATCTGATGACTCTATGTTATGTATTCCTCTGAACAGAACCACTACACTTAGTTACAGGCTATCATCAACCAATTCATTCTCTTGCTAAAATCAAGTCATCCAATTACTCCTTGACTAATCAAGGCTGTTTTGGCTTTTTCTTTTTTCAAAAGGTACTCAACAGCATAAACAGTTCACTTACAAGAAATGGAAAGGGGCTAATCAGCAGAATTATTGTTTTGCTGCTACAATTTGCAGTATTTAAATGCAGTTGCTGATTGGACTGAAAGTTTTATGATACAGCAAAGGAAACTAGTTTGACTTAAATATGAAGCTGCCTACGTCTTGCCTACTGAAAGAAAGAAATGCAGAAAACTAGAATGTTTGCAGCAATTCACTTTTTATATTTATGTATCTAAGCAAATGTTAAAATATATAAAACAGATATGAATATTCTTAATTTGCTAGGCATGCTTATTTTTCCATCTTTTCTAATTTTCTGATTTTATGTTCATGTTTTTACCGTGAACAGAATCTCCCTTTTGTTTCTAACACACCGAGTCTCAGAATTTAAAAATCCAAGTACTACATCAACAGTTAATTTATTCATTAATCAATAAATATCAAGAGACTATAAAAACAATACTGAAAAAACTAGAACATATTTTTCTATCATCTCCCCTGTGGAACGCCCCAATCAGTTCTAAGCGATCCATCCTTTTCCTGGTAGTCTTTGATAAAAGATTCAGCCCTCCAAATAATGTGCAATCTCATTCCCTGTAAAAATTTTAACAGTTGATCCTGAGTGTCCCAATGTATCCTAGATTTCAAAAAGGACCTAGGCAATCAATTCTTATAACAGAGTATAATTTACCATCAAAGAAAGTATGTACAGTGTATTCATAGTGTATTTCTAAATAAGAAAACATGAGACAAATACTTAAAAGTTTAAAGAACACCAGCAGAAAAACATACCAACTAGATAACAGAAATAAGTATTAAGAAATTCAGTGAACTGATAAGATGACATGCATCAATACATTCATTAAATATAAGGACAAATCAAAAAGTGTTGGGAAAGAAGGATCTCTCTAGATAGATGTGATCCATGCAAAATAGATATCTAGTCTTGATTAGAATAAAACTATCTGCAGACACTTGAAAGATGCTTCTTTTCATCTTTCTTTTTCCTCTCAACAGGTCAATAGTTAATAAACTTTTTAAAGAAGTTTAATTATGTAGCCTTGGACATGATTGCTTTATAATTTTTCTTTACATTTCTTTTATCTGTTGCTTTTAATTGGCAGATTTGGTCCTGTGAGTTGGGCAGCCCTATAAATTAAATAAATACATCTGGGAGTTGTAGACGGCTTTATTTCTTTTCTTAAGTAAAGTACAAATCATCAGGCTCAAATTATCATACTTTGGACACATTACAAAAAGACCAAATCTTCTAGAGAAGACTCTGATGCTGGAAAAGGTTCGAGGAAAGAGAAGAAGAGGATGACCAGCAGCAAGGTGGATGAACTGATACAGTGATGGTAGATGCACCATTCAAAGACCTAAAGGAGCAGGTTAGAAAAAGACCATCCATTATATAATGTATTCCATTCTGAATCTTGGAATTGGATATTCTGTCTGGAACCTTTGAATCCAAATAATTTGATTCTGTAAATTGATGTTGTTTACTTGGAAGTAAATCTGACGGACTAATTTTCACTTGTAATACAGAAATCTGGGTTTTAATTCTTCATCAATACAGCATCATAATTCTCCTCTCAAATAGCAAAGTAATTGGTTGAAAAATCTAAATTTCTCACAGCAATAGGAAACTATATTAGGGTTAGCTAGAGACGAAACATCACCACAGTCCAGAATTTAACTGAAATTAGGAAGGAATCCAAAATATTTGAAATTGCACGACTATTAGAAAAACTCATTTCTATAAAAAATAATGTACTTCTATAAATGACAAAATATTAAAACTTTTTGTTGGTTTGTTCCATAAATCTGGAACACCTTATATCAATATCAAAGAGGAAATGAATTCTAAAAAAGCCCAAATTCGCAAAGCTGGCATTACAAGGATAAGATACAAACTGTGGGGTTATATGCTAATCTAACCTCAATTATTGTTATTCCAAATATTTCTGTTTTATTTTTAAACAAGTTTGATCCCTTCTACTCATCCTTAATGGTCCCCTTCATTTAGAAAAGTTACCTGTGTGGTAGGAAAACAGGTCTGTGTTGGACCCTATTGGAAGTTTCCTGCTTGCATGTTTGTAAAATATAAGCATGTTGTGGATTGATGTCTCCTATTGTGTCACAAGCCAAACATCTCATAATAGATCAGGGTCACTTTTTAAGATTGACTATATAGTGGCCTCTCCCATACAGGGAGAGACTACCTTATAGGGAAAGATCACTGAAGAGTTAATCTTAAAAAGTGACCCTGAAGCAGAATCATCTTTGTTGCTGTTCAATTGCTAAGCTGTGTCCGACTCTTTGCGACCATATGGACCATAGCACGCCATTGTTCTGTGTCCTCTACTATCTCCTGGAGTTTCTCCAAATTCATGTTCATAATCATCTAGGGATTTTAAAACTCTAGATTTCAAGTCATAGCCTTGACATCAATGTATCTAATCTATGTAAAGGGAATTGAAGCCCCTTAATACTACAAAAAACCTTTCTTCGTATCTAATTTCCCAAGGGTGCAGTTTAAAAGCTGCTTGTCGTCTTTTTGCTATTATATGCTAAGAGGTTACAAGTAGAGCCTGTCCCTTTATTAAGTTTGGCTTATCTACTAAAGTTCCCCAGTGTTTAACAAATCTAAGCCTTATAACCTGATATTGCCCCATCATCTATTGAAACATTGAACATTATGCAGGTCTTGGCGTATTCGGGTCTTTTCCTGTGTAAGATTGAGACTATCTGGGCAACGTTTCGATGAGATCTCACTCGCCATCTTCAGACTGGTGTTTTGGCTTTGTGCTTGTGTAAGCAAAGTGTGATCTGAGATGCTGTCTCCCTATATATACTGGTGGGGAGGTTGGCTGTGTTGTCATTTCTTGATTGGTTGATGGAGTTGATGTTTGCAGATTGGCTGGCTTTTTCTTAAGAACATGTGCAGCTGAGGTATTGGTTGGGTGTCTATCAGCCTCCTGTGTTGTAACGACTTTGAACATTATCCATCTAGCTAGCTCAGTGTGCACAGCAGATAGCATTTCTTAGAAAGCTACCTTTGGCAGTATTGGACTTTCAGTCTGCTTCCTAGCAATTTGTCTTTAATGATTGATGAACTATATTTCCCTATATAACAGAATAAGAGTTGAAAGGAATCTTAGAGGTCTTCTAGTCCAGTCTCCTGCTCAAGCAGAACCCTATACCATTTCAAACAAATCATTGTCCAATCTCTTCTTTAAAATCTCCAGTGTTGGAATACCCACAATTTCTAGAGGCAAGTTGTTCCTCTGATTAATTGTTCTAACTGTCAGGAAATTTCTCCTCAGTTCAAGGTTGGTTCTCTCCTTGATTAGTTTCCATCCAATGCTTGTCTTCAGGTACTTTAGAAAATAAGTTGATTTCTTCGTGGCAACCCCTTAGATATTGAAACACTGCTATCACCAGGAAATCTAATTGCCTATTACAAACCCATCTGTCTAATAATTCAATCATCTGGAGCCAAAGTCTTCTACTTCCAGACTGTCCTTAGTGTGACAGCTTATGAATTCATCACCCTCATACACAAACATCTCTTTTACCCTCGAATTGTGACTTCCAAGAAGATCCTGGTTCTTTTTGACAATATGAGAGTTGCATACCTGGGAAGGGATGAAACTATTACATCTATCTATCTCTCTGGCTAATTATGAATCGCCTTAGTTCAAAGGAATGAACTTGTTCTCCATGATCCAGGAGTCCATCACACTGAGCACATATAAAACCCTATATGTGAAACTTATCAATAAAGAATAAATACTACGTTCAAGGAGTGCTGTGAATTTTACAGTACGATGATTAACACCGACATTAAAATGTCAGCTTTTCGTTTTGTGACAATAGATATGTATGGAAAATGGCATTCCAAAATGTATCGAAGAATTTAAGGTTAAATTGTATAATCTGCAGACAGAAGTTAGAAGTATTATAACAGCAGTTTTTGTAGCTAGATTAGTCAACAACCTAAAGTGAAAAATGAAAGTGATTGATTAACATCTTTGAAATAAAGCATTTTTCAAATACTTTGTAACTTCAATTCCATAGTGCTTCATAAAACATTAACTGGTTGTAATCATTTGCAGTGTAATTGTGGACATTTATATGCTTTTCTTATGCACAGAACATAGCTATTAGAGCTGAATGGTGATGGTGTGAAGTATAGGTTAGATTGGGTGAAATTAAAGTAAATTACTCGGGGATGTGGAATTCTGAAAATAGAAACAGTCAATGATTTGCAACCTTCTTGATGATCAGCTTCACAGAACCCTAAATGGCAAGAACTTACATATTTTAAAGTTAACTAGTTTCTTTTTTAATATTATGTATATAGTTTAAATGGAAGTACTAAGTGACTTTGAAAAACATTATTTTCTTTGGTTTATCAGTCTCTTTAGCCTAAGATTTTTTTTCATTAAACATTTTTATACTCTTAGGTATAAAAGCAGATAATGAAAAATTGTACTGCAACTTTTTTATGTAAATGTTTTATATACAGATTTTTGCACATATAATACAGCATGAACTGGATTTCTAATAGACCTGTCCAATAGCTAACAATCAGTCCGTAAAAATTAGGAGAGAAAAGTGATTTTATTATTTCAATAGATGGAAATTCAATACTGATAATTGACAAAAGAAATCTAGTAATCCATATTAAGATTAGCAAGAATCTGTTTTCTGTTTCCCATCTACATCAAGTAGAGGATTAATGAAATATTTATTCTGTCCCTTTGAAGACTAAGATGAACTTAGATTCTATAATAACTGTCTTAATTGTCACATACTTTTTAAAAATGTGGGCAAGAGTCAGGAGCGTTGGCCTCTCTGTTGGACAGCATTTCTCTGTTGGAAAGCATGTCCAAAAATTCTATTTCTACAGGAAGTAACTGGCCTGGTAAACCTCAATTACTTCAACCTGAATCACATAAGTTTTACAGATTTCAATTACAGGTAAATCTCATTTCATGACTGTTCACAATAATGAAAAAAACCAACTTTAAATCAATTCTCATATTTACAATCATTACACGTCTGTTAAGCTAAGGAAAAGGTGAAGTAAAAAGAACCTAGCAACCACTTCACTTAACAACCAAATGTCGGTCCAAATTGTGGGAGCTTTTAAATGAGGACTGCTTGTATTTTTTTAATTTAATTCTGCCGAAACATCGCTACAACTTTAAAAGCACAACTATAATGATGTGGAAAAATACCCGAACAAAGCTGAATACCATACACACACACACACACACAAAATATGGTAATAATACTGAACATCATTGACAAATTTATTGAACAGTAGAATAGATATTTCTAATGATCTGGAAATAGGTTAATTTACTTACTATATTCACTTATTTATATATCACAAACTTCATCTACTTTACTTAAGTGTACAGGCATTTTCAAATTGCTTAGATACTTTGCCATAAATAAAGCATTAAATTTAGTTATGTGATTAACCTAGACACTGAAATTTTGCCCCCAAACCATCAGATAATGGTATCTGAACTTCTTTTTCATAATATCACTGAAACAGCAATAGTTAGGTTGAAAACTCTGTGGGCCAGTAATGTTGCTGAATTAAAATTTCCAGCAGCTTTTGCCTGTATTTTAAAGGAGCAGCCCATGTATAATATGTACAAGCTATTCACATAAGCTAAATATAATTTAAAATATTTAACTGAAAGTTCAAGAACGTCTAATAACAGAGACCACTCAAATATGTTTGCACAATCTTAACTGCACCTAAATAAAATCGCATTTAGGGATCATTTTTAAACTTTATGATTATGAATAATGAATAATATACCAAACCACTTCAAAAGAAAATCAAATTTTATACTAAACAGAAACTAGAAAGCTATTTATCACCTATATATAATGTCACTTCAATCACAGGGCAACATTTTGTTGTCAAAAATGCTTCCCACTGAAGAACTTGTTCTCTTTTCCATTTAGTGGCTATTTTTACAAGTGCAGTACTAACAAACTAAGACTGAGAAGTCATCTCGTGCATATTTCTGTTGTCCCATATCATTTGGAATAAACCTTTTTAGATCATTAACTACCACAGGAGTGCTGATTACACAGCCACCAGCAATTTCCTAACCAATGACCACCTAAACAATGATGTGTTCAGCTTTTCAGACCCTGAAGCCTTTCAAAGGTGAATCATTTCACAGTTTGGAACTAGATCGCCATAGCAACTTCCCTTTGAGGGTTTTAGAATCATCATCCAGTAATTCTATGATCATCAAGCTCAACCATTCCCAATGGTTCTTTTCACAGCAGATGCAAAAGGCAGCCTTGAGATTTTGCAGCCTATTTCAGGCAATTCACCCAGCTTATTAGAATTCAAAATATTTCGACCTTCAGTCACAAAGCATGTTATCTGAAGGTACGGTGATCTCAAGTCAAGACAAGCAGATATTTAGATCTAATCATCTATGATGACAAGAGACAAAAAAAAACACCTTAATTCAGCCATTATCGAACTGCTTACGTTAACTACTTGCAAGTCTTTCCACAGAAAAATGGTAACAGTCTATGCAATGTTTTTATAATCATCTGTTGGGGAGAAATATAAACACTGCATACTGACATGAAACTTCAATCTAAACCAACAAAAGGCTATTATTTATTGTTCTGCAAAACGCATAGAAACAAAAGTATTTTTTTCTAAATATTAGGTCTAAAACACCTTTAAAAATGCATAACATTTTAACAAAATGGATTGTATCTGAAAACTGCAATCTATGTCCATTCTAAGAAAATCTGAACACGAGAATTTAAATATAGGTGAGGATTCCTTGTGGTTCTCTGAGCCTGGTTGCTTTCTTGCCAACACTTCATTATCCAAACTAGGTAAAATAAAATCAGTGCTAAGGATAGCCCTGATGATGTCACCTAGTTTGGGTAAAGAAACGTCTGGAAGAAAACACCAAGGTCAGAGGGCACCAAAGAAACCTCATTTCAACTCTGAGTTAAATACAAATGCCAGTAATATTTGAAAGCAATGGCTTAATCTAAAGCTCCTGAGGTATTTTAAATATAGAAAAACATTTTTCCCTCAATTACTGTAATCCGCTTTTGAATTATTAGTAATTAGCATTATTAGTAATTATTATAAGGTATCAAAATTTTAAAAGCCTTAATATTAGAACTAACATTGGATTGACATTTAATAAATTTTGTTTGGCATGCATATTCTCAACTCTACTTCTAACCGGATTTAACGCCTTTCTAAAAAAAAATGCTTAAATCTAAGAGAAAGCAGTATAAGCAGGCTTCTATTTCACTCAAGCTATAGAATCCTCCTATCCTTCAACCTGATGAATCTGTTCTAAGAAGCACATTTGAAGGGACCAAGGAGCTGTTTTTTTTTTAATGTTATGTTAATGTGCTGTACTTTTCTCAGCCTGCAAAGGACATGATGATGGCATAGTAACATATGTAGTAAAAACATTCAATTTTAAAAAATAATTGCATGGGTATTACAGGGTTTCTTGAAAATTCAACTTGCGGCATTTAATTACAGACTTCATGTAGCAGTTTTATTTATTCAATATTACAATAAATATTATAATAAATATTACAGCCTTTTTTGTTAAAAGTTTACTTTTGTTAATTTTTTTTATTTTTTCCAGATTAAACAATAGTCATAATAATAATTTAAATGAGCAAATATAATAACATAAGCATTCAATGCGAGAGAAAATAAATAACAATGAATGAGAATTATCTAGGGAAATACTATCTTTGTATTGTGGCGAACTATTTACATGCTACTTTCCATTTTAGCAAATATATTTGACATTTTTAAAAATCTCTGTCCAATATCATGACAGTTATCAAATATATAACTGTTTCCCATTTTTTAATTTATTTGAATGATTTATTGTGTAGCTCTTACAGGCCATTCCAATCTCCAGTGGCTCTGCACACATGAAGGCCGCATGAAAAGCATTTTAGACATTTGCAATTAGTATACAATCTTCAGGATATTAACCTGCTACAGGATCTTTTCTCATTCAAATTATAGAAAGTCTGAAAGCCACTCACGTTCAACAGGTAAAGGAAAATACATGTGAGTTACACTCTCTCTGGGGTGGGAATGGGACAACTTGCCACAGCCAACTTGCTGTGGCCAAATCACCACGGCCAAGTCGTAGCTGGATAAGTCGCCACAGCCAACTCGCCACGAGATAATTTAACAATTCTATTTAATTATTTAAAATAAATAAAAATTATTTTACTTTTTGCCATTTACATTTATTCTGTCCCTCCTTTTGCACCCTTTAATTATTCTATTCCACCATTTCTTTGGTAGTAGTGTAAATCTTGCCCCACAGCAAGCTGTCCTGTGGCGAAATAGCCATGACAAGTTGTCCTGTAGTGAGTTGGCCATGGCAAGTTGGCTATGGTGAATTGTCATAGACCCTTCTGGGCTATGGTAATATAATTTGTGACTTAAGGCCATTCGTTTAGTAACCACTCAAAGTTACAATGGACTCTCTAAAACATATCTACAGTTCTTAAATTCTGGTGGGTGCCCCTCCAGTCACATGACCACATTTCAGACACTTGGTAACGAGGCCACATTTACAGCCATTTACAGTATCCTGCAATCATGTAATTACAATTCACATTTTTGCTGGAAACCGACGTTTACAGCTGTCTTTCAGCAAAAAAATCCAGTGAACTTTAAGCTCACTTAATGACTGCCACAAAAAATAAAAATTGATCGATCACATGGATGACCTGCTTTAGGACTGTCATAACTTACCATTGTAATAGGAGTTATCTGTAATATTACCCATTAAAATCACAACTGATTCAAAATGCAACAGCCTATTTGCTTATAGAAGGAACAAACATCTCTTTATACACACAGAACTGTACTGGCTTTCCTATTATTCCTTGATGCAGCTCATCTGTACATTTCAGTATTCTCCAACTTTTTGTAATTTGCCAATTTTGAATGTATTTGTTTTAAAATATTGAAAACTGCCTTGAGTCTTTTAAAATAACAGCATATTCGCACAGTCACCTCCGCCCTCATCATCTCCCGCTTGGACTATTGTAACGCTCTCTACATGGGGCTCCCCTTGAAGAGTGTCCGGAGGCTGCAGTTGGTTCAGAATGCGGCCGCGTGGGTGATCTTGGGAGCCCCTCGGAGCTCCCATGTAACACCACTTCTCCGCAGGCTGCACTGGCTTCCTGTGGCCTTCCGGATCCGAAGGTGGTACTGATTGTATTTAAAGCGCTCCATGGCTTGGGGCCTGGGTACTTAGGGGACCGCCTGCTGCCATCAACAGCCTCCCGCCGCCCAGTACGCTCCCACAGGGTTGCCCTCCTCGGGGTTCCGCCGCTTGATCATTGCCGGCTGGCGACCCCGAGGGTGCGGGCTTTCTCTGTGGGGGCCCCCTCCTTGTGGAATGATCTGCCCCCGGAGATACGGGCTATTACTGACATCCAGACCTTCCGGCGCGCAGTAAAGACCCTGTTTTTCCAACAGGCCGGCCTGGCCCATTAAACGGTTTTTGGGGTTTTAAATTAATTCGGTTTTAAATTTTTAAATTTTTAAACTTTTAATTATAATCCTTGAATTTTAAATTTTGGTACTTTTATAGTTGATGGGATTTCGGCCGGATCAATTTTGTTTAATTTGTTTTTAATTGTACATACTGTTTGTATTTTAGTAGGCTGTACACCGCCCCGAGTCCCTTTTTGGGAGAGGGGGCGGTATAAAAATTTAAATAAATAAATATATATAAATAGTATATAAATAAGAAAGTCCTATATTCAGAACTAAAGAACAGTTGTCTAGAAAAACTGTTCTACTCAACTCTGTAACTGAGGACCAAAAATGGACTGCTAAGAAAAGTTTGATAGGAGAATTCAGGTCCCTAAAAAAATTTCTCCTGAAGTAGACACCGCGCTCTTGGCTAAAATCAGAACGTTAAAAAAGAGAAAGCTTTCCTACTGAAATGAAGATTAATAAAATTAATAATTAATAATTCTACAGTGATGGCTTATAATGGCTGTCATATTTGTGTTCCCACTAGAAAACAATCTGGCATATACTTGCAGCAAGTAAAAGGGTTTGGTGGCATTTACAGAAAACATCCAAGGGAGCAGGTAACCTCCAACTAATGAAACAGAATGAATTTTTACCTGCTCCAACAAAGAAGAAACATGAAACAAAGAAGAGGAAGCAACTTTGCATAAGAAAAATAAAAGCAAAATCCTAACGAATCACCAGCCAGAAATACTCTAAGAGACATAAAAGGTGAATAATTTGAACACAGAATCGGGCTAGTGAAAACAAAAGAAATTCTGCCTTAAAGAGAAAAGAAAAAGACACTGCAGAAGAGAAGGCAGGTTGCTGGTTTTCTTAAGGACAGAAGAAACAGAACTGTACTCTTTAAGACCATAAGAAGAGTGGTTGTAGTTGGGACTGACGTACAAGGAAGCAAATCTGTGCCAAAGAGACACACCCGCTATCTGACACAAACAGGGATGAAAGACAGAAGATAACAGCTTCCAAGACTTAACAGGTCCACTAATAATTATTCCATGTGAGCAATGTATTCCCTATATGAAGGGACTGGTTTCAAGAGAAAATCAATTATCAAAGTTTCAGTCTTAAATATTTTGGCAAGTTGCAAATTGCTAGAAAAGGCATAAACCACTTCAGTTTCTGTAAGAAAGATCAGGAGGAGGCATAACTGACAATAGACCAGACCATGGTGCTGAAAATCTGGATGTGTTTCAAAACTAGCTGGGAGAAGGTGTTTACCCGGTGAGTTTTAACTCTTTTTGCAGCACCCAGGACATATCTCTTTTTTCTTTCCTTCATTGTTGAATTCTCCCTTTTCCTTGCCACATTTTCATCCAGTTTTGGTTTTTCCTCTCTGATCTCAGTGGAACGGTCCCTTTTTATCATCTAAGCGTTTTTTGTTGCTGTTTTAAAAGGGGCGTTGGTTTTACCTGACATGCCCTTTCTCAGGATGCCGATGGAGAATCCAAACTTAGGTTGACACATGCCTTTCTGCCCAGAGACTGAGTCCTCAATCTTTTGCCATACCTCTCTGTCAACTGCCGAGACCCCAGTTTCGATGAAGGCGTAGCCATCTGCTGGACTTCTTTGTGATGTTGGCTCTGGCCCCTCCTGGATTCTGGACAAGACGGTCGCCAAGGTGGGGTTGGATTCTCAATCGGAATCCTGAGAAAGGGTGTGTCAGGTAAGACCAATGCCCCTTCTCCAGTATGCCCATTGGAGAATCCAAGTTTGGGACATACCCAAACTGTAGCAGCCTGGTCCTAAGGGCATCTAGCTGTCCTAAGCGCGTGTAGCAGTCTGATCCCAAGTATTTGGATCTGTATCCACCTGTTGGAGCACCCTCCTACCAAAAGCCACATCAGCCAAAGCGAAGATGTAGTGCCTTACAAAGGGAGACGGGGAGGACCATATTGCTGCCCTGCAGATGTCCTCAATAGAGGCCTGCGTTGCCCACGCAGCCATCGTAGCTGTGCTTCTTGTTGAATCAGCTGTCACTCATCTGGGTACTGAGACAGCCTGAAGCTTGTAGGCCTTGGCGATGCATGCCCTTATCCAGAGGCCTATGGTCGATGATGTGACCCTGGTACCCATCGAAGATGGTTGGCATGACACAAACAGGGATTCTGTTCTTTGATGTGAGAATGTTCTCTTGATGTATCTCCAGACAGCCCTCCTCACATCCAAGATGTGCCACTTCTTCTCCAGGGCATGGGATGGCCCTGGGCAGAAGACTGGCAGTATTATCTTCTGGGCCCTTTGGAATCATGAGTTTACCTTGGGGACAAAGGAGGGGTCCAACCATAGAAGTACCCTGTTTGAGTGGAAAGTACTCTGACTGAGAGGGCTGCCAGTTCAGACATTCTCCTGGCTGAAAGTGATGGCCACAAGGAAGGCGACTTTGAAAGTCAGGAAGCGCAGACTAACTGTCTTTAGTGGCTCGAAAGGCACAGAGAATGGATTCAGCTAGCGCTGAAAGCCTTAGATTCATAAAAATAGATATTGCGTGCATTTTAACAATGCTTGTATTTTCATTTTTGCCTACCTCTCCACAGAGGTGGGGAAATACACAACAAAATAGATAATAACAGAATTGGAAGGGGCCTTGGAGGTCTGCTAGTCCAAGCCTCTGCACAACAAGAAACCGTATACCACCATTTCAGACAATTGATTGGAGAAACCACAACTTCTGGAGGCAAGCCATTCCTATGATTAATTGTTCTAATTGTCAGGAAATTTCTCCTTAGTTCTAGGTTGGTTCTTTCTTTGTTTAGTTTCCACCTATTGCTTCTTGTCCTGCCCTCGGATGCTTTGGAGAATAGCTTGACTCCCTCTTTTTTGTGGCAGCCCCTGAGATATTGGAAGACTGCTATCATATCATTCCTAGTCCTTCTTTTCATTAAATTAGACATATACAATTCCTGCATCGTTCTTCATGTTTTAGCCTCCAGGCCCCTAATCTTCTTTGTTGCTCTTCTCTGCACTCTTTCTAGAATCTCAAGATCTTTTTTTGTATTGTGGTTAATTAAAACTGGACACACAAATCCAAATATAGTCTTACCAAAGCAGTATAAAGTGTTCAAGTAAGTTACGTATGAATCTGAATCTCCTAAAATTGAGCAAAATCACATTTTATTTTATAACAGATGCAATTAACGTGCTTTGAACTAACTAGAACTTACTTTTTTAGAAGGTATTGCTACCGTATTTTCCGGCGTATAAGACGACTTTTGAAACGAAAAAAAGGCAACCGAAAATCGGGGGTCGTCTTATACGCCCGGTCGTCTTATACGCCGGAAAATATGGGTACATCAGGAGTGAAGCTTGAGCTCTTCGAGGGGCTGGTTAACAAGCAGGAGCGAAACCAAAACGGAGCCACTTCCCCACCACACCGGCGGCGTCGCCGGGAGACGCTCCTCCCCTTCCCGAACAGAACAAGATGGCGGCCGCTCTGCCGGCCCATCATGCTCCACGGGAGGCCGGGTCATCTTCCGTGTGTGGGGGAGAGAGACTGAGAGAGCCGCCCTGGGGCCGGAGGAGGAAGGTTGTACGGTCGGCTGATGCGAGCGCGAAGGAAGGAGAAGCATCTTAGTTTACAAATCCTTGCAGCTTAATTTTGAATACCCGTATTTTCTGGTGTATAAGATGACTTTGAAAAAAGTCAACCAAAAATCGGGGGTCGTCTTATACGCCGGAAAATACGGTATATCCAATGGAGCAACTAATCATCTTGGAAAAAGAACATGCTTCAACAAACATAAAAATCAATTTAAAACAAGTTCTGGAAGCTACTTTTTAAAAAAGCTATGCATGTAAAAAAGGATCTCCAAAGTTTTAAAATATAATTATAGAAATACTACTATATTGTAATCCTACCACACAGAAAGTATCACTAGCAACTTCATGCATCTATGGCTCATAATTTTCCTTTCTCCACCAAATTTGGTAGCGTCCACAGATTTTAAATGACACCGCCTTTATCATAGTTGACATTGTACAAATTAAAAAAAAACTATAGAAAATTGTGCTTACAGATGTCTAAAACATCCAACTAGTGTCGGGTTGTCGTTTAAAAAACAATCAAAACAAGTAGTAAAATCTTGTTCCTTTTAGATTCTAATAACTGAAATCCTGTAGAGTTCTAGTGAACATTTCACTGCAGGGGTTGTCAGGTCAATTCAGTTTGAAGGTGTACCTTTACCTTACTAAATGTTTTTACACTGTAGTTTTTGGCTGTAACAATAGCTTTAGAGAAGTCTAAGAGCAATACTTTAAAAGGTTTCTTTAAAAATCAACAATTTGCTTGAAGATAGCAATTCTATTCCATTAACATTCAAAGCCACTGTAGGTTTTAAAATAAAAATATAGTCTACCAATTCTACTTTTTCTGGCAATCAGCACCTCCCTAATAGTTCCTGAGTAGTTTAATAGGTTAATTTAATAAGCAGCAGTTTGGAAACCAGATTTAATGAGTAATGCCTGTCATTTTTTAAGCTTTAACTGTGTCATTAGACCTATTCACTCAAAAGGAAAGGCCTCACATTCTTTTAACCATTATCACACCCTTTGAACTAATCCTGATTGGAAGATGCCACTCTTCTTACTTAAAAACCATTTCTTAAATGTCTTGATGTGCTTTTGCTGTGTTTCAGTTCTTACTATGGACTGTAATCTAAACAACTTAAAGATCAGACAAGCAATAGAAATACAGAAGCCTGTCAAACAAGGAAATGCAATATTCACAATAACAGTATTATAAAATGAAGTCAGTAGCAATTCAAGTTGCTTTCCTTAACATAATTTACAATATACAGGGAAGACTGATTTATAATTAAGTGATATCTTCAAATCTAGCAGAGGAACACACTGGTCTCAGCTTGGAATTTCTAAATATGTGCCAGCTGGGTTTGTATGTAACACTAAGAAAAATTCTTTAGAATAATTTTGGATTACTTTGAGCAAGCAAGCATGTAGATGCATATATTCAATCAATCTTGCTTGGCTTATCCTGCCAGCATAAGTTGTAAAAAAAGTGAGGAAAAAAACAATTGTGTTAGTGTTGGTTTGTGAGTTGAGTGGACCTACATTTCACCACCCTACTGGAATGATAGCAGCAATAACTTTACTATGTCATACATTTGAACAGTTATTTCCAGAAATATTTATGGCAAAATAAACATGTTTAAGAGAGACACTTCTCATTAAGCAGAGTTGATCTATTAGAATGCACATCTGCCCCAGAGGAGAGTAGAAGGTCTTATTAGAAAGTCGTGGTGAAATCCTCCAAGCTGGAGAAAGAGAAAGAGAAGGGAAAAAGAGACAAATAAGCCTTGGGAGAGAAGAGGCAGAGTTACCACCAAGGAAACAGTCATATAAAAGAGGACTGAATCCAAGACAAGAATGTACTATGAATCAATATCTCACACAAGACATTTTCCAAGTTTGCATGAAAATAAAAGAAAGAGGGTTGAAGCACATTCGGTCTTGCAATATTCTATTACTTATAGCTTTACAATAAAAGTAATACTGAACTACATGGCATTGGTTTCTTACTCTGGTTTACTTAGAAAGAGCAACAGGCCCACTCTCAATTATATTATTATTCTAATACAAAAATATATGGAGATAAATCTATGTGTGGTGTATTTTTTATGATAAATGTATATTATATATTGCCAACTTTGAGTAAAGCGACAATCATTTGCACAGAGTTACACCTGCCACCCTGGAATCCACCACTGTAAGTTGCTAACTCAATGCTAGTGTTAAATACTAGAATTCAGAACTATGTTATGTAACATTATCCCTGGAGATATAAATTACTTCACATTAAGTTAAATCTCAAAAGCACTTTAAATGCTCTAAACTTGCTATTTTAAAAACTAAGGAATAAAGGACTAATCATAAAATAAATGAACTTTTTAATGAGCATGAAAAGCTTTCCCTACCAGAAGGAAAAAAACACTTTCCCAAGAGACCTGTCATGTTAAAGCAGTAGTCAATAGCGGCATGCAATCAGTAAACAAATTCAGCTCTGTGAAAAAAAGAACTACATCAACGTTTAGTGGTTGCAATTTAGATTATTCTAGCGTGTAATACTTTAATTGTATAAAACAAAGCTGGTGTCACAAACACAAAAGAACTTCTTGCAAAGCAAGCACCACAAGTAATTTTTATGCTGCCACTGAAGGCTGACAAGTGATGAGCACTTTGTTCAAATTTATATACTTATGCATCTAAGGCAACAGGTGGCTGGTAAAAAGAAACACTAAAAAAGGATTTTTAACCCTTTAAAAGGTATGTTTTTTATAACATGATCTATTCAATCTTCTATTTCCACTAGAGGAAAATGCTAAACAGTTGCGTGATATATTTAGAATATAAGGCAAAATTGCTTCAAATGAAACCAATACATATGTCACAATTCAATGAAGAAGTAAAAAAAAAAAAGAATTAATGGAGTTGGGATTTATAAAACGCATAATAAAATAAAATATATATTGTAGACATGAATATTTGTGTGCACGTGGACATATATGTGTTAGAAAAAGGGAGCAGACACTAGAAATTAGGACACAGGCAATTAAATAAGTCAGGAAATGTTTGCTGTGCCCTTGAATGTTTACCAATAACTGCTTGAAACATACCTTCTTAAAATAACTTATTTTAATTCTGGCTTGTCAATATATCAAAACACTGTTGGTTTTTAAACTAATTAGAGTCCAGCAACCTTAAAGAATCTTTCCTGCATTCCCATAGATGGAAATGAATCATATTCCTTCTTAGTGCACACTTTCCATTTTTCCCCATTTTTTAAAAAAAGTCATAAAATTTAATCTATTTAGATCAAATAAGCATAATGTGCCTGTATCTAATGTCATTGAAAATTGGCTCACAGAAAGACTACCTAATATGAAGACAAATATTCCCTTGACAGAAATTTAACAATTACATTTTTGATGATAATGATGATGATGTTGAATAAGAATTATTGCCTGACTGGTATATAATGCCAAACTGTGACATAACGGTGACTTGCAGACACTGACTAGCAATTATTTGGAGGTATTTTCAGACTTTTGTTATTTGTAGCTTGATTTCATTTGTCTGGGATTATCAACACCACAAAGAACTGCTGTTCTAAGTATATGGAAGGTAGATAAGAGTCTTGTAAAAAAAAATGCATTGTGTATTTTTGCTGAACTCAGTGAAGAAATTTAAAGATAAAAGGCTGAGGAAGTACATTCTTGAAACTGACAGTGATGACACTGAATAGAGAATGATTCCCGCTGCCCCCAAAGGAAGAGTCAGAAAAGGAACACTTAGGCAGACAAAAATATCTATGCAGTCTCTGGCTTCTCAGTTTGATAATTTCTAGGATTTCTAAAACTAGCTAAAAATATCACCAACTAAAACATGGTGCATATTTGTATGTGAGTGTATGTTATTTGTCTGAAACTTCCATCCAATCTAGAGCAGAGCCAAAACAACCCTCCCCCCCAGATAAACTGAACTAATATCTACTGAAAACTATCCCATTTATAAAGTTAACTGATTGCATCTCTGCATTTTCTCTCACTAACAAACATACTATGCACAAGCAAATCACAACACACACACCCAAAAAAGATAGAAAACCAGATCTGACATAGGGTAGCAATGGGGAATAGCTGAACTTGAAAGGAAAATTCAAAGAAAAAGGGGAGGAACACTGTATTTCTAGGTTAAAGGGTCTTAAAACATTGTTTTCCTCTTAGGACCCCTTCCCACTTTTAAAAATGTAACTCATACAATTACCTAAAATACTTATAAAAATGTAACTCATGCAAAGAAAAACTCTTTTGGGGTCCCTTTTGTATGAGTTACACTTACTGATATTCACTCTATTAAAACTGCTGGCTTCTCACAATTGTTTGATAGAATTTTAATACTGTATTATTTTTCAATATGGGCTGGCAAATAATTTTGTTTTTAGAGATCCCTGAGTGAGTCTTGGGGAGAACCAAGGAGTCCTAGGGCCACACTTTAAGAAACACTGATCTAAGGGAGGGAGGGAGGGAGGGAGGGAGGGAGGAGCATTGGTTCAGGCATTGCAAAAAAAAAAGTTAAAATTCACTGAGCAAGCAGCCCCTCAGATATTGGCAAAAAAATTTCTATGCAGAGAGAGCAGAGATACATGCTTTTAGATTTTCAACATCACATTTTATTCCCAGCAAATGTAAAGATTACTTTCCCTGCCCCAAGAGAAAATAAATTACCTCATTATTGAGAAAATGTGGGAAAATGCAATATGTAGACTATTTGTTTTAGAAATATCATCCCATAAATTCAGTTTGGAAGAATCCTTGCTAACTGCCAATTTCTCTTTTGACATGAACTGTCAGATATAATAATAACTATTTTAGGAGAAAGTTTGTATTTTCATTTCCAGCGGGGAGAGGGGGGGGACGGGGGACTGAATCTGTCATATATTTCAAGAAATTTTGAAACATGCATTATATTAATCACAAATATCAGTCCATGTATTTATACATATATGTGAGAGCACCTGTATATGCATGTCTACATGGGCAAGATTTTCATTTATTCCAATTCATTCTGCTGATTACAATGCTCCATCAAATGTACTAGACCTCTCTTTGAGATTTCTTCAATCTCAGAATAGATATTTCAGGCTAAGAATTGTCAGTGTATTAGTACTTTATGAAATATAATCTATACAAAAACTTCTTTAGATATCTGTACCAATCATCTATTAAAGAGCCGCTATGGCGCAGTGGTTAGAATGCAGTACTGCCGGGTATTTCTGCGGCTGCCTGCAATTTGGCAGTTCGAATGTCACCAGAGTCAAGGTTGACTCATCCTTCCATCCTTCCAAGGTCGGCAAAATGAAGACCCAGGCTGTTGGGGGAAATATGCTGACTCTGTAAACCACTTAGAGAGGGCTGTAAAGCACTGTGAAGTGGTACATAAGTCTAGGTGCTATTACTATTACTACTAGTTCTAGCTTCCCCATTGCCAAATGTTAATATTAATTTTTGTTATCAAAGTCTTGCAAAATGCATGCATTTGATAATATAATCCAAAAACACAAAACCTTAGCGGCTGGATCTTTATTGTTCTCGGACTGTCTTTTCCTTTTTATAACCTTGTGGTAATCTTGGGAACATTCCATATTTGCTATAAATCACATATATACAGAATGAGTGAGAAAATAAAAATGTCCCAATAAATAATTGGGATTAAAATCATACAGTAAAAACAACTAGAAATATTCCTCTAAAAGCAGAAGTCACAATTAAAACATTAATAATGATAAAAGGAAATCCAATTTCCCAAATGAGGAAATTACAACTATCCAATTTTCTACACACACACAAACACATAAACCGAAACACATGCACACACTCCGGTTGATGGAACCACCAAGTTTCCTAAAAGCCAGAAGGGCAGGGGCCAATCACGCTTCAGGATGAGTGCTACTCTAGGAAGTGTGGGAGGGCAGCAACAGAAAAGACGTGATTATACCTGAAGATGAGAATTCTCTTATTGAGATGACACAGACCTTATTGGGCAGGCAAAGGTTAAACCAAGAAGACAGTCCTGCAGAAGATACCCAGGCCCTGAACCAAATAAGGGTTTAAATGTGACAGTCAGTAGCTTGCATTGCACCTGTAAGCCAAATGACAGCCAGCATAGCTTTTAAAGTTAAGATATGGTATGGCCTCTGGGTACAACCATCATTAACCAAGATACTGAATTCTGGATTAGTTGTAGCTTCTGGATGTTCCTCATGGCCAGCCGCCCTCTGTAGACTACATTGTAACAGTCCAATCAATAAGAGAAATGTTTTCAGAACCAACTTTGCTAGTTCCACTGCTACCACCATACAACACCACTAGCCACAGAACACCTAATTATCCTTTTGCTCAGTTCACACTAGCTCCCTTGTTTCTAGCCAACTGTGGCAGATTTCTAAGTTCTGTTAAATCTATCAATTGTGATTTTTCCATTTTGCAAAATAGCAATAGCATTTAACCACCCCACAGCACTTTACAGTACTCTCTGAATGGTATATCATGTCAGCAGTCTTTGAAACAATCTGGATTCTCATTTTACTGACTTTGGAAAGATGGAAAGCTGAGCCCTGTCAGGACTGAACTCCAGGCTCTGGGCAGAGTTAGCCTGCAATAGTGCACTTTAACCACTGCACCATCAGGACTCCTGGTAAATAATACTCAATATTTCTTAATCTAAATGCCAACTAGAATGTAAAACTGCCTAGATACTCTCTCACACACTCACACACACACACACACAGAAGTTATTTCAAGCTCTGGTGACCATTTCTATCCCAAAATTATACCCACCCACCTCCAACATTGCTATTATACTCATACCTTACTTTTTATTTTATAGGAGCCTCGGTGGCACAGTGGTTAGAGTACAGTACTACAGGCTTCTTCTGCTGATTGTTGGCTGCCTGCAATTTGGCAGTTCAAATCCCACCAGGCTCAAGGTTGACTCAGCCTTCCATCCTTCCAAGGTAGGTAAAATGAGGACCCCAAATTGTTGGGGGCAATATGCTGATTCTATAAACCACTTAGAGAGGGCTCTAAAGCACTATATAAGCTTGGGCCATTTCCCGAAGCTCACACACACGACTCCGTTGAGGGCTTGGTCGCCACCTGGGATAGGGTGGCTGCTGGGGCCCTTGACCGGGTCGTGCCCTTGCGGCCTCTGACCCGGTGCCGATCCCAAGTGGCTCCTTGGTTTTCTGAAGAGCTAAGGGAGATGAAGCGCCGGAAAAGACGCCTAGAGAGCAGTTGGAGGGCCAGCCGCTCTGGGTCTGACCGAACACTATTACGATCTTATATTAAGACGTATTTAGTGGCGATAAGGATGGTGAGGCGATCTTACCTCTCCACCCTTATTGCGTCCGCGGAAAACCGCCTAGCCGCCCTGTTTAGGGTGACCCGCTCCCTACTGGAGGTGGGAGCGCGGGAGGACCCCTTGCAGGGACGGGCTGAGGAATTTTCTAGGTTTCTGCAGGATAAAATCGCTCAGATCCGGGACGAGCTGGACTCCGACTGGGCATCTCCGGGCGAGGGGGCGGGGGTGGATACCGGTGCGGTCAACTGGGTTGAGTTCGATCCTGTTACTGTGGAGGACGTGGACAGGATACTGGGGGGACTGAATGCCACCACCTGTTTGTTGGACCCGTGCCCCTCCTGGCTGGTCTTGGCCACTCGGGAGGTGACACGAGGCTGGTTCCAGGGTATTATAAACGCTTCCTTGAGAGAGGGGCTATTACCCGCCGCCTTGAAAGAGGCGGTGGTGCGGCCCCTCCTCAAGAAACCATCCCTGGACCCAGCATTATTATCTAACTATCGTCCTATCTCCAACCTTCACTTTGTTGCGAAGGTTGTTGAGAGTGTGGTGGCACGTCAGTTCCCGCAGTACCTGGATGAAGCGAGTTATCTCGACCCCCTCCAATCGGGCTTCAGGCCCGGGCACAGCACGGAGACGGCGTTGGTCGCGTTGGTAGATGACTTCTGGAGGGCCCGGGACAGGGGTTGTTCCTCTGTCCTGATCCTGTTAGATCTCTCAGCGGCTTTTGATACTGTCGACCACAGTATCCTATTGCGGCGGTTGGAGGGGTTGGGGGTGGGGGGCACCGTGTTACGGTGGTTCACCTCCTTCCTCTCCGACCGCTCGCAATTTGTGTTGACGGGGGAGCAGAGATCGGCCCCGAGGCCCCTACGATGTGGGGTTCCTCAGGGGTCAGTGCTCTCGCCCCTGCTGTTCAACATTTATGTAAAGCCGCTGGGTGAGGTCATCCGTGGCTTCGGGGTGGAGTTCCATCAGTACGCTGATACTCAGCTGTACATCTCCACCCCGGGCCACCCCAACGAAGCCGTCAAAGTGATGTCCCGCTGCCTGGAGGCCGTGCGGAGTTGGATGGGTCGTAACAGGCTTCGTCTCAACCCGACCAAAACCAAGTGGCTGTGGTTTCCTGCGCCCAGATACAGCCAGCTGGTTCCTTCGCTGGCCGTGGGGGGAGAGGTCTTGACCCCCGTGGAAAGGGCGCGCAACTTGGGTGTCCTCCTGGACGTACGGCTGTCTTTAGAAGAACATATTGCGGCCGTCGCCAGGGGGGCTTTCTATCAGATTCGTCTGATTTACCAGTTGCGGCCCTTTCTGGATCTGGGCGCACTTCGCACAGTCACTTCCGCCCTCGTTATCTCCCGCCTGGATTATTGCAATGCTCTCTACATGGGGCTCCCCTTGAAGAGTCTCCGGAGGTTGCAGTTAGTCCAGAATGCAGCCGCGCGGGTGATTGTGGGTGCTCCTCGGAGCTCCCACGTTACACCGCTTCTCCGCAGGCTGCACTGGCTTCCTGTGGCCTTCCGGATTCGATTCAAGGTGGTACTGATGGTATTTAAAGTGCTCCATGGCTCGGGACCTGGGTACTTACGGGACCGCCTGCTGCCATCATCAACCTCCCGCCGCCCAGTACGCTCCCACAGGGTTGCCCTCCTTGGGGTACCGCCGCCCGGCCGCTGTCGGCTGACGGCCCCGAGAGTTCGGGCTTTCTCTGTGGGAGCTCCCTTCCTATGGAATGATCTCCCCCCGGAGATACGAGCTATGACGGATATCTTGACCTTCCAGCGCGCAGTTAAAACCCTACTTTTTAGGCAGGCTGGCCTGGCCGAATGAATGGGTTTTGGTTTTAAATTGGGTTTTAGTAATTAACTTTTAATTTTTATCTAAGATCCCTGATTTTATATTGTTGTATTTGGTTCTGATGGGATACAGCCGGAAAATTGCGTTTAATATATATTTTAATTGTATTTATAATGTATTTATATGTTTTTAGTAGGCTGTACACCACCCCGAGTCCCTTTTTTGGGAGAGGGAGCGGTATAAAAATATGATAAAATAAATAAATAAATAAATAAGTCTAAGTGCTATTGCTATTTTCCATCCTTAAAGTTGCTTTCAAAATATTGGTAGTTTTTCCAGCATTTAAGAGTATCTGCTATCATAATCCTATAGCAGGCTTCCAACTGACTATGTTTCTAATAGAAAGAAGAATGGCAAAATGGAAAAGGAGAAACAAATAGTCCACAGTCATCTCCTATCTCACAGAACGGCTCAATGCCAATCCTGAATCAGTGGTGGAGTGGTAGAGATGACAATTCAGATAGGAGGACAAATGAGAAAGGAAATAATTCCTTTTATCATTCTCACAATTGTTGTGGCCTTCCTTGCTCCAGAATGTTTTTTTTTTTTTTTTGTTCCTCTTCTAAGATATTTCAGAATCTCTCAACTCTCACAGCTGAGAAAATACAATATAACAAACACACTTGTTGTATGGTTCACACTCTGGTAATTTAAACCCTTTGAAAATATGCTATGCTAGCCTTGTGCCTATCTCAGAATAGTAGAGTTTTTCCAATGTTAAAACAGATATTCCAATATTAAAACCTATCTGGTTATAATCTCTTACAGTTCATTGAAAAGGGAAACAAACTTGAAAGTACAATACTTGATAGCGCTCTATTGTTTCATTTTACGAAGAAAGAAAACAAAGCTTTTACATTACTGGCTGTTATGTATCCTGCATGTAAAACATCCAGCTTTTTTTGACTGAAAATATTTGGGATACATTATCCTAATTCAATGGTCCTTAAAAAGCTTTGACTCAATCCCCCTTTTCCTGATCTCAAATAATGACATTACCTTCCACAAAACTGTCTTAGCAGCAGTAGCTCCAAACTGGATCCTTGTCTCACAAACATGCCAGTACCAATTGGTCCATTACCTCAGAATATGCTGAAATTAACCCTTTGGTACATTCTTCTTCCTCAAATCCAGTAGGAGTATTTGGTGGTAGTAATAATTATGCCATGCCAAAGAAAGTAATTCCTCAGCCTTGGGCAAGAGATATGAAATATTTGGCAGTATCCAAATCCTGTTCAAATTCAGGTTCTGCTGTTATTTGTATCCTGCTAACCCTCAGCTGCTATTCCACATCATCCATTCTTTGAAAAATTAAGTGTCTGGCCTTTTCATATTCCAGGGTAAGAAGGAACCCAGCTGAAAGACCATAAGATGCCAGCTTGGATTCTATAGCACACCGCCAGCTTGAAACTCTTACATGCTGATACGTCTTAAATTCATCTCCAAGCAAATGTTGACATCTAAACTCCAAATTTCTGGAGTGAGTTCAAATGCAATAAAGGTGTCAAAGCCTAAGTACAGCTGCACAAAGGAAAACTGCACACGCTGAGGGAACGAGAGGTGGCTCTGGATTTGTTCACTTAGATGCTGGTGCAATGAAGTGTAGCGACACAAGTATTGTCACATATCTCTCCCTCCTGCAAGCACTTTCCAGCAATATCTATCAGCAGGGATGATTCCTACTTTTTTGAGAGATCATAAGAAGGCCACATGGGAAAAGAACAGAACTTGCCAAGAGGCAGGTGGGAGATGTGGCAACCACCATATCCAAGTCTTATTAAAAGACTTCTGAAATTGCAATGTGTAAGGTATTGCAAGTTTTTTAAAAATAAAATTATCTCAGCACGCTTAAATAAGATAGGGGACCACAATCGTAAAGAACTGTTATACATTTGCTAATATTGCACAGACCAAAAACACGAGCTATTTTGATTTTTTTTTTTTAACAAAAGCAATGGAGGTAGTCCTCAATTTAGGACCCACCACTTAGTTACTGTTCAAAGTTATGGCAGATTTGAAGTTCTGACATTCCTCCCCTCCCCCCTTGCAGGCTGACCACATTTTGGGCTAGGACACATTTACAGCTGATTGCAGTGTTCTGTGGTCATGTGACCACATTCTTCATCTCTCCCCCCAGGAAACTGGCAATCTACTAAAGCATTATATAATAAATTACAAAGGGTTTTATATAATAATAATAATAATAATAATAATAATATAATGTTTTGGAACACAATACTCTGGATATCACAATTGTGAAGAAGAAAAAAATGTGGATCGTTGACATTGCCATACCTGGTGACCACAGAATCGATGAGAAACAACTTGAAAAAATCACCAGATATCAGGACTTGAAAATCGAACTGCAGAGACTCTGGCATAAACCAGTGCAGGTGGTTCCAGTGGTACTCAGCACACTGGCTGCTGACCTAGGCAAGCACTTAAAAATATTTGGCGCTGACCAAATCACCACTGGTCAGCTGCAGAAGGCCACCTTACTGGGATCTGCTCACATAAGCTGCTGATACATCACGCAGTCCTAAATGCTTGGCAAGTGTTTGACTAGTGATTTGTGATATGAAACCCAGCATAGTTATCTCGTTTGCTGTGTACACTGTTGTTTTTGTGTGTAATAATAATAATAATAATAGTAGTAGTAGTAATAAATGCAATATTGTAATTAAAACCTTAAAATTGCTTACGAAGTAGATGAAAGATTCCATCACAGGCACTAATATGCGACAAAAAGGCATTTCCTAGTCCCTGTCCAGCATGGGCTCCTTTCACAAGTCCAGCAATATCCACCACATTCAGAAAGGCTGGAATTTTGCTAAAGGGAAACATTCAAAATATTAGTCATTAGCAATATATGGCCATGTTACCATCAACTAGCAATTATCTGCAATGATACACAGAAGAATATAAAGTAGTAATTGGCCATAAAGCATCCATGGACTTAGCAGCATCAAACTGTTACATAGTGCCAACTATCCTCAGTTAAAAAACAATAGCTAAAAATGACAAAAATTCAGAGGATGGCCTACTGCTATCACTGTAAACTTATTGAGTAATAAATTAGGAAGACAGTAAAAAAAAAAATCTTACATATTATTTGAAACCACTATTATAACCAACGTTATAATCTTCAACCAAACTATGCAACTCCCCCATCAACAGTTCACCTCCCAATGACTCTGAGCTGATGCAGCCTCCTTATCTCAAGACCCATCACAAGACTCAATGAGGACTCACACCCGGACCCCTTATAAACAGAACAGCACTAACATCTCCTAAACTCTGCTGCAGATGTTACCCAATCTGAATCATCAGAACATCAGAAACCAACCCATAAGCCTGGAAAACAAACCCTCACCCTCATATAACCCGTAAGTTAAGCACTGTGTCTTTCCCACAACTATTTTTAATATATATTTTTATTGAAGAAATTTTTAACAAATCAAAATTAGACAAGTATTAGAAAATAGACAACAATAATAAAAAAGAATAGTGAATAAGAAAGAAAATAGAAAAGATTAGAAAGAAGCAGCTTTCTATCTTTTTGATAGCAGTTATAAATGAAATTTTATTTTACCCTCTCTAAGGTTACATCATAATTCCTCCTTCCATAAACTATGCTTTCTAATCCTCAAACCTATAAATTACAAGTTCATTTTTCTCTTTTTTCAGCAAAAAGTCCACAAGGGGTTTTCAGTCACTGATTTATGTAGCTATTGATCAAACATGTTAATTTTTGCAGTCTCTGCTAATTCTGTCAACTTTACCAACCATTTCTCTATTGTAGGTATTTCAGAGCCTTTCCACTTTTGTGCGTATAATAGTCTCGCAGCAATAATCATATCTAAAAAATAATATTCCATAGCTCTTTTCTAACTGGCTATTCATTAACGCCAGAGAGAAAAGTTCTGATTCCAGATGAATGCTGATCTTTAAAATTCTTGTATCATTATGTGTATACAGAATACAGAAATTGCTGGCTTTTTAATAAGTTTACCAGGCATGATAAAATTACCCTTCATGTTGTTCAAATATCATTATACATTCTTGTTCTGCTTATTAATGTCTGGATGGCATAAAGCAGACAGAGTAACTCCACAAAACATCCACACAAAGTCTTTTTTATTGGTTCATCAGGCATCCTTATCAACTCACATTTATGACGAGGTTCTTCTTAATGTCCAATCCTTTGCATATCTGAATTGTGGTGTAGAAAGATGGTTATCTCTTTCATCCCATATCGTAGAGGCAGGGGGTAGAGCTGCTACCATGAGGCTGTGTTCAGGCAAGAGTGAGGGAGCCTTTCCCCAACCCAACAAGGGTTAATTTAGTGACCAATCAGGATTACAGATGTGGCCACGTGACACGGACTACATTTCCCAGGATGCCTTAACTACATTTACCATGATGCATTCCCTTAAGGGGACAGCTCACAATTGCTAACTATCCCAAATCCCATTAACTCTAAACTGTCTAGACAGCACACTCCCCGCCTGGAATTGTAAATTCCACTAACTAAGTAAAGAGCAGTTAACTAAGATAAACAGTAAAGAGTAATATTAACTGAATAGCAAATAATGATATAACTAGATAAACAATTAGCTATATAACTAAAGGAAACAGTAAATAACAATAAAGCATCAAACAAAGCAAAGCATGCAAAGCTTGAGGTTTAATCTTCAAGTTTAGACTTTCTCCATAGCAACACTAGGTCGCTGACTGGTCTGGTGTAGAGCTTCTCGGTGAAAGTCTGCTGGTAGCTTCTGGCAACCTTGTAGGGTGAACAGGTACACTTGCATCTAACGGTTCCAAGGGGTGTTTACAAGCTTTAGGGATAAATGTTGCAAAGACATTTGTCTGGGATGGGGCCTGCAGCCGATCGATGCAGACTATCCATGCAATTCCCCATCCCAGCACTGTCTTGAAGGCAAATGGGAAGCCTTTTGGGCCTTTGACTACTTCATTATGAATGAAAGTGTCAGGTATGTCTACTCCCAACAAGAGCAGAATCTTGGCTACCGGATTTACAGCAGGAAAGTGATGAGCTGTGTGCTTCAGGTGAGGTATGTTGCTTGCTACCTCTGGTGTTGCAATCTGGCTGCGGTCATCTGGTATCCTATCTAACAACTCTATACAGAGTCCAGTAGCTCTCCTCCCCGCCGTGCTTCGTGCTTCGTGGTACGGTGAATGTTGATATCGTGAAGTGCACTTCTTCCTTTGGAACAGTGAAGAGGTTGAAGAATGCAGATCTGGTCAGCGAGCGAGTGCTCTGATTATCTACTATTACATACAACTTCACTGCTTCTTCTGGGCATCCATCGGGGTAGATGTTGACTAAGCAGATCTGATGACACGAACGAGGGAATAATGTGTCATCGCACACTGCCATGCAATTGAAACTCACCACTAGCTCCAGGAGTGCCTCTGTGGCACGCTGATGGCTCCTTGGCCAAGGGGGAGTTATGAGTTGTCTGCTGTGGTGGCTCAGGATGTGGATGCAGAGTGGCTGGGTGCTTGTTGCTGTCAGCATCCTCGTAGGTATGGCATTCTGGCTCAAGGGCATGTGTTGTAGACGGTTCGTGGTTCTCCTCAGAGTTCTTTATGAGGTTGTTGTGATCTGTTAACACATGCGCAGGTGGTCTCTCTTGCTGCCGCGTGTGGGTACCACATTCGTCTCGCCCCATATCTGCATCAGAGTTGCCTTGAGGGTGTGGTAGGAATGCTACTGCCTGTGGATTGAGTGTGGCAGTTGTCACTTGAGATATGTCTCTCTGTTGAGAAATCTGCGTAGCAATGGGTGGGTTAATTTGCTCGCTCTCTAGGACTGGAGGTGTAGGGTTAGATTTGATGTGTTTGGGAAGGGAGTCTCGAGTCTTAGGTCTTACAACGTCAGTTTTGTGACTGGCGTGTAAAGTCTGTGGTTGAGATTCTCTCCTTCGATCCCTTGGTTCTGGGAGACTGCCAACTAACCGTGCCAGTTCCACCTGCTCGTTTTGTAGCGAGTGCTGCTCATCCACGTAGGTCTTGACCTGTGTGTCTGGGCTCTCTTCTCCCAATTCTGCGAAGTCGAAGTTGAAGGAGGCTTTGTTGGCCACCTTCTGCCATGCTGCGGCCAGTGCTGTTTTTGTTGCCGATTCCCTTTTCAGTTGGGCCAACTCCAACTTGGCCAGAGCTTTGGCCATTTCTGCCTGTAGTTTGGCCATTTCTGCCTTCTGCCGTGTCATCTCCGTCGTTATATGTAAATCTGCCTCTGCTACCACAGCTTCGATTTGAGCTTCTACAGCTTGGTCGGTGTTACGTGCTGCTTTGGAGGCCTTAGATGTGTCGCTATGATGGGAGGATGCTCTGGAAGGATGGAAAGACCTAGCAGAAGTGGCCTTCTCTCGCTGAAGTGCAGTGTGGAGGGCTGCATGGAGGGAGTCTTTGCCTTCTTGAATGCAGTCTTCGGGTTCCCTGTGTAGCTCCTCAAAGCTTTGAATGTGTTCTTGGAGCTTTGGGTCACCCAGCTTCAACTGGATGAACTTGAGTTCACTTTCGCTGTCTCTCCATTGTGCAAGGTTAGATAAATCATCTAGCAATGTGCGGATTATCTCGAGGGACAGCCTGCATCTGGGGGTATCACAGATCTTCTCCAGCTCTTTCCACGAATTTATATGGCGATACCCTCAGTCCCAATCCTCCCTCAAGTATGACTCCACGTTTACATCAAGGGTGGGTGGAGGGTTCGAGTTCTCTGGTACATCAGAGACATCTGTCATGGTTGAAGAAGTTCCCATGGTTCAAATTGGCAAGAGGTGAATTTTGGAAAATTTAATGTTTTTCCGGGTAATTCCCTTTATTTTGCTAGGGGGCGTTGTGCACAGGTAGCAGAAAGTAGGAGTGTCTGCTAGATTTAGTACTTGAGCACGTAGGTGGCATTGCACAATATGGCTGCTTTTAGGGTGCGGTGCGTGCTTGCAACACAAGTGGGCGCTATAGGAGGCGTTGTCACTGAGTCTGAAGACATGAGAGCAAAACGCACTGTTGCCTGTTAGTGTTGCTTGCTAGGTCTGGAAGACACTGTTACTAAGCACAGGTTAGGTTGCAGGTAGTACTAGAACCTTGCATTAAGTTGCTTAATGTTGCCACAATAATTAAAAAAAAAAAGGAATTTTCATTGGTGAAACACTGGTTAAATTTGGGAAACTTCCTATAGTTTTTATAAAAATTTGTAAACAAGTTCTTATAAAAATTGGCAGACAAGTCTTTGAATTCTCTGGGAAATTTCTCTTAGACCTCCAGATGGTGCTGTGGGCTGCTTTGCTTAAGTCTGTAGAGGGGGCTGAGCCCCAGAGGAATTTATTGCTTCCTCACTGGAAGAGAAATTCATCAAACGAATACAACACTCCAAAGATTGCATGCAGAGTTAGACTTTTAAATTTTTTTGTAAAGATGGATAAACTCTAGTTTTTTTAAGCAAAAAAGGAATTGCTCCTTTCTTCATATAGCTGCTTGAATTAGCTTTGCGTCTTGGGAGGGGGGGAATGGGCTCCTTTGCTTTGAAGATGGTCCTTCAACTAATGAATTATGACCCCCAGTAAAACGGCCAGAGTGGTTGTAAAAATAGCTGGAGAGGCTTCTTTTATTGCCTGTAAGCTGGAGCATAGAGCTTAAGAAATGCTAAGCTTTTCCATATTTAGCTTTTCTTTTAGAACACAAGAAGATACTACTTTTGACTCTTCATCAGTATTTGAAAGGAGTTTGTAGGTAGTAAATGAGAGAAGACAGGGGAACATGGGTAATACCTGGCTCCTCCCTTTGTTTTGCAAATTGGTTCTTTCTGAGTTAGGAGCTATAACTTGAGACACAGTACTTCTCTCGCTGAAGAGAAAAGGGGGGGGGGATTTGCCCCTTCCTGCATCCACGATGAGGTTTGAGGTACAAAGAATAACATGCACATTTACTCCTGGCTTCAAAATATCTTTGCCTTTATCACAAAATTCAAATTACTTTTGCTTCACTCTACTTCTTCCAGGAATCAAGATAAATTATCTTTCTACTGTTCTGCTTATTAATATCTGGATGGTATAAAGCAGACAGAGTAACTCCACAAAGCATCCATACAAAGTCTTTTTATTGGTTCATCAGACATCCTATCAACTCACATTTATGTCCAACCCTTTGCATATCTGAATTGTGGTGTAGAAAGATAGTTATCTCTTTCATCCCATATCATAGAGGCAGGGGGTAGAGCTGCTACCATGAGGCTGTGTTCAGGCAAGAGTGAGGGAGTCTCCCCAACCCAACAAGGGTCAATTTAGTGATCAATCCGGATTACAGATGTGACCACATGACATGGGCTACATTTCCCAGGATGCCTTAACTACATTTACCATGATGCATTCCCTTAAGGAGATCTCACATTTCCTAACTAACCATCCCAAATCCCATTAACTCTAAACTGTCTGGACAGCACAATTCTAGACAATTTTTCTGGAATCATATACCAAAAGTACTTCATTTTATAAAAATTAACTTTTAGGTTATAGCATATATTTCCTATAACTATGACTATAAGATTGTTATAATTTATAGGGGAGACAGAAACTCGAGGTAAAATTTGCGATATCACATAGAATCTGATACACACCAATTACAATGATGAAATGTTTGTAAGCCATCCGGAATCATTTCTGGATGAGTTAGAGGGCATATAAATTTTTATATATACGTGTGTGTGCCTGCGTATATGTGTGAATGTATATATGTATGTGTGTATATGAATGTATTTGTGTGTTTATATGAATGAATGAATGAATGAATGAATGAATGAATGAATGAATGAATGAAAAGCAGAATAGGGTGAAGAAGAAACAGGTGAGATGTTTAGGTGGCTTTACAGTAGTTGAATCTATTCAAATTTGGTTCTCCTGCTCTCAGTTCCTTGTTAATCATCCTTGTGTTTTGAACCAGCATGAATTATAAACAAACCCTTTACATAAGTAAATGCTTTAAAAATGCAATTATTTGTTTATAGTTTCAATAAGGAATAATAATGCATAGAAAAATTTGGACTTCTCCATTGAAGCAAAAAAAAATAAATCCTCAAGGTATAGTAACTCAAGCCCTCAAAAGATAAAAATAATTTCAAAACTCGCCTTACTTATTAACAGAACATTTTTCATTAACTATGTCAGTGAGTCGTTTACTCATACACACACATTTATACCTATGTATAGATATAAAAGCTTCTCAAATGTATTACTTTTGAAAAATAATCCATATTTCAAAATATCTTAGATAATAAACATCCTATGATAAAATGTTCTTGAAATAAAGTTGCAAAATTTAAGCCTATTAAAATAGTGATACTGAGACATGTTGGTTTCTAACCAGAAACAAACAACTGATGACATTTCACGTATTTACCTCGGAGGCTTGTGGTACTGGCAAAGAAATTCATATCGATCATCTGGTACAGGCACTCGGCTCTCATTTGGATCAATAGTGCAGAAGGGAAAGTTTTCTGCTGCAGCTTGGCTCTTGGTTAATACATTGAAAAATGTAGATTTCCTTTAAAAAAGATATATTGCCATATTTTACACTCATTAAATGACATATAAAGGAGACATCACTATTATGGTTGTGCAGTAATTCAAGATCAGTCAAAAAGGGATTTGAAGGGTACTGAGTCTCAAACATACAGTAGCACCTATCCTGACTCTGTAAACCAACTGTATGATCCACAGGAAGCAACATGGCTGCCTTAAGAAGTAGAGGACCTGGATAATGTTTATGTTTTCGTGTGATCCAAAGCACTTTTATGTCTTCAAATCCAAAATATTACACAGCATTAATTATTGAGCACTGAACACCACAAACATCTTGTGAAAGTGTCAAGTTTTTGCATTTCTTTTGCACAGAAATGATGAGAACTTTAAAAAAAGGATTTCCATATTTCTACAAAAAACCTTTTCTAATTTGCTTGAACTTACTGTAATACATTTCTAGTTTCTGACAGATCTCTTAGCAGCTCTCTAAAAATTAGCATAAATCTCATTTTAAGATACATATTTGAATGCATGCTTCGAATTTCACATTTGGTAGAAGGAATACTTATGATTAAATCCAATCTTCAAACAGCTATGTACAAACTGCTCAGATTTTATTCATCACATTGGAACAGCCACAGCAAATTAGCTGTAGAATTCTTTTCCACACTGATCCATCAGATGTCATTCAAAATGCTATAAATGAGCCTAGAAATGATCTCACATTCCCACTTTATTTTGCAGCACCTGATCATCAGTAATACTGGCCAGATTTTTTTTTTTTTTTCAGAAAACCAGTACTGAGACTAAAGCAATTATTTTAGGAATAAATAATAATAATAATTAGAAAGCTATGCTGAAAGTTCAGAGTGTAGTGGTTAAAGCACTGAGCCAGGCTAGGAAAACTAAGGCCTAAATTTGTACTTGACAACAATTCATACAGTTATTTTCAGTCAGTCCCTGTCATTCAATTCAATATTCCCCACATGTAGTACATTACACTCTGACAAAAAAAATGGGATATAGATATAAGTAATAAATAAATAAATCATGGCAAGGCAGAGTTTCTGAGAATGAAGCAGTATTCCAATATATCCAATTCAACTACTCCTATTTTGTTCTTTCTACTATTAAGTACAACTTAACAAAGTATGGGCAATGTATTACTGTCCACCTTTGGATCTAACAGGTCTCTCCAAAACAATCAGAAACAAAACAACAAATTATAACTTCCAACTTTGCGAAAGAATAAAATAAGAATTCTAAAATATAATATTTCTTTTTTCTTTACATAGCACAACTTAAAGCAGCGTACATAATGCTTCCTTGGTCTGAGGGAAGTTGGCTCTGTTTAATAGCACTTAGATTTATATACCGCTTCACAATGCTTTACAGCCCTTTCTAAGAAGTTTACAGAATCGGCATATTGCCACCAACAATCTGGGTCCTCATTTTACAAACCTTGGAAGGATGAACGGCTGAGTCAACCTTAAACTGATGAGAATCAAACTGCTGCAGTCACCAGAATTAGCCTGCAATACTGCATTCTAACCACTGCACCATCACAGTTTATGCTCAGTGACCCGGCCGTCTTCCATGCTAAAGAGAGAACTAGAAGTCACATTCTCCCAGTTCATCAGCCTCCTAAATAGACCAGGCCAGAAAATAAAACTCAACAGAAAGGCTAAAAGTACTTTTATAAAAAAATATAAAATCAGAATCTTCCAAGTCTGAATGCACTGCACTTACACTGTACTTCTCCTTCTTAAACTTTTTTATTAGATTTTTATCCTACCTTTATTACCTTATAGGTAACTCAAGGCGATACACCTATGTAATACTTTTTCATGCCTCTAATTTCCCTCCAAAAGCAACCTTGTGAGGTGAGTTGGGCTAAGAGAGATTGGCACAATGTCATTCAGCTGGTTTTCATGCATAAGGTGGGACTAGAATTCATTCCCTCCCGGTTTCTATGCTACTATTTTAACTAACACAAGTAGTCTTCAACATCCAACTGTAATGAAACCTGCACATAACTGCTGTATGTTGTAACAATCATCACATGACCAATCCAATTTTACAACTTTGATGCAATCCAGTGATGCGATATGGGTGCAATTTTACCAAAAGCCGAATGTTAATGACAATTTTTGGCAAAACCATTGTACAATGTGGTCATGTGACTATGGGACACTGCAAAGAGTGGTAAATGTTGTCTATCTATCGAGTCCTTTCCTAAGTACCTGGGATAGGCAGATAGAGATGTTTGATGGAGTTACATATATCATTGCAGGATGTAAGCTGTTCCAAGTAAAGCTGCCTTTTGCAATTGACTGATGGGAAATATGTCAATGCAGTAATGTTCAAGTGGTGCTCCAGTTATTTTGGGATTACTCCCAAGGAACCTATTACTATTGGTATTACCTTTGCCTTTTTCCACATTCTGTTTTTTTTTTTTTTTGCAGGACATTATTATAATAAGTAATATATTATCTGTGTTTGTTTTTGATTCTCAAGTTGTGACAGCTGAAAATATAAATTGTATGTGAGAGAAGGTATAAACTCTTCTTTTCCTCATGTACCTGTTCATAAAGGTAATTAAATATTTTGTAAACAAAAAACTCCAGCATTATAGAATTCTTTATTTTTTTCCTTCAAAACATAGTGTGTAAATCAGTGTGAGGTAAGTTAGATCTACATAATCGACTTTCCAGTTCATTATTTTTGTTAAGAAAACTTTACATTTCCCTTATTGTTTCACATCTTTAAAATCATCCAACTAATAAAACTACATAAAGCATACCGTTATGTTTTCAATGAAATATAACAATTCCTTTTATTTTTAATATAAAGCATCTTTACAATTGAACTTTCAGAAGAAAATGCCAAATTAATGAAAGCTATTTTTTAATTTAGCACATAAAAAAGCTAGTTTAATTATCTGCTATTTTTAGACAGAAACTTCATTTGACGTTTTCCAATTCAAAACTAACATGCATTCTCTAAAATACAATTATGACTGCCAGATTAGAAAACCTTAAGACCAACGATTTTCCACAGTGTATTTTTTTTTTTTTTTGCAGCACACCTCAACTTAATTCAGTCAAGACGGCCTATAAGCTTTGGGATGATTAAGCAAAGTTTAGTGACTTTTAAACACTTACCCAACATTTGGCAAACCAACAATGCCAATTTTCAAGGATGTCCCAAATCTTCCAATGATTGGGTGCGGTTTAATTCCATCACCTCCCTTTTTGGGGGGCATCTGAAATTAGAAATAAAGACCACATGAAAGCCTAACATCCCAAAGCTGCTTTTCTTACATCCTAGGGTTCCAAAAGCAACACCCATTCTAAGAAATAAAGAGTAACGCCAATGTGCCTTTGGACCGATTACTGTACGTCAAATACTTTTCTTGGAAGCCACAACAGCCCAACTTAGCAAGGTTTTGGGGATGCCCAAGAGACAGGAATAGAGGCAGCAGCCAGGCAACAACCAGGCATGCAATTATACATGGTAGCCTTTCTTGGGCCACAGTCCCCGGTAGCTGAATCTGATTCTGCAAAGCTCCTGGATATGCTGAGCTAAAAATAACCACCTCAGAGCCCAAGAAGGGATTGAAATTCAGCACCGACAATTCCTCCTGACGTTTTCTGTGCTGAGTGGCAGCTGCGAGGGACTTCCCAGCGAGTCAAACGAGCAGGCGGGAGGACTCCACAGAGCAGCACTCCAAACTCTGGTCTCCCAATTGAAGGGGAGGATTCCCTCACCCATCCCCAAAAAAATATACAGGAAGCACCAGCTTGCATCCCTAATACATCGCGTTTCAAGCAAGGGGGGTGGGGGTGATCTATGTGGCTTCCTGCATGCCATCTCCCGCCTTAGGCATCTTCCTAATCCGGCAGGCATTTCTCTTGCAACGACCCTCTTTCAGACTCATTCAAAAGGCAGGCAGCCAAGGAGGTCATCGGCATTCCTTCCAAACAGCAGCTTCCCAAGCCAGGATAAGGACAGCTTCATTCATCCGGGCACCCACAACACCACCACCACCACCACCACCCCCGGGTCGCCCGCTGTGGCATCGACCGGCGGTTCGGTGCGCTCCACCGACCCGCGTTGGTCTCGGCCCGAAAACCAAACCCTCTTTAGAGAGGTCCCGCTCGGGCTCCCAACCGCACCCGATAAGCGAGCTTGCAAGAGCCGCAACCTCGGGTCCCCGCCTCTCCTGACAGAAGGCAGGCCGGCTGGCAGGCCTCTCTGCCCGGCCGCCCGTTCCCACCTCCCCGCATGGCAGCTGCCCTCCCCGCCCGCCCTCAAGAGCCCTTCGCCTCCTTTCCTCCTGCCCCCCACCCACCCCCCTCGCACAAAACAGCGGAGTGGAAGGAGGAAAGCTATAGCCGCTGAGATCTGACTGGGAACTGGGGAGGAGCTGCAGAGCCGGGCCTCCTTTAGCCGGGCATACACACACACCCCTCACCCCACATACACACGCACACACCGCACCTCCAAGCACGCGACGCAGAATGGAGCGCGGAAGGGAGCCCCCTCCCCCCTCGCGCGCGCGCGCTCGCGCCTTCACCTTGCTGCCGGACAAGCAGGGCCGCCCCACAGGCTCCAGAAGCGGCAGGAGAAGAGGAACGCCTCCCGCGCGGCCACGCTCTCTCTCCTCCTTCTCTCTCTCTCTCTCTCTCTGTCTCTCTACCCAGGCGAAAGCAGCCGGCGGAACGGGAGGGACGCGCTTCCCTCTGGGGCGGAGACTGGCGGAGGGGAAAGGTCACGGGGATGGAAAGTGGGGCGCGTGGACCTGCGCGAAGAAGCGAGGAGGGGGGGCCGCCGGGAGGGAGAGCGTGTCGGGGTGCCTCTTCCCACAGAGCTGCTCCTCGGGGGTCTCTCTCTCTCTCCCCCCTCCCCCAAACCCCGCAGGTCCAACCCGCCCCGCGTGCGCGGCGGCGACTCTTCTTAACTCGGCGACTGGGCCTTCCTTGGTGTGTGTGCAAACGCCGAGGCAGGTCTCACTCCGGGATGGCGATGATCGCAAAAGGTTCCTATTTCCCTCTACCCTGAGTAATTTATTGTGGGGGGGGCGTTGGGGGAGAAGAGGCTCCTTTTGGACTAAGCTTGGGCAGCCTTCGTGGCCAGGACTGTTTACTATAAAGGGGTTTTGGAGCAAACCTCTTAACGACAGGGACACAATTTTGTCCAAGGGGTTTTTTTTGCACAGGGCTTCCGTTTTGTTTTGTTTTTTTTTAAAAAAAAAATCTATTTATTTAATTGAACAATGTAAAAGAGAAATAATTGCTTTTAAAAAAAAAACTATAGCACGGATTAAAATGCAAACGAAGAAAAAAAAATACCTTATATAGATACTTGTACCGACATTTATCGCTAATGAATTGGCTGCTATAATACGAAGACATATATATCGCAAACTTTGCCATAGTAGCACATAGTGCTGCATCCTGTGATTGGTAGAAAATACTGCATTTGCCATACAGTTAAATCACACATTTATAACAAAATGTTCGTTGAAATAGGGAATACGGGTAGTCCTCACTTAACAACAGTAATTGGGAGGGGAAGTCTGTTGCTAAGCAATGTGATCATAAGTGATGTCGTGAATATGCTGGCTTAAGATTTCAGCAGTCCATTACTATTGTGGGAAGCCTCCCTCCTAGAAGAATGAAATATTTTGAGGAATATTAAAAAGGCAAGATACTATATTTCTCCAAATGGAGAATTGGAAAAACATGCTCTTCAACCAACCCCAGTCTCCCTGCCCCAAGCAGAAACTGAGGAGGCCAGCTTTTAGAAATGCAGATTTGGTAATCCATTCAAGACAGGATATTTAGAAATAAAGGCAGAATGGTAGAATTAGAAGCAGCCCCCTCACCCAAGATCCAACACAGGACAAAAACCATTAGGAATTATGGTTATTATTAGCGCAATAGGAATTGCCCAACATCCTGTCAGAACATAAACCCCTTCACTGCACCACCCCCAGAGCAGTCTAAATTTCAAAGTCATAGAAACCTAGGAACTGATAAACAATAAGGCAGAGGTTGACCAGATTAGCTCAGATTGCCTAGGATTTGCATTTCCTCTTTTGCCTATAGAGCCAGCTATGACCCCTACATGACCCTATAGGAATCTGACAACAGCCAATAGAATATTAAAGGACATGTTCTTGCACAGGAAAAGGAAGCTCAAATGCAAAGCCCAAAGAAGGTATAAAAACCCACCTATTCTCAACTCCATTTTGTCAGCTGCCCAGAATCACATGTGGTTCTGCTTCATCAATAAACCATTTTTCAAATCAGCCTCCATGTTTCCAGTTTCTTTGTCCAAGCTTGGAATTGAACCAGATGGATATTTCTTCCAACACCATCATTTAGGTCAAGATGTGAAACTCAACGGGCCAGATCTAGCCTGTGTGGTGCTTAAATCTGACATGCAGGACTGCATAGAAATAACAAAGAATCTGTCTGCGGTGCTTCTGTGGCCAAAGCAGGGTGGGGGGCTGCATGCAGCTTCCTGTACCCCATTTTTTGCCTGGATGACCTGCAGCACTCTGCTAGCCAAAATGGGGTGCAGATAGGCTGCGCAAGCACCTCTCCGCACCTCTTTTAGCCAGCAGGGTGCTGCAGGAGACCAGGCCAAAAGTGGGGGAGGCCACACACACACACCCCAGCAGCCTGTTTTGGCCAGCAGGGTGGTGCAGGAGGCGTCCATCCCATCTTCCTACCCATCTGGCCCACAGAACTATAATGCTGATTCGGCCCTCGAGGAAATCCAGTTTTACACCCATTATTTAGGTAAATACCCTGCGATCAAAGCATCCTGCGGTCATGTGATCACCATTTGCGGGACTGCCTGCTGCCACCAATGGCCTCCCGCCGCCCAGTGCGCTCCCACAAGGTCGGCCTCCTTGGGGTTCCGTCGGCTGGATGATGCCAGCTGGCGGCCCGAGGGTGCAGGCCTTCTCTGCGGGGGCTCCCTCCCTTTGGAACGACTTACCCCCGGAGATAACAGGCCATCACCGACATTCAGACCTTCCGGCGTGCAGTAAAGACAAACTTTTTCCAACAGGCCAGCCTGGCCCAGTAACAATTGTGGGGGTTTTAAATTGGTATTTTAATTTTTATCTGTTTTATATGTTTTTGATACAATTTTTATCCTTCGATCACAAATTTAATTATTTTAAATTGTTTTTAACTCTATAATCCATATAGCTTGTTCTGTTTTATCTGGCTGAGTTTATCTGGCTGTTTTATCTGGCAAGTCCCGCTTTTGGAAGAGGGGCAGTATAAAAATCCAAAAATAAATAAATTTGCAATGTTTTGCTAATTTCCCCATTCAGCCGTGAAATAAAGCAACTCAGATGCCTTTGAGGTAGCCAAAAAGTTTGTTCGATTGATTTAGTAAAGCTTATATTTAAGCTGAAAATGCTTCCATTGGGAAGAGAAATTCCATTTGAAGTCGATAAAAAATCCTAAAATAGCTTTTTCATAGTTGTTGGGTTAAAGTCATTATCCCAGATTCTTTCTAAACCTTCCAATTTATCAACAATTTCAAAGTAGATTTTATCCAAAAAATTAGACATTCATGATTCTCATCAAAATTCAATTATATCCCATTATAGCCCAATGATTTCTCATGGCTCCTACTCCCAGAAATTAAAACACCTTTTCTGCTATACATTGTTCCAAAGCACTTTCCGTGCTTGCAAGGGAAATAGATAACTTTCCAATTTAGCCCAGAATGGATGATATTCAACTATATTTTCACTCCACCAGCAGATGGCTGATAAAATATTGGCCTAATGATATTTTTGCAAGTTGAATATGTTAAAGACAACTTCCTCAAATAATAATCTCAATTTAGCCAAAGAAAACTTTGATGATCCCTAATCCCAAATAAATTTCCTCAATAATTTATCTATCCAAAGGAAATATTTATTTGGTATTGACATAGGATATTTCCATAAACAAAGAACAATGTTCATTTTAATAAGATTAATTTTGCCATAAATGTTGTTCCATAGTCTTCTGCTTTATCTGCATGTTTGTTTCCAGGCCCAAAATAGAGGGCTGATTTTAGTCTCTAGAGTCTCTTAGACTGGGGCTAAGTTCTGTATTGCCAAGTGACAGGCAATGGCCAAATGCAAGACAATTGGTTATTTGAGGATCCAGAGACAATAAACACAGCAGTAAATGAAGAGATTTTAAATTTTATTATTAACTTTAGCAGATAGATTTAACAGAAACACAAAAGCATAATGTACCAAGCAAGACAAAAACAAAACTCTGTTCAGCTGTTGGGACTCCCAGTGGAACAATAGTGGAGAGACTTCAAAACAGTGAAGTTACATAACACTCAGCACTATGTAGAAGATCCCAAAATAAAGGGCAATACTAGGGTCTTATCAAAACATGCTACTGAAACCACATTATCTTTTTTTCTGTGGTACTAAGATTGCAGAACCTGACCTTGGCTAGATAAACAAGATCCTGGGAACTGAACAGATAGCCTGTAGCAACTTAAATCTTAATCTTTTTCTACAGCTTTGTGAAGATTCATCCCTTTCCTCTATTTATCAAGAAAGAGTGAAAAAGTAAGGTAAACATCATCATACTCTGAATCTAGGATCTTCTTAACATGAAGGAGAAATCAAAAGATGCCATTACATACTTCAAAATACAATGGTCTCCCTCAATGCCTCTATCAATTCTCAAAAAAACTATATGACCCAACTCAAAATTAGAGATTTTTTTGCTATGGGAGCACTCATTTGGTAAGTTGGTAAGTTTTAGGATGGAATGTTCTTAAGAAGCCCTAACATTCTGAGAAAGATTGAGATATAAGATTTCTCAATAGTGACTCCAATGGATAATGTTTTCATCACTGCTGATTTTTTTCAAAATCCCCAAAGACATGCTCATTTGTGTCTTTAAATGGTGCTTTTAAAATATGATGGATTGTGAGACACACAAATGTAAGTAATAATTAGTCCATGAGGTGCCACAAGATAGCTGTTTTTTTCCATGACAGTAAAGAGCAATCTCTTTTACCTTGTAGATTTTGATGATTGAGCTGGGTTAAAAAAAAAAACAAGTGCTTCTGTGTAAGATACCTTACACATAAATCTAACTCTTTGCACATTGGATAAGAGAAAGACAGTAGTTAAGGTGATGAACTATGCCTTCGGGGTTCATTGAGTGTCCAGCGGACTTCACAAAGCTGTGAGGATAAAATGTGGAGAACTTTATTACTATCATGAATTGCAAGGGTACAAGTGAGACATGAATGTGATCGTCAAGTTTATTTGGGCAGGCAGGAATTTGGTGGGGAAATGGCATATAAATCTTAAATTACAAGAGAGAAGAGGAAAACTATTACACCACCAGAGGATAATGCCATCTAGTATTTTTTTTTAAAACTGCAGCTAAATCTACAATAAAGGTAAGCAATCAAACATAAAGAAGTCATATTAACTGGTTGCTTTCAGAATGGGAACACTTTGAATTCCTATAAGACTTTCTTTTTATGGTGTTTCCCAAGTATCTTTAAAGTGCAGTAAAGTGTTTGATTTGAGCATTCTGATCTGAAATTAGTTCTTTGCCTATTTGTAGTTTCCATTTCTTAGAGATTCTTGCATTCATGCACAAACTTTTCAGGCTATGAGAATTAAAATGGGTCAAGCACTGATCAATATAAGGTCTTACTAAAAATAAATCAGTATGAAATATTGAATATTTCACTAGGTGAATTTCTTTAGAAAAAATTATTGGAAGTTACAACTTACAACACACACACACAAATTTAACCTTGTTTCCAGTTAAATTAAGCATCTCCCTCAATGTAAAAGGCACCACAGTTTTTAAAAACAAATTATATCTTTCAAGCTAGACAAGGCTACATTAGAAGTAGAATTGTTCTGTTACTACAGTATATAAAACAGCTGCTCTGCATCAAAAATGATTATGTTTCTTTTCCAACTCTACTTCCAGAAGCTTTTATTGACAGAACTCCTGGATTGTTAACCTGAACCGTCAGGTATACTGGGCTGTAAAAGTAACCTTAAGGAACAGGAGAAAGAGCTGAAACCAAAACAATAGTCAGAAAAATGAAATTTGAGTCCAAGGCAGAAATGTACTTTGAGAAAGCAACTCAGATAACTGTCCCTAGTTCTCTTGGCCACCTAATGAGAAAGAAGGACTCACTGGAGAAGAGCCGAATGCTGGGATCGATTGAGGGCAATCGAAGAAGGGGACGACAGAGAATGAGGTGGCTGAATGAAGTCACTAAAGCAGTAGGCGTGAGCTTAAATGGATTCAGAAGATAATAGAGGACAGGAAGGCCTAGAGGAACGTTGTCCATGGGGTCGCGATGGGTCAGACACAACTTCGTAACTAACAACAACAAAGTTCTCTTAAAGGTAGAGAGTGAGAAAGCACATTCAGACTTACAATATTTTGTTATTGTAACCTTATAATAAAAGTAATATTAGCATTCATAACTTTGGTTTCCTAGTCTGGTCTATCCTAAAGGGCTGACAACCCATCATTGTCATAGAGACCATCCATCTTGCTCCTGGTCACCATCTTCTCCATCTCTTCCAGTATTATAGATTTCTCAAGGGATTCTGGTGGCTTAATCATCATTCATGGTAGATCTCATACCAAAAGATTGAACAAGGGGCTTCATTTAGTCATTCCGACATGGTGGTTTGAATGCCATAATTGTACTTAATAATTAAAGTCATCTCATAAACACCATACAATTTTTCAAACTCTATTCACTTGATTTTCAGAATAACAAATGTAATTATACTTTGTAGGGCACAACGTTTGAGCAACAGAATCCCATTCAAATCGTAGGTCCAACTTCTTTACACCTACAAGTGTGTCTATGGATCAGTACCAATGTTGTGTATTTCCTGCTAACAAGAAAAGCATTAGTGGCAAAACATGAAGTGCTTTCCTGATACCCACTTTGTACAATAATCAGTTCTAAAAATAACAAACCCTAGCGCTGGCAGTTTAACACAGAGAAATGACAGCTGAAATATCAAAGATCTCACTTTATTGTCACTTTCTAGGTACCATCAGCAATTTAAAACATTCTGCACAAATGGGAAGAAAACAGGTTCCTGGATAATTTGGAATGACAGGAAGTCCTATAGGTTACATCCCATATATATTTCTTTTGATAACTAATCATATTGAAGCCTGAGGTGTCAGCTAAAGTCCCCAGGCTATATCCAGTCCTCCTGGCCTTGTTTATATGACCATTGTACCCTGGTTGACTCCACACCTTTCTATCCATAACCACAAAATTAATGCCCCAATAGCAATAGCATTTAGACTTGTATCCCACTTCACAGTGTTTTACAGTGCTCTCTAAGTGGTTTACAGAGTCAGCCCATTGCCCCCAACAATCTGGGTCCACATTTTACTGACCTTGGAAGGAGGGAAGGCTGAGCCAACTTTGAGCCTGTTGAGATTTGAACTGCCGAACAGCAGTCAGCAGAAGTAGCCTACAGTACTGCACTCTAACCACTGCACCACTGTGGCTCAAGTAGAGCAAAGGATTGCTAAAACGCTTTGTCCCTTCTTGTTGAATGTATATTGTGGCTTGAAGGTGGAAGTACAAATATATTATATTGTAGTGCAGGTATGTTTCATATTTCACCTAGAATGTCTATTCATACCAGACATGCTTCTTTATTTTGCTGTTGTTTTCACTTTCATTTAATTCACCTTCTTAGTACATTCATCTGCTATTTTTGGTACATTTGTTTTATTGAGTTCTCAGGATGGTATACAGGTGTCAGGTTGCACAAGGCAGTCAGCTGATAGGAGAGAAGAGCACAATGAGAATGGGTAAAAGAGAATTTGGAAGTCCTATAAAACTTGGGAATTGAACTTGAGATTCTGCCTGGCCAGATTCAACCCATAGCTAAAAGGATTGGTCAGAAGAATTGCTAGAGAAAGGGAGAGAATTAACTTAACAATTGCAGTGATTCACTTAATAACTGTGATGAGAAAGATCATAAAATGGGTCAAAACTTACTTAACTGTCTTGCTTAGACTACATGTAAATAACGCCAAGTACCTTCTGGTTTTCTCAAATTTGGGATCCTTCAAGTTTCTAGCCAGCATGGACAACAATTACATTACCTAACACATCAGGAAATGGCGGTGCATTTATATACATATTTTGACATAGGTTTGAGAAAGCATTAATAGTCTCTTCTTTTCAGGGGCAGAAGATAACCAAGACTGAACTGCTGTTTTTCTTCCTTTTTTAATTAAGGTTATCTCCATCTTCCTCCTCAACACATGTTTCTACAACCCTGTAGGACTTACATTACTCTTATAAATTAAGGAAATTAATTTTGACTCAAGCGCTATCCCTGAGATTACAATGCAAAAATCATTTGTGTGATTTCTTTTGGTTTCCCATTGGTGAGAAATCCCAGTTGTCCCACCTTCCTCTCTTCAGAATTCACTTACCTTGCAAAGCCAAGGTGTTGTGGCATCTTGGTGCCTTTTCCTAGAACCTTTCTGGATGCTCTGACCAGCAGGATGTTGTTCAAGCCACATCAATGACAAGAGACAGAGGGTCATAATCAGGACAGAGTGGCACTTGATGTTATGAAGGGCAATGCTTATGCCCCCATGGAAATATTCCTAGACTTGGATAAAAATAAAGCTGAATTTCTACCTATATGCTTTAATCTTTAGCCAATTGCAGTTACAGTAGCATAAGGTAATCGTGGAGAATATTTTTAATGCATCATTTGAAATACAAAGAATTGTTTTGCTGTTTGTGAAACTAGCATTTTCTCTCTAACAAAATGCATTAAGTTGCTTCATTGCAAGAGGTCAAATCTTTGTAGACAAGTATAAAGATAATAGCAGAATACCCGTCCACATTATATGGGTGATTCAAGCAGGGAACAGGTGATGAAGGAAAGTTGGAATGAAGTAACAAGTATGTCAGAAAACAGAACAAAACATAGGAAGGGCTGGAGAAAAAACAGCAACATTGAAGGACAAATTGGCTGACTCACAAAAGGAGAAAACAGCTGAGAAACCTATCAGAAGAGGTAGATAATTCAGAGCTTTTCTCCAGGGAGCCTTGGTAAAGGTTGAGGCAAGAGTCCCTATGAAATTTTTTTTACCTTGAAAGAATTTTTTTTTAATTCTTTAGGCAAGATAAATGTCCAGGGATCTTGTTTGGAGCAAGAGTCATTCACATTGTATTAATGTGAAGAAAGTTATCTTCCAAAAAGAAACCATGATCCTTTGAGGACTTTCTTATTTATAGAAGTTCAGTGGTGGCAAAAAATCTTCTCAGGGAAGCCCCCAACACTGCCTCTGATAGATTTTTCTAGGCAGATTTTCTAAAAACTGCATCTTTTAAATTCTTTGAAAATTCTTTGTTTAACCTCTGCTGGCATTTGCTCTGCTTAAATGCTTGATTTTTGGCTGCACAATTGTGCAGCACACATTTTTCATGCAGAAATTTCCACTACCCTTGAGGGAGAGGGCAAGATTCCCTTCAAAATTTCTGTAGAACTACTGTGAACCATATTGGGTTAAATAAACCATCTGTGGAAAGTAACTATAAATGTTCCCAACTATTTTAACCTGCTCCCTTTTTTAAAATCATCTCAGAAAAATTATTTCTCAAGAGGCCCTTGGAAAATACAAGTATAGAGAGTAAAATATCAAACATGTAATTAATTTGAAAGAGGAGTAGGTGAAATGTAATTCCCAACATTACATTCACATCAAGCTATAAATATGATTACTTACCTATATTAAGCAAAAAGTCTGTCAGAATCCACTCAAAGAACCTAAGGTATAACACAGCTTTGTCTTATGGATACATCTTAGTTTTCCCCGTTTTGTGATCAAAGTAGACTGTGACCAGAAGAGTGAGAGTAGTACAAACTCTGCTGAGTTCAGGCTATATCTTTGGAAACTAGAAGCAGGGAATTCTGGGGAGGCATGGCAAATTAAATATGTCTTTGCAAAAATCAACAACCACAGCCTAGGAACCAATGAATAGACCAGTTCTTTGAAACCTCTCTGGATAACAAGAGGACAGAAGATTCCCTACATACAGTATATTCTGTATGGCTGCTCCTCATGAGGAGACAGCAGGATACATTGAAAAATATTGTTAAAACAACAGACCCAAGAATTAATTTTAATAGTGTCTACCACCACAAAAGACATTATGGAAGAGGAACAAGTTCTACCTGAGGAGATTGAGACTGAATTGAAAGTAGATTTTAAAGTGACAGATTACAAGAACGATATGGAAAAAGGTATTATACTAGACATACAGAAGAAACTGGCTGATGTCCTAGTAATTAAAAAACCAAGAGAGTGACCTCAATAGTTTTCCTATAATGGATTTAAGAATGAAGTTAGTTAAACCTTTGAAGAATTTTGTGAGAAGGAAAAAAGAAAAAAATGGGGAAAAAACAGGTTCTGTGACATTATTTGAAGGGTCTAAAGATCAAGTTTGCTAGAAGTAAAAGGAAAGAATATGAAGTTGGTTTATCTGATCAAGGTTAAAATAGATATATTGTTATCTTTGGCTATGCTTAAAGGGTTGTTGTTGACATCAGGACTGGAATTATAAAGTCATGGATTTGTTTATAGATAAGAGAGAGAGATCATTTTTTGTATTTTAAGAGAAATTGATGGGTTATTAAAATTGTTTATATTTGTGATGAAGGTGGGAAGTCACTTCTATTTTTTATTATTTTTTTCTTTTCTACATTTCTTTCTATCTCCCCCTTTCTTTCTTTTCTGTACTTTTTCTTTTTTCTTTTTTAGTTTATTAGTTTTTATTGTAATTATAATTCTTAATGAAATTATTGTTTTAAAAATAGAGTGCCTTAGAATGACAAATTTGTGAAGTCATTGGAAAAGTTTTATCTTCAATTCTTCACAAAATTAAAAACTTAAGAATGTAAATAATTTAAAATATACAGAAAAAAGGTAATATTTGGATCTAAAAACCTTAGAAACAAATTAAGAATACAGATAAATTTTAGATTTTTATTTTTATTCTTAGATTTTGAAATTTCTGCAATTATAAAAATAAATAACTTTATACGGGAAACAATTTTTTGGCTATTCTGATTACTGTAAGTTATAACAAAAATAAGTGATGATCTTAGAAATTGGGCACTAGAGGGGACTAAAAGTTCTGAACAAAATTTTAAATTGCAAACCTGTTCTTGATATCAATTAATACTGGGCTGACAAAATGACAGGAAACATTATAATATCAAATATATCAAAGGAGATCTTTGAAAAATGGAGCCAAAAGTTAATAAACATTTTCAGTAATTATGTCTGTTCCCCAGGGTAGACCACATATATAGATATTAATGGTGTGGAACAATTTTTTTCTGTCAAGACAGAGAAAGTACTGAAAATTAAAATACAAATGATAAGCCAAGAAAATGATTTGGAGAAGGATATTTTACTGGATATACAAAAGAAAATGGCACCTACATTTTAAAAAGGAAAAAAAAAATACAAATGATAAACCAAGACAATGACCTAAAATTATTTCTTGTTTGATCTGTAAAAGAGCCTTAAAGCCTTGAAAAAGAGAAATCTGTGCAATTGGATTAAAAAGAATTGAAGAGAAGTAAAATTCTATGAAAATATTTGATTGCATTAAAGATGAAGACTATTAGAAGTAAGAGGAAGGAATATAAAGTTAGTTTATTTGATCAAGATTAATATAAAGATTCTCCCTCCCCCCCCCCCCCCCCCCCAAGTTGTAGCAATCCTTTGTGGACTTTTTGTTGACCCCCAAGACTGAAAAGATGATGTTTTATAGATCAGGGGTCACGAACTTTTTGGATCTCAGGGACCACCAAACTCATAATTTTAGATCCTAGGGACCACTAACTAACTAACAAATTAGGCCATGCCTAATTTGTGGCTTGGTAGTCATGTGACTGGCTGGGCATGGCTTCTTTGTAAATATAATAAATATTTATATAAATACTGAACTTTTTATTAAAAAAAGAGCAACTTTTAAAATCAGGCAAAGCAGGCAGGCAGATTGAGCTGCTCACAGAATCACAGATTCATTCAGAAATCTATCTATTTGCCATTGGCTAGCACACTCTGTCACATAAAATTTGCTTGCAAGCAAATTCACAAAATTAACTCACAACATACCATGCATGTAAATATTGATTTTTTTATTTAAAAAAAGAACAACTTTTACCCAAAATCAGGCAAAGCAGGCAGGCAGATTGAGTTGTTCACAGAATCACAGATTAATTCAGAAATCTATCTATCTGCCATTGGCTAGCTCAGTCTGCCACATAAAATTTGCTTGCAAGCAAACTCATAAAATTTGCTAGCTAGCAGACTCACAAAATTAACTCACAACACATCATGTATGTAAATATTGAATTTTTTATTTTAAAAAAGGAACTTTTACCCAAAATCAGGCAAAGCAGGCAGATTGAGTTGCTCACAGAATCAATCAGTGATCTATCTATCTACCATCGGCTAGCTCAGTCTCTCAAATTTGCTTGCCGTGAGTCTGCACTGAATTTGTTTGCAAACAAACCTTCAGTCCTAAGGGAGGTTCGGCTGTGCTTAGCTAGTAAGCAAGAAATCCAACCATTTCCTGCTTCCTAGCTAATCTAAATCTCCAGGTGCAGCAGAACAGATGATGGTCAGAAAAAGGAAAAATAGCAATTTAGCAGGCAAGTTTACCGGGTAAGGAATGAGTGGGCGGGGAGGGTTCCCGCGAGCCATGTGGGCTGAGCAGCCTTGTGTTTCTGTGCAGCCTGGATTAATTGCTTTGAGGGGTGGTGCTCTGGGGGTGAGATTTCTCTGCGTCCCACCAAAAGTTTTTCACGGCCCACCGGTAGGCGACCTCTGTTATAGATAAAGGATAGGTTATAGGATGAAGAGAGGTTTGTTTATAACCATGTAGAGTGTGAAGAGTTGCTACATTTGTTTATACTTGTTGTGATGAAGATTGGAAGTCACTTTTTTATATATTTTTCTTTTTTATTCTCCCCCCCTTTTCTTCTTTAAAAAAGGAATTGAGGATTGAGTGGGAGATTTAAAGCAAAAGACAGGTAAGAAAAGGAAACCAGATCTCTATTTATTTATTTATTTATTTACTTACTTACTTACTTACTTACTTACTTACTTACTTACTTACTTACTTACTTACTTACTTAACTTACTTATTTATCTTTGGATTTTTATACCGCCCCTCTCCCAAAAGCGGGAGCCAGATAAAACAGAACAAGCTATCGGAATTATAGAGTTAAAAACAATTTAAAATAATTAAATTTATGGCGGAAAGATAAAAATTGTATCAAACATAAAAGATAAAAATTGTATCAAGCCTGAGCTGACTCAAATGGGATTTTTAAATGGGGTTTTTAGATTAGTTGGGATAGGGTACAAAGTTTTAATTTATTTTAATTGGGGTTTTTTAGATTTTTATAGGGACAGCCTAGTGTTTAATTCTTTTTTAACTATTTATATTTGTCTACATGTATTTTAGTTGGCTGTTCACCGCCCTGAGTCCTTCGGGAGAAGGGCGGTATATAAAACCTAAAATAAAATAAATAAATAAATAAAATAAAAAACAGATAAAAAATTAAAATACCAATTTAAAATCCCCACAATTACTCTTTTTCCTCCTTCTCTGGGAAAAAAAATCTTTTTGAGGATGTTGAAAAAAATATCCTTCTGGGTTCAGTTCCAAGTGGGGAAAAAGACACTGGAAACATGGAGGCTGCTTGGAAGGTTTAATGGTGTACAGGGCCACATGGCCTGGAGCTCCAGAGAAGAATGATCACATGCTTCAAGGTGAGAAGAGAAGGGAAGAAGGGCGACCAAGAAGCTGAGAGACCCTGATATAACCTCTGTTGGGCCCCACCTTAGTGTTTCCTGTTCCTGTGCAAGAAATGAATCCCATTGGCTGTCAGACTCCCAGGGGCGGGGGTCTTAACTTTGTAGGCTTGGTCTGGACCACATGGCTTCACCTGAGTGCTGGCTAATGCAATCTTCCCAGAACATGTGGTGAGATGAGTAATCCTATCATTTCCTGAGGGCCATCCTTAATCCCATCACCCTGGAGCTGAATGGGGGGCAGGGAGCTGCAGGAAGCTGCTTAGTCTTTAAAACATGTTTCTCCTTTTCTCATCCAGGGCGATATAATATTCTGCCTTTTAAATATTTCCTAGGCTATTTCAATTTTCTAGGAGACGGGTGGATGCTAACTTCCTACAAGAGATTAAACTTTCCCTCAATGTCTGTCAGTTTTGCAGCTGAGGAATTCCTGTTGTGCAGGGTTCAGACCTGAACTGTTCCTGTCAGACTGATTTGCCTATATCTCATTCACTATGGTTCTGAAACAATATATACATTTACACTGATTAAATAATAAGATAGGTTAAATATTCACATCAGAAGCAGTATTTTCCCATTTTCAAACCACAAACAAGTCTTAGAGAAGCTGCCTCCGGTCCAACTTGTTTCAGGAAAATAACTTCTTTCTGACTTTGCTAAATTCCTTGCAAAGTATATCCTCCAAAACATGCATGTTTCTGCATTGTTTGGATCCTCTATATATTTTTAGAGTATTTGATTTAAGAAGAAAATGGCTTCAGTTGTGATTCTCAGTTCACATGTCATGTCCTTCAGAGAATATGCCAAGTAAAATAAGCGCTCAGCAAGTAAACAACAATTCTTTCCACCTAAATTGGCCCTGTCAAAATACATGATGCTATTATTTAGGACATCCTTCTATCTAGACTTTTTCAGCGACTGTGATCTCCAAAAGCTTTTTGAGATGATTACTGCCTGTAAGGAAACAGTGAACAGCAGCATAGACACTTCGGGAAACAATAACTTAAATGAAAAGGAAATGTCAGAGCCGGCTAACCTAGAGAGAAATATTGTGTGCCACCAAGTGGGAAATACACTTCCATGTCCCTTTTGTTTTGTGGTTCTGCAATATATTTTATATACAACTGAAAAATAGCTTAAGTTATAGTTCTGGAAAAGTTGGACTCAGCAACAATATTCTTAAAACACATTTAAAGAATTCTGGATTAGTGCTTCTGTCTGTAAAGGGGATATCCAACATTTGGGGACCTAATGAGGAAAAATATGTGCTAAGAGAGATCCTTATTATTCTGAAAGAATTCCAAGATATGCAAGGAAATCTTGGGGTTTATTTAAGGACAGAATACCCACCCTGCTTCTTCAAGCAAATATTGGCAGGAAAGGGTTGTGGATGCAAACATTTCCATGCTGAACTTGGGAATTAGGCTGAAACTGTTTGTTCGATCCTAAAGAAGGAGTTAAGTACAAAATATTTGCTGGACTGTAATGGAAGAACAGTGTTCATGCTAGGAAATATGCAGCCTCTACTGCATATTCTCCAAATTCAATTCTGCTCTAACAGGATATTTTAAATCAGGGGTATACGATATTTTTCAGACTTGGAGCTGTATAAAGTCCTTGAGCAGCGTGGTTAGAATGGGAACAAGCAGAAGAAATTTTATACCCAATTTATGTCAATGAAAATTAAATGTAAGGGATAAAATCCAGCTCGTTTCCCTTAAGTCCAGCCATTCCCCTCTTCTAGGGTGCTAAAAACCATCGTTCAACTATGAGGTTTTTGGCGGATCCTGGCAGCTGTGGATTTCGGAGGGCTACTTATTTTCTAGGGCCACAGGTCATAGGCCTCTGCTTTAAACTCCATAGTTTAAAGGTTGTGGTGGACTTTGTTTCTCCGGAAGTATTAAAGCAAAGGATGAGTAGCCATCCTCTCTCAGAGGCTGTGGTAGCTGCATCTTGCGTTGTAGAGCTAAATATGCAGTTGGTTGGGCTATGGGATATTTGAAGTCTCTTTTAATCCTCAGATTCAGAGACAGTTGAAGATGCAGGAGTAATGCTGGATTCCCCTACAGTAAAGGGAAATAAAGCATTAGAAATTCCCAAACAATGGATTAAGAATTGCCCTTAAAGGTAAAGGTTCCCCTCACACATACATGGTAGTCGTTTTACAGATCTAGAGGGCGGTGCTCATCTCCGCTACAAAGCCGAAGAGCCAGCGCTGTCCGAAGACATCTCCGTGGTCGCCCCCTAGAGCTGCATATTTTCTCTTAGACTTTGAAATCCAGTCCGTGGCCTTATTCCAGCCATAGTCTTTTTCTAACCAAACGATAAAAAGGAATAAGGAAAAGAACAGGAAAGAAGGAAAGGCAACCAGTCAATCAATCAAGATAGATTGATACATATGTTCAAATCCTCAAAAGATAAAATTCTGATAGATTAGAATAGATTTGAAAATTAATGTTTTTCTTTTCTATGCTGAATCTTCTATGTTTCAGTAGTCAACAAAATGAGCCACTTTCTAAACCTATCCAAGCAGAAGAAACCAGACATATTACCGACAATATGAGGAATGGTAAAATGCTAGTCCAAGTGGCTTTTTTAGAATGATACAAAGCTCACACAAATCTTTTGGCTTTTAATCATTTACATAGTTATCCGAATGTGATATTTTATGACCTGCACATCTGCCAGTTTCTCTTACTGGACCAGATAGAGAAGAAGCATGGTTTATCTCAGGATTGCGCAGAAAATGCTAGTAAGCTTAAGAAAATCCTGACCAAGCAGGATTTGTACGTCACCGAAAAATGGATGAAAATGTGAGATTCATAACTCTTATAGCTCTAAATAACATTATGGTGGATTTTAGTGTAATTATGTCCCTTTGGATGCAGATAAGATCTTGGATTATAAATTTTATTAAATCAAGTATTATCAAATGTATTATTATTAGGAGCATATAGAAGGAACAGATCAGACATCCAGTCCTTGCTTATCAATGGAGACTGAGTGAAGCAAGCGGCCAGTTTTAAGTTTCTGGGTGTTACCATAAAAGAAGACCTGACCTGAGGTGCTCACATTGCAGCCCTGGTCAAAAAGGCCCAGCAGAGATTATACTACCTGAGGCTTCTCAGAAAACAACAATTGAATGGAAAACTGCTGGTGACCTTCTACTGCTGCACCATAGAGAGTATCTTAACTTACTGCATCTCTGTATGGTTTGCCAATTGCACAGTGGCAGATAGGAAAGCACTCCAGAGGGTTAATATCATTGCCCAGAAGATCATGGGTTGCCCTCTCCCCTCTTTGGAAGAGCTTTATAGTTCCCGCTGCCTTAAGAAAGTTCAAAACATTCTCAAAGATCCATCTCATCTTGGGAACCCTTTTTTTGAACTATCACCATCTGGCAGACGGTACAGGCACAGGTGGTATTCAGCAGGTTCTGACTGGTTCTGGAGAACCGGTAGTGGAAATTTTGAGTAGTTTGGAGAACTGGCAAATACCACCTCTGACTGGCCCCGCCCCTATCTATTCCCTGGCTCCCGAGTCCCAGCTGATCGGCTGGGTCTTCTTTTGTTGCCTTGCACAGGAGAACAGAGCTAGAAAGCAGGTTAGTGGGGTGGGGAGGGAATGGGGATTTTACAGTAACCTTCTCCCAGGAGTGGGGAGGGAATGGAGATTTTGCAGTATCCTTCCCCTGCCACGCCCACAGAACCGGTAGTAAAAAATTTTGAATCCCACCACTGGGTACAGGATAATAAAAACAAGGACAAATAGACAGCTTCTATCTCAGGGCAGTAGCTCTGTTGAATTCTGCTGAATAGTACAGAGTTGGTGCGGTGTCGTGGGTTATCAATTCAATGTGTGGAGTGTGAATGATGTGTGTTTGTGTTTATTTTCATGGTCATATGCACTGAAGATGGTGTTTGATTTCATTGTAGGAGGTGCAATGACAATAAAGCAAACTAAATTATTTGCAACACCTGTCTGTCAATGTTGCCTTTTCCTCAGGAGTTATTCTCTTTAAAATTTCAGTTGTTATTCTTTTCTAAAAATGCAAGAGAAGACCCAAAGTTTCATTAATCTGTATTTTTATTAGGCAGATATCTATGGCAGGATTGTGCTGTCTCTCTCTTATTACCTGATGTATATTTGGCGTTGTTTGTTAAAGATTAAGGAACCTGAAGTATTCCCATTTGTACATGATATGCTGCCACCCATTAACAAATCTGAATCTTCCATCTCCAAATTAATAAAATTAACAAATGGTTTAGGGGCCCTTTCAATGTACAGTAGTAACTGATGTAAATCCAAATGAATGACTTTAAGTAATAATGAGTGACAAAATCAAATTTTTATGGACAGTTTCAATGAATCCTTGAAAAAGTAATTATTTGGAGTGGAAATTATCATTTGAGGTGTATATTTATGCAAATTGATTTTAAACGTAGCACTATCAGAATTAGTAACAGATTTGGATAACGGACCTCATTTAAAATGAACATTTGGGATAAATAATATTTTACAAATGAAAGCTTTCCCAAAGTAATTTATACCATATGCTGTATTCCTTTATGTATTCCTAAACTGTATTTTCAAAAACTTGAGTGTGTTGTGTTATTTATGTATTGTTTAGGATGTTTATTTAAGAAAAAGTCTCCCTGGCTTTCCACTTAGAAAAGTTCAGCACTTAACTTGGACAACAAAATGGATCTTAACCTGTTAATAATGATATTTTTCCCTATTGAAAACTGCCCTTATAGGCTATCATAGAATAAGTATATTGCACCCAGGGAGGAGGTTACATAGAGAAAGTTCTAAACTACCTTGGAAAGTATAAATTTTCTGTATAAAGACAGTATGATATATAACATCACAGCTTCATCTTGATTCTTAGGATCATGCTAACTGAATATTATGGAGAATCCAACTGTAAGTAAATACGTTGAAAAACCTGAGAAGAGAATCAAACCTCTTTTTGATGTTTACATGCGGGCTGGCTCTCTTAGCCTTTTCTAGAATTAGAAGATTCCACCAAGCAATCCACCTCCAGCATTGGGGTTCACAGGATCAGTCCAGAGATAGCATAGGCAGGAACAAGATAGACTAATGATTAAGCTATCACTGGAGCTGATGCAGAACACATCTGCCTTCTGAAGCCATTTTAATTACCCAGGTGATCTGCACTCCCCATCAAGAAGCAGCTGAAGCCTTGCAGCTTTGACTTTGCTAGGATCTTCTTCTGCAAAGCTTTTTTTGGGGGGGGGCCTGGTTGCCTGCCACTACTTTGCCTAGCTGATTCCTCGCTATCCATCCACTAACCCCTAAGCACTGGGGGACTTATTCTTGGTCAAAATCTAGGGTGGGAACAGTAAAGCCTATATTTGGTCAGTGAGACTTGGTTTTTCAGAATTTAAAGTACCAGACTGATTGATTAATTTATATTCATCAGTTTGGTCTACTTCTGAGGAAGATAACATATTTAGATGGGCACTAACAATGTTCCTTTGTTCCTTTTCTTCTTATAAAACATTTTAAACAATTAGAAAGGGAGAAGGGAAAGAAAGCAAATATGAACAAAAAAATGGCGCCAGAAGAAAAAAATGAGAAATCAAGAACAGAGGGAGAAGGAAAACAAGTGGAGATATCTTTTAAAGCATTGCGGAGTAAACAGAGGCTCTAGTATCAACATAAGATTATAGCAAGAAAACAGTTCTCTTTTAATTTTTATCCTTTTTATTCTTCACTCTTTCATGTTTAAAAAGAACCGCATTCCTTTGTGAATTGTATCTGCCCAGCTGCACAGAACTGAACTTCCTTCTGCACATTTTCCCTCTCTAAAAAAATGTGTCCAGCTGCACATTAGAATAAACTCCAATCTGCTTTCAGTGGAATGAATGCTTAGTAAATCCATCTCAAGGAGGTGGGGGGGGGGAGAGTCAGACGGTCTCAGAGCAAGGGCTGGTCTTCTCTGCATCTTGCTCCCCAGATCAGCCAATCAAATGTTAATGGAAAACCCCAAGCTGGACAAGAGAGTGAAGTCATCCACAGCATGTTTTCTTTGGAAAGCAGCGCAGTTCACATTGATCAGATCAGTGCTCAGATGTGCTCCTGGATAGAGTTCTCATTTAGCCTGGCAATCTCTGATTCACCTAAATTAGCATGGAAGGTGCCTTCAGGTCTGGGTTGAATATGTTTATAGCTTTTTCTCATTGTGTTACTCAAAAAAAGTTTCTCATTAGAAAGAAAAATGAAAGGTAACTGTATATTCCCATGATTGATAATGTCATTTTTCACAGAGTATTAAACTTATCTGTACCTGTCCTCATGCATTTGTACCGTAAATGTATGTTTTATCAAAATTACTCTAGTTTCAGCTTTTGTTCCAAACGCTCTGCTTAACCCAAATATATGACTTGCACTATATAATATATGTGTGTGCAAACACAAATACAGTATGGCAAGGTTTGCCCATATTTTTTTAAAAAAATTCTCGTGCATGTTGAGGTTGAGATTCTAATACAACAAATTTAGTGTATTTAGTATGTCATGCAGCTTTCTTTACTTATCTGTCATTATCCACTGATCATCTGTAAAGCATAGTCAATTTACTTCTTCCCATTTTATTGATTTCATTCTCTATAAATATGTTAAATGATGCAGGGAACAGCAAGCACCCTTGACAGACCTCTCTCCTAATTTTGGCTCTTTGTTCAATATAATTTACTCTAATAATAGCTTCCTATTATTAGATTCTTCTGTCCCAGTAATCTGTTTCCATTTCTGCAACATACTGAATATTTTATTCCAGCTGAGTTTTATCAGTGCACAACTTCTGGGCATAAAATGTCAAAAATTAGCAATAGGTCAGAGTGGACTAATTAAGACGTAATCTATTCTTACTTTTTGGGGAGCACGTCCCCCTGAACTCTAGCTCTTGCTTCTAATTAAGCAAGTCTACAATCAAGCTGCTCCTTTTAACCCAGTTTAGGTATTTTTTCTGGGTAAACTTGCATAGCTTTGAAATGAAATCATAATCATAACGTAAATGGCTCCCATAACTATGCTAAGTCCAGATAAAACACACACACCACCAAGATCTTTTAGGACCAGAAACTAAAATTAAGCAGTTCTATTATTATCTAAACACATCAATTAAGACTTATAACTTACTGTGGGGAGGGAAGTTGTATGGTTACTACAGTATTCTGCATCTCCAGGGGCTGCCACAAAGAAGAGGGAGTCAAGCTATTCCTCAAAACCCCTAAGGGCAGGACAAGAAGCAATGGGTGGAAACTAATCAAGGAGAGTAGCAACTTAGAACTAAGGAGAAATTTCCTGACTATTAGAATAATTAATCAGTGGAACAACTGGCCTCCAGAAGTTGTAAATGCTCCAAAACTGGAAGTTTTTCAGAAGAGATTGGATAATCATTTGTCTGAAATGGTATAGGGTTTCTTCCCTAAGCAGGGGGTTGGACTAGATAGAAGACCTTAAAGGTCCCTTCCAAGTTCCAACTCTATTCCATTCTAAATGCACAATTGCAAAATTATTCCTGAAAATGTAATTAAATTATGCTTAACATCATGGTTTAGTCAGCATCACTGGGCACCCTCTGGAAGTTTTTAAAAAGATGTTGGATAACCATTTGTCTGAAGTGGTGTAGGGTTGGACTAGAAGACCTCCAAGGTCCCTTCCAACTCTGTTATTCTATTGTACTCTATTCCATTCCATTAACGGACAGGCACCACGTACATACTGTACTATAAGAGGAATATGTATGTTTTACTGATAGCAGCTAGCAGATTGATAGGAATGTTAATATGCATCTAATTATTATTCTGTCCTTAGAGTTTTGCCATTTGAAGAACCAAAGCATACATGGCACTATCGTCATACAGAACAATGATATACAAGCTATATAAAACCCAATTGTTTGCTAAGATCACGGAGTGTATTCTGATTTCATTTTTTTAAAAAAAATCATTTTAAGATGAGTTTAATATGCTTGCCCTTTTTTATTCATCCTTCAAAAAAAATGAAAATTGTAATTTAGCATAGCCATTTTAAGCCTTGTGCCTTGTTAACTTAAATTCTATGTTTGGCCTTATGATATTTTTACAGATTATAACAGAATTATAGAGTTGAAATTTTAGCCAATGAGTCCAACTTCTTGCTCAGTACAGGAATCCAAACTAAGATAGTAGATGGCTGTCTAGTCTCTGAACACATTCAATAAAAGGGAGTACACCACCTCTCTGAATAATTGATCCGGTGGTCAAACTGTTCTTCCTACCGGTAGTACAAAGTTTTTTTTTTCTAACATTCAGCTGGAATCTACCTTGCTGTAAATTAAAACCATGATTTGGTGTCCTGTAATACGGAATGAAAGAATCAGATTTTGATAATTCTGTGTGACATCCTTTCACTTAGTTGAACACTGTTGTCATATTCCTTTACTGTTGTATTTTATTTCAAGGACTTTTTCGATCTTAAGGACTTGTTTCTGATCTTCTGATCATCCACATTGCTTTTCTCTGAAACAGTTTTAATTTTTCAGAATTCTTCTTGGAATATAGTACTTTAAATTTAACACAGCACTCAAAATGGAGCCGATGAAAACAGAATAAAATAGAGTAATTGCTTCCTGTGATTTGGAAAACATGTATCTGTTGAGGCAGCCCCATTTGCTTAACTTGCAGCTACATCACACTACAGGTCCATCTTCAGTTTGCAGACAATTAAAATTGCCTGATTTTTCAATGTCTTGCATAAGAGTTTGTCTAGACCATCAGTTAATTCCTTGAATACCTTAGAATACAATGGAACCCATCTTGCAGATTTAAAGAGGCATACCATGGCTTCATTTCTATTCGTCTCAAGCTTCCATTCTATTTTCAACATGTTTCATCTCTATGTAACAGCTCAAAGTAGGATTAATTTCCAATTAAATGCTGGTAGACCTGTAGGCTTTTTATACTAAATAAAACAAATTCGGTCTCCAGGTTTCACATGTGGATAATGTATTTTCTAGCTACGTTCTATCTTTGACAACTACACAGGCAATCTTCCTGATAATTCTATTTCATAGCTGTAAACTAGGCCAAACTCCAAGAATAGTTTTGGGGTTTTTTTTAAAGAAATTTCTGTCCCTCAATTTTCTTAGCAGGTAATCAGTTCTGAGATATCCAAACCTACCTTTTTTCTGAAACATAAAAACAAACAAACAAATCTATAGCTAGTTGTATTGGTCCATGCAGAGCACATCAAAAGAGAAATCACAGTTGGGGAAAACTGTTATTAGGACCTATCAAAGTATCATTAAAGAATGTGTGAATGTTCTGGTACTCTGTCACTCATAATTGGACTAGGTAATGCAAAAGCCAAGGAAAGACAGAAGAAATCAGAAAGACCAAACAATCAGGTCAGAGGCTTAGCAGATAAGATGCTGGGCTTGTCAAGCTGGCAGCCCAGATTTGAGATTCGAGCACCACATGAGTCCCTGTGGGTTTTCTTCTGCTTGATGCCAGCTATATATATGTCCATTTCAGAGCCATTGAGCCAGCGCTGTTCAAAGATATTTCCACAGTCATATTGCCCAGGATGATGTTTAGAGAGCTGTTACCTTCCCACTGAAGTGGTATCTATTTATCTACTTACATTTGTATGCTTTGGAATTGCTACGTGGAAGCAGGAGCTGGGGCAAGGATGGGAGCTCACCCTGTCCTATGGTGCTTGGGTCTCAAACCTGGGCTGCCAGTTTTCCAGCTGACAAGCCCAACATCCTAACCGCTGAGCCACTGTGCTGCCCCAGAGTGTGGAATCAGTCCTAAATACCAAAGCTACCTTCCCTAAAAGCAGCCTGCTCTTCTCTCCCATACCCATCAATGCCACAGTGCCTTCCTTACTTTCACCAATCAGCCTCACTTCTTCCTCCCACAAGGCAAGGGAATCTTTCTTAACGTTCACTCCCAAACAGATAGAGAAACCTAGACCTGTCAGATGATCTCCTTCCTCATCACCCAATCCACACTTACCTTCCTAACTCACTCCGTTCAACTCCCATCTCCAAGCACCTCGCTCTCACCAGGTAATTAGGGGAGGCTCACCTCTTGTGAGCTTTGAAGGTAAACACCCCCACCCCCAAAATAAGTGGCAGGAAGGCCCATCCTGTTTAACCCATTCCCCCAAACATCAGTCCATGAATTAGCCATAACCATTCCATAAAGCTGGAAAGCAGGTTAGTGAGGTGAGGAGAGAATGGAGATTTTGCAGTAACCTTCCCCTGGAGTGGGGCGGAAATGGAAATTTTTACAGTATCTTTCCCTGCCATGCCCACCAAGCCACACCACACCCACCATGCCACGGCCACAGAACCAGTACTAAAAAAAAAAAATTGAATACCGCCACTGGTGGTATAAAGCACTGTATCTAAAAAAAGTTCTAGAAATGAAAATGTTCAACTTGTTGGGGAACATAAGGAAATGTTATTGGGGCTCAAGAGGATGAACCGAAGGCCAATGTCAGCCTCCAGAGCAGCAAGAAAGACAACACTTATTCTGCACACATGCTGAGGTCATTGGGTTTTTTTTTAGCAATTCCGTCTCTATTAAAAATGATGTTTCAGGCGACAGAGTATTATTGTAACATCAAGAACAACAAAACCTTGCAAGTTATGTCGCCAACACAGTTTGTGCCTTCTTTTATACAGAAGTCAGCTTTTGGACTCCAAAGTTAACAGTGAAATAAGTTTGCTGTGGGTTTTTTTGAAGGTTTACAAGACTGGAGAAGAAGACAAGGTCCCCAGGATGATCGTTATTATAGCCAGCTGGGAGACATAAGGCAAGAAGGAAAGGTGACCTTTTACTAGATGGAAGCTGCAAGGTAATATAAACAGGAGCTAGAATTCTGTACACACATTTCTTTAGACTCCCCCCTCCCCCATTATTATTGTTAAAAATAACTCAAGTTCAACAAACATACCTAATACTCCTCCCTCCTGCCATTTTTCCCACTACAACCATTCTATGAGGTGAGTTGGGCTGAGAGAGTGACTGGCCAAACTCACCCAGCAGGCCTTTATGCCTAAGGCAGGACTAGAACTCACAGTCTTCTGGCTTGTAGTTTGGAACCTTAACCACTAGACCAAATATGACCTCCCAATTCATAGTCATTAAGCAGACTTAGAATCCAGGTATAAGGCCAATAGTTGTACTAAATAAAACAAATAAATCTCACAATGATGCGTGCCATGTGGGAATCCAGTGAGTAAAGGACTCAGCAATTAGGTTGTTCTGAAATCCCCAACCAAGCATAGAGTTGGAGATCCAGGAGTGAGTATAGGATAGGATATAAGATAGGAATTGTTGTCTATTAACATCTAGAGAATCTCAAAGACCCCTGTGTTCACTAAAGGGTGAAGGGACCAAGAGAAAAACAGTCTGAGAGTAGACTAGCTAAATTCTGATTGAATACTAAGATGCTCCCGTTCCAGTAATTTTCATTAACTGGTTGACTTCACCCATCACATTGAGCCATAATGTGGGTTGCCTGCATTTTGATTAACATATTACATGAGTGAATAAAATAACTGAGTAGAATAAACACCAGTTGTCAAAGATCAAGTTTGTAGCTTAGCATGTTGTGTGAATCTAGCCCGTGTAGTATCTTCAATAAGCCATTGTTTACCATCAGGTCCTATTGCCCAACAAATCTTTCTACTTTTTAATATTTCATCCATATATTTCACTTTCTGAAACAGGTGCAATAAATCCATGCACTATTCTATCAAGCTTATTAACCAATAGACCAGTGCATTGGTGCCTTACTGTTAATACTTGTTCATTATAAAATATTTCATTTCTTACAGATACTTTGGTTCTTGTTAGGACATGCTGTTCCAACAAAGGAGATAATAATATACTTGAAAAAAATGTAACATTCACCCCATCCAGAATTGATTCCCATTCCAAAAACCAGAAAACCTTCAAAGTCTCAGAGTAGGCCAATCCCATTTTTTTTTAATTTTCTGAAAGATGTGGTGTCAGCTTTATTAGGCCAATGGTGGGATTCAAATTTTTTTACTACCAGTTCTATGGGCGTGGCTTGGTGGGTGTGGCGTGGCTTGGTGGGCATAGCAGGGGAAGGTTACTGCAAAATCCCATTCCCTCCCCAACCCACTAACCTGCTTTCCAGCTCTGTTCTCCTGTGCAGGGCAACAAAAGAAGACCCAGCCAATCAGCTGGGACTCGGGAGGCAGAGAATAGAGGGGGGCGGGGCCAGTCAGAGGTGGTATTTGCCAGTTCTTCGAACTACTCAAAATTTCTGCTACCGGTTCTCCAGAACTGGTCAGAACCTGCTGAATACCACCTCTTCTATGATCAGACATATTATTTTGCTACCGATTTCCAGAACAGGAAATTCTAGGCCCTAAAAATATAATTATCATAAACACATTAAGCCACTAACAATCTGCTGCCCGTACATCAGCATTCAAATTCAAACTCCCACTTTTGCAAAGAGTTATTGGATGAGGTCAAGAACTACTGTGTTAAGGAAGAATTAGCTATAAATCAATAAAAATAAAAAGATCATCCTGCTGTGATACAGCAGATACTGTATGTCTGTGGGTCAGTAAACAGAGAAAATAATTAATCTGAGAACTAATGAAAGGGTTAAGTAAAATAAACTGATGTACTTATAATAACATTTATTTCATTATTTCAGAAGTTCACTATAGCTTTCCTCAAAACATGGGACTAAAACTAAAGATGCTTTAGTTGCTACTTAAAGGAAGTAATCAAAGCAACCTAGCACAAAATACATAATACAATACAAATCGTATCAAGTATTGAAATAATTACAACAGCAAGAGGTACAACAAAAGCTTTTTTAAATGCTTAAGAAATGGGCAGGTTACTTTGATTTGTAATATGAAGCTATAAGTTCTCAGAGTTGAGGTGAATCTGAGAAAAGAAACGAATGCGAAACCAGAGCTGGAAAAGGAACATCCTTCAAAAAGGCCAATTTGAATTTGATAAGATCTGAAATGGGCTGGAGCTTTCTATAGGTCTGCCAGAGCTCTTCCTAGATTGCCACAGCTGTGTTGCTTAAAATATAGCACTTCCCACAATAATGATGGAGGCTAAAACTGGCTGAATTCTATTAGAGGTCAGCCTGGTTCACTTAAAGGAGCCAGACACACGGTTTGGTAGCCTTACTCATTAGAGCAACAAAGAGTCTTGCGAAAGGAGGAGGGCAGTGGGCAGACAAGTCTACATCCGGATGGAGACATTCCAGGGAGGAACAGAAGAGGAAGGCTGTTCAAAGTATAGGGACTCTTGAGGCAATGATCATCCCCAAGAAACCTCGTCTCTCACAGGCAAGTATCTTGTTAGGAAATCTAGTGATTCAATGAGCTGCTTCATCTATAAAGAACATAGAAAGAATTAATGCACTGCAGGTGCATTAACGTACAAGGTTGAGTCAACAGTTTTTCTGTGCTGGCGATGGTGGAAAATGCGGTCCTGTTACTCTCCATTTGTGATGCTTCTTGGTGTTTCTCCTGCTGGATCAAGGATCTTCATACACAGAGCTTCACCCCTCTATCCCTTTTAAACTCATACTGGCTGGAGAAACTGGGTACATGTAATGGCACATAAGCACAAGAAAGCTCAGAAACCCAAGTCTGCTCACTTTAGAGCAGATATAGCCAATCTTTTGGCTTTCATTAGGCCACTGATTGTCTTGAGCCACATATAAAACGTATAACATTGTTAATGCATATACATCACATAATAATGTCAAACAGTTTCAGTCTTATACATTATTAGTTGTCCAGGGTGATACGTGGCCCATAGGTTGGACACATCTGCTTTAGAGTATCAAACTGCAAAAAGATAAACTAGGTTCTCATCTCTCACAGTATTACAGAAATGTCCCCTTAAAAATGAATATGGTAAATGCTTTCTATAGGTCTGCCAGAGCTCTTTCTAGATTGCCACAGCTGTGTTGCTTAAAATATAGCACTTCCCACAATAATGATGGAGACTAAAGGTCATGAATTTTCCACTCGTACGCAAATAAACTACTATTGGATTAAAAATCCAAGTTTCATTTTATTTGTGGGTGTTATTTTGTGGTAATGATGCATGTGTGCAACCAAAGCTGGAAATTTTGTCTACACCTATAGCTTGCTAAGATAATTAAGTGAATTAAACAAAACCTACAAGGGGTTATGGTGGTCAATATTTATGACCATCTCTCATCTGGTGATGATCATTGCATATTGCAAGATTGCAACAGGGAATGCAAGAGGAGCCAATCATGAAATGCTTGCCACTAAATAAAATGAAGGGGGGAGGAGTCTTGTGCACTTGTGAACCTAACAGAAAAGGGAAGGATACAATACATTTGAAATAAGATGATCTGATCTTATGAAGTGAAGTTGATGGATACATGCAAAGAGTGAATGTCTCCTAGGTTTTTGAAGGTTCTGTTGAGAGTAGGTCTACATAGGATAGTGCATGATATATGCCAATAAATAGTACAATGAAACAATCAGAAATAGCTGAGAGGTAGAGAATGTAATTGGGAGGAGATAAATCATTAGATGTCATGAATTCATGGATAGGAATGATACAAAACAGTATAGGAAAACTAATTGAACTACTCAGAGACCCAAGAACGAATTAGGATATTGGCTGTTTCAGAGTAACTGCTTAGAAAAAGATCTGTTATTTTCAAATATGTGGTTTAACCATCATATGTTCATTCATATGTACACATGGAAAAAGAAGGGATCAAAAGCATAATTAATGTGATAATTTATTATGAAATACTGAGAGGATTAATGAGGAATATAAAGATGAGAGGTTCTGTGTATAGAGCAGACCTTAATTTTGTAGTGTCAAGAATGGATCTTGGGCAAAAATGGACATGGAGAAACAGAAATGAAAGATAGCACATGAATATAGACAAAGGCAGGAAGAAAAATTAAAGAGTCCTGTATGAAATAGTTATTAGAAGATAGGTTTAATCTTCCCAAAGAATGAATAGGAAATTATCTTAAAGAAAAAGGATACGGAAGCTGCTTGGAACTGAATGAAAAGAACTAAATTACAGTGTGTCAAAGAGGTATGGGGAGTTCCATGAGCAGGAAGTATGAGAAAGAATACTTGGTGGGCTGATGAAGTAAAACATTGCAGATGAGGGAAAAACATAGATGAATAATAACTGCTGCAAAATTTAATTTGTACAGAAATAAAAAGATAATGGAGGCAATAGACTGAAAATTGAGGATTTACTCTTTATCATTCTGCTTGCTGTTTGCCAGAAACAATTGCTTAATTTTATATCACTTCCTTCTGCCTTTTTAAAAACCAGTCGTACATATACAGAACACATGTTATTTTAGTCTTCTTCTAGTAAGTAGCAACCAAGGTTCACTTTCCTTATCCTATTATGTTCTGCTATACAAAGGTAAAGCTAACAAGAGTGAATGCAGAAACTACAGGAGGATTATTTTATTATGTGTTCCTTGAAAGAATGCTTGGCAGAATTCTGACTGAAAGGATATGAGAGGCATAAATGAACAACATTTGAGAAGTGTGGTTCAGCTCTATGCCAGGAAGAGGGGGCACAGGTCAAAACTGTGTTCTTCAGCAGCTCATCAAAAAATGTCAGATCTTACATATGTTGGTTTAGTAAAACACACGATAAGATGAATAGACTTGGGTTATGCAATGTGTTGAGCAAATATGGAGTTGAAAGTTGATTGCTGAATAAGCATAGCGTGATAATGGAAATGAATTACGGTGGGAAGAAATGGAACAGTCGGGAAATGATTCAACATTGAGAAGGCAGTAAGACAAGAATGTTTAGCCTTGGATGCTTAATATATTTATGGATAAATGTATAAAGAATGCTTGTTGTGGTATTATAGATGTGTGGTTTGGAAATATGTATCAATGCGTATTTTAAAATGCGGATAATGCCATGTTGTTGACTAAGAATCTGAACTACTTGCAATATAGGTTAGATACATTTTATAATACACCAAGACGCATAAATAAAAATAGTGCTACAGGTTGTATTTTGCTTCATGGGATGGTAGTTTCCCTGTTTTAAAAAAAATATCCCAAGTAAATTGTTTGCCTAGGCTCATTATGAGCTGCTGATACAGTTCTACAGAGGAATTATTGAATCTGTCATTTGTACTTCTATAACTGTCTGGGTTTGGTATAGCAACTAAACTATAGGACAGGTACAGATTTCAACAGAAAGTTAGGACTGCAGAAAAACATTTGCAACCAGCTTGCCGCCCACTGAGTACCTATATATTTCATGAGCCAGAAAGAGGACTGAGAAAATATTTACAGACCCCTCACATCCTGGACATAAACTGATTCAACTTCTCTACTCAGGACACTGCTATAGGGCATTGCATGCCAAAACAACTAAACACAGGAACAGTTTTCCCCCATGCCATAACTCTGCTAAACACCTAATTTTCACAGCACTGTCTTATGCCTAAGAGCATCTTAGCCATGTGGTAGGGCTGTTATTATTATCCTTCTCATCTTTCCTATTCTATTCAACAGTGTTGCCTACCCTAACCAAATAAAAGAAGGTTTCAGCACCTTGGACAGTGTTATAGGGGGGGGGGGGAGACATTTTGGACAGGTTCTCTCTCATGCACAAGGTTCTGTAGTTGACTTAAAATTGGAACTTTGGCTCAAGTGTTTCATATTCAAGTTATGAGAAAACATGATCCAGGTTTTAAACTTAGAAATCAATGTAAAATCTATTTCATGTTGACGTCAACATCTCTTATCGATTTGAGACCTGAAGTGGTTTTGAGAAGCAGGCTGCAAGCCAAAAACTTATTGAAACCTTGAGAAAATAGTGGATGGGATCAAGACCACTTAAAAAAAATTATGACATTTTTAATTAATTCATATTTTAAATTATAGCAAATACTACATTTCCTTCACATGCAGTTTTACAATTCAACCTCTTCCTCCCTTTAAAAATCTACAATTTAGGGGCAACTTTAGGAGTGCTTTGACAGCCTCACTCACTAAGGTTTCGAGAGATGTGAATGGATGGATGGAGATGAATCCCTGTTAAAAGTATATAGGATCACCTTAAAAGGTGACTCGTAGAAAGACAGAATACAGTTCACATTGGCATAAAATAATTCAAACTAATACATATGCAGGTAATAACTTCTTCCATCTATTGCCTCTTTCCATCTTGTTTGCTGTAGTTGGTGTGGGACGAAGTTGGTCTGGAAACCGGTGATTATTTTTTTCTTCCATTTACCTCCAGGATTTATGTTGTAATTGTTTATAAGCTTCCTTGTAGCTTTGAAATGATGTTTGTGTGAGTATGCGTTCTGCGTATGCGTGCACAGATACACACAAGGACCCTTCATTTTCTTGATGGTCTTGTGATCCAATCTGCAGTCTATTTAAAAGAAAATGTCTCTTCTTTCCACTTTGTGCTAGTAGCCATTTGGAGTTCTATTTCAGCTTCATTAATATTGATGGGCCTAGTCTCCTGACTTATTTGGCAGTAGATTTGTTGAAATTAATCTTCTGCAGTCGGTCGGGTGATTTGTTTCAGAGCTTTGCTTCAGCTTTTCTTGTTCAACTTCTCTCTGCTTAATTTGGTTTTTCTGTTTCTGTGGACTTATGATGACTGCTGTCTCTTGTTTGTATTCACAGGGAACGCTGCAGCCTTTAAGGGATCTCTGTTTTGTCTAGTCTTGTCGCTGTCATTTTCCATCATTATGCACCTCTTGAATAAAAAATGTAGCCCTTGTTTCTGACAAAATCCACATTTCTTTTTCTCCACTGTGATTTTCCATCATCCAAGTGCTTAAATTTCTTAAATAATGACATATTTTATGAACAAATGGAGGCGGGAGTAATAGCTTTATCAGTGTTTTCATATATATATATATAGAAAGACATACATACACATACATACACATACATACCTCAGAATATATAGCACTATAACATTCTGTTCTGTGTATTCCAGAGCAATGCCAAGTAATGCCTTTGAAACAATATCACCAATCATAAATAAAGAACTTGTAATATCAATCTTTAGTTATTCAAGTCTCCTTTCTATTACTTTGGATCCCGATTCCAAAACTGGGACTTGGTTTAGCACAAAAAAAAGGTTTACAGAAAAATAAAAATATACATAATAGAATGTATCTGCAAACGTTAGTGATCCCACAGGTGCTTTTTCATCTTCAGAAGCTCCTTGGATGAGAAGTGAAACGTCTTCAAAAGAAAAAACCAAGAAAGTCCAGTTGCCTCCTGAAAAAGCACCTTTGGGACAACCATAACCTGGATGACTGAGAATCTCCACAGAAATTTAGCTATGCACTTTGGGATGAACAGCCTTCGAATGGTGCGGCAGTATGAACAGATTTCCAGAAAAATGCAGACTACAGGAACCATTTGCACTTCAGTTTGAGATGCAGACAACACAGACTCATCCCCAAGAACCTGTGCCTGTGTTCAACAGTGAAGAGACACAGGGCAGAAAACATCCTGCAGAAAGCACAGCTCCACAACATAGTCCCAGGGATGGGATTCTGCAGGTTCGCACCTATTCGCTAGAACCGGTTGTTAACATTCTAAGCAGTGCAGAGAACCGGTTGTTAGAAGAAATTACTGGCCTAATCCTGTAAGGAAGGCAGGAAGGAAACATTCTGGTGTTGCTTACAGAAACTGCCTCTCCGTTAACCCTTATTACATTCTTGGCAGGACTGGACTTCCTATCTCAGGAACTTCTCTGGAGGTTTTTTTCCCCTCCTTTGCTTGTGTGGAGTGACCATTCAAAGTTACAATGGCACTGAAAAAAGTGACTTATGACCGTTTTTCACACTTACGACTGTTGCAGCTTCCCCACAGTCATGAGAGGCCAGGCGAGGAGATGGTGCCTCGATGTAAGTGATGTTGAGTTGACCACACCCAGCCAGCCATATGATCACCAAGCCACGCCCACCAACTAAGCCATGCCCACAAAACTGGTTGTTAAAAAATTTGAATCCCACCCCTGCATATTCCTTTCAGCAGTTCCAAGAAGGCTCCACATCCATTTGCACAGACAAACCTCCAAGTGGCCTCAATGACTCTCTAAAAGAATGCAAATGACCAGCTGTCTGCAAGGAATATAAATCCTTCCATTGCCCACTATCCAGTTGGAGCTGAAGAAGCTTCTTGGATGAGAAGTGAAACGTCTTCAAAGAAAAACCAGAAAGCCCAATTGCCTCCTTTGGGTAAAAGCACCTTTGGGACAGCCATGACCTGGATGACTGAGAAACTCCATAGATAAAAAGTTAGTGATATTTTTACTGGAAAAAAATTGTTTATGCTACCCTTCTCCAATCAGGTACCTTTCACATCCCCAATTCACTGAACACCCTGCCCAGTCTAATCAATCAATCATTATTGTTTTTCAAAGCCTTGTTTAATAAAGAAAGATTTAAAATGTGCTCAGGACTCAGTCAGCTTAAATATTATACATATCTATTTAGGAAAAAGAAGCCCAGTGAGATTATTCCCAAATAGGTGGGTGCAGGACTGAAACTTCAGCAGCTGCTGTACTTTCACTGCAATAAGTTACTCGTTAAGAGCTTTTGTAGCAAGCAAGGATGAGGCATGGCTAGAACAGCTTCATGCAAATATAATTAGTCCTCACAATGAAGATCAGCCATTACAGAATCATAGCACCTTGCTCTTTCTATAACAAGGGTGTCAAACTCAAGGCCCGGGAGCTGCATCCGGCCCATGGGGTGCTTAGATCTGGCCCACAGGGCCACCATGGAAACAGCAAAGGACCACCCCGCAATGCCTCTGCCAGCAAAAAACAGAGCTCAGGAGGACTACATATGGCTCTCCCAAGCTCTGTTTTCACTGGCAGAGGGTTGCAGGAGGCTGGTGCAGCTGGAAATGGAGCTTGGGAGTCCGTTTTCGCTGACAGAGTGCTCGAGTCACCACAGGCGCTCTGACACGAATGACATTGAATTGGCCATGCCCACCCTAGCCTCCTGAGGTCAAACACAACCCTGATGCGGCCCTCAGTGAAATCAAGTTTAACATCCTTGTTCTACAGGAATAACCTAAGATTTTAAACTCTGCATTTCCTTTTCTCCTCTTTACATTCTTTTCTTAACCTTTTTTGTTATAATTACCTGCATACAATTAACAAAGCCACCTTCTCACTTCTCAGATAATCTGCTTTCGACTTAGTCAGCTTCCTCCCAAACACTCCTGATATGAAAAGTTGACCTGCCAGTAACTGACTTCCTAGGCCAGGGGTCGCCAACCTTTTGGACCTCAGGCACCACCAAACTCATAATTTTAAATACTGGGACCACTAATATGAATTTTGACTGACGGTGGCTTGCTGACGTTGGTGGGAGAGAGAGAGATCTGATCTAATCTCTCTCTCTCCCTCTCATACACACACACACAAACACACAGAGGCAGGGGTGGGATTCAAATATTTCAACAACCGGTTCTTGGGCATGGCCTACTTTGTGGGTGTGGCTTGATGGTCATGTGATTGGCTGGGCATGGCTTGTATATAAATATTAAAAATATTTATGTAAATATTGAGTTTGCTATAAAAAAAGAGCAACTTTTACCCAAAATCAGACAAAGCAGGCAGGCAGATTGAATTGCTCACAGAATCACAGATTCACTTAGAGATTGGTGTTTCTGTGATCGGCTAGCTGAGTCTGCACTGCTTCAGTCTCAAGGGAGGTTTGGCTCTGCTTAAAAGCAGAGCTGAAGGTCTAAAGATTAGATAGAAAGCAAGAAATCCAATGATATCCTGCTTTCTAGCTAATCTAAATCTCCTGGCACAGCAAAACAGCTGATGGCTGGGGGACGGAAGGAAAAATAGCAACTTAGCAGGCAAGTTTGCCAGGTAAGGAGTGAGTGGGCGGGAGGGTTCCTGCGGGCCATGGGAGCAGCACAGCCTTGTGTTCCTGCGCAGTGTTGATTAATTGCTTTGGGGGGTTGCTCTGAGGGTGACATTTCTCTGTGGACCACCAAAATTTTCTCGTGGACCACCAGTGGGCCGCAGACCACCGGTTGGCAACCACTGTCCTAGGTTACAGTGCAAGTTTCTTAAATTTTGCTTTGAAGTTCAGCCTTGATCTTAGAATCCCAGACCAGCATAGGTTACTCTTTGTGCCTCATTGCAGCAGAGCTGAGTAAGTAAAGAGCCTTCAGTTGGATACCCTACCAGATTTTACAGTTGGGAAGAAGCAGGAGACGAGAACCAAAACAACCCTTAAAATAATGTGGAATGTATATAATTCTTTAATTGTCTTTTTATTTAGCCAAGATCAAAACTCTCCACCAAATCAACCATTTAAGAAGGGGTCTTTAGAGTTACACAAAGTGACTGCCTAATTTCTGGGCAATGACTCAGACCCATCCAAATGTGCTTTCCTCTCCTCTTACTAAGACTATTAACAAGTGTTTTTCTTTAGAGTTTCTTTTTTCATAACCTGTGTAAATTATCCGGTATGAAGGAGAACATGTGCGAGACAGATCAACATCTGCTTACAGCTGGAAGAGGAACAAAGAAGTTGCACTTGTGATAATTTAAAATGCACAAAGGTGGTGCACATCTCTTGAGGGATCTGATAGAGAGTGTTAAATCTGCTGTCCTACCAAACTATTTTCTATCATTCATGTTCTCTGTCTATGGAGGTAAATATTACAAAATGCCATTAGTCTTCAGCACTGCTTTCTCTTTGGTCTTCTTATGATCGAGAAAATTGGAAAACAAATAATGGAGGATGCCATCCAACTTATTTCAACAGCTTGAATTATTTTGCTCTCGCACAACAGCATTGTTATGCAGGGGTGGGATTCAGATTTTTTAACAACCGGTTCTGTGGGCGTAGCTTAGGTGATGGGCGTGGCTTGGTGATTATGTGATTGGGTGGACATGCCTTGGTGGTCATGTTATTGGCTGGGCGTGGCCAACTCAATATCATTCACATCGAGGCACACATCTCCTCCCCTGGCCTCTCATGACTGTGGGGATGCTGCAACAGTCGTAAATGTGAAAAATGGCCATAAGCCACTTTTTTCAGTGCCATTGTAACTTTGAATGGTCACTCCACACAAGCAAAGTACCAGCAAAGGAGGGGAAAAAAACTCCAAAGAAGTTCCTGAGACAGGAAGTCCAGTCCTGCCAAAAATGCAATAAGGGTTAACGGAGAGGCAGTTTCTATGAGCAACACCAGAATGTTTCCTTCCTTACAGGATTAGGCCAGTAATTTCTTCTAACAACCGGTTCTCCGAACTGCTTAGAATGTTAACAACCGGTTCTAGCAAATAGGTACGAACTGGTAGAATCCCACCCCTGTTGTTATGTTCTTATTAAACGGTGAGTAAAGCCACAGTCCTAATCTATACACAGAGATATCCAGCTGAAATTAATAGAGCTTACTTCCAAATCAGTGTTTTAGATTTTGCTATAACTATGTGAAAACTATTTTTAAAAACCTCTATCAATACAGAACTAAAACTATCTGTGATATTCGCAAAAGTACTGAGACACCATAACCTTTTCACCTTTCTTTTTCAGCATTGGAGTGAGGAATACATCTCTTTGGTTTCTTGATCATCATAGGATACAGTATGAAATTCCTCAAGCCAGAAGATTCTTGCTGTTGACTTTAACTAAAGACTGATTTCTGCTGAAATATTAAAAGAAGTGCATGTGCTATCATGAGTACATTAAAGTTAAAATAATAGAATTAAAATTCATTCTATCCATTCCAGAAAAATGGTCTAGATTTCTAGGAAGGGAAAGAGCCATGCCTAAAATATTCATCTCAAAGTATATGGCCCATTGATGCAGATATTGTGGTGGAACTGCCAGCTGAAGGGGAGAGCCTCTTGCCGAGGGAAGGAAAGAGACATTCCAGCTTAGACCCAAAGGTGCTTTTTCAAGAGGCAACTGAACTTTCTGGTTTTTCTTTGAAGACATTTCACTTCTCATCTAAGAAGCTTCTCCATCTCTGAGCTCATGCAGGAGAGGGAACATCTGAGATCAAAGGAAGACAGGCAGTCTGACGAGATTCCTGTAATATAGCTGATCAGCAATAAAATATCTGTTTGGGCTTATGCATGAGTGGTTTTAGTTTTTTGTGCCTGACATCTGTGCGTCAAGATTGTATAATCTTTTGGGAATCAAGGGTTGTTTTTGACTTTCCACAGTTTTCTGGAGGTTACCATTCTTGCAGAGTAGCAAACAACAGAACCAAATAGTAGTTGGTGCTAAGGCAACTCTTTATGACTTAAATGTAAAATAATGTCTGGTTACATTTGGGTAATCTAATTATTCCCAATATACTCTGGTACCTTGGTACTCATTGTTAATTGGTTCTGGGAAACACAACGAGTACTAAAATGACAAAATACTGGACTACCACATGAGTGCCCCTTTGTTTTGGCTGGAAAGGAGTCATGAGGCACATGACACTGACAAGTTCTAGCCTGCGTAACAAGTACCCAAGAAACAACGAGTATTAGGATAAAATTTTCATGTCAAAATGTGTCAAGTACCAAATTCAATAGTTTCAAAGCAATTGACTACCAAGGATTGACTGTATTTGATTGTTTCCTTTTCCTTCCACAATTATAATTTGCTGGCTACTCTGGAAGGGACTCTGGGTATAGTATATTTGGGGGCTTCAAATTTTGCTCTGCAGAGCACCAAATTTTGATTTCCAGCTAATCTCGTTCATTTACAGAACATTTCAAAAGTTTTAAATCTTTGGGTTTAATCAAAAGCACATCAGCACTAAAGTCCTTCTGAAAAATTAAATAGAGCCTGCTTCCAACTCTAGATAGAATCACAAACTTTTAAAATAGCGAAGGAATTCAGCTCCTGATCTGATACATTCTTTTATAACACATTGTTCGCTTTTACATTCACCGAATTAGAACGGCAAGCCCAGTCTTCTTGGATTCATGATCTACTTAAATATGGATTAAGCTTTCGGTGTCTCTCTATATTCTTCATTCTGAAAAACCAATAAAGCTTGGAACATTATCACGATGGAGAGGGAATCCTATATCTTGCTATATCTGCAGAAGGCTAATTTTATCTGCTGGCTTTGCTTGCTAACCTACAGATAGTCCTGCTTTAGTGATCACGGTTGGATTGGCCACTTGGTCATTAAGTGGGCACTAAGTGAAACTGTCACTGTGCTTATGATCCTAATTTCAGCTTTCCTTTGCTTTACATGTGATGGTCATCAATGAGAGGACTGGTCACAAAATTACCGTTTCATCACCATAACTACAAATGGATGCTAAATGAGGCAGACGCTAAACAAGGATTCCTGTATGATTATGAAGTTTAAATTGTGCACTGTTTATGATTAATGATCTTCCATAGACTAGATCATTCATCCTAACTTAAATGTATAAAGTGACCTCTCTTTAGTTTGGCATACAAACAAGATTTACCTAGCCATTGATTCAAGAGCGTTATAATACTTTTAACATAAAAATGTACTAAGGTTTTCTTGCAGTCAGTATTACTTCCATTTTGAAAAGTTCTTTCAGTCGAACCCCCAAGCCCCTGTCCCAGCCAGAGATAATGAACCTCCAGTCAATTTTCTGTTTTAAAGCAAACTTTAGGTTCCACTCTTTTTTTTTTAAGGTAACATAATGGTTCTTTGGTTAGGACTGCTGCAGATCAAAACTTTTAAAATAATGGACGGTACAGTGTGGATCTTGTAATATTTCATTCAATACAAGATTTCCATTCAGAGAAATTCTATGGAGCTGAACTACCTGACATCTGTTAACAATACTGATTACAGAACATCTGGCAAATCTTCCCACCTGGGGGATGATGAAGAAATGAAAGGGAGCTGAATGGGAACTGCCCTCCCCATTCATTGCAAGCAGTCACTAGCCCTGGATCCTAGACAGTGTGGTAGGCATGGGGGTGAAAGGGGGGACTGCTGGACCAAATTGTCTAATAACTAAGCCAATGCACTGTCCAAATAATGAATGAACTTTATAAGAACTGTTGGCAAAGGAGCATTGTTTGACTTTTATTAGTAATGGATGGCAATTTGGTCCAGTTGACAATGCACTACTGCATAGGATACCTGAATATGGCATGGAATGAATACAGGTAGCCTTTGAGTTACAACTCCAATTGAGCCCAACATTTATGTCGCTAAGTGAAACGTTGGTGAAGTAAATTTTGCCCCATTGTTCTCGCCATGGTTGTTAAGTGAATCAGTGCTGTTATTAAATTAATAACACGATAGTTAAGTGAATCTGGATTCTCCACTGACTTTGCTTGTCAGAACATGGCAAAAGATATGAACCCAGGACCATTCAATCATTGTAAATATGAACCAATTGCCAATTATCTGAATTTTGATCATATCATAGGAAATGCTGCAACAGTTGCAAATGTGAAAAACGGTCATAAGTCACTTTTTGCACTGCCATTGTAACTTTGAATGGTCATTAAATGAATTATTGTAAGTTGAGGACTATCTGTAATGAACAGGAAGAAGTTCTAGAGTACGTTATGTAGAACAGTAGAAAAATCCCAGTAATGGGTCCAAGCAGACTTACTTTAGGGGAATAGAAGGAAGAAAGGAGGCAAGTTAGGCCAGAACTTGTTTTGGAAAGGAAGAGTGGAGGGAAGGAGAAGAGAGAAGAAAGGAGAAATTGGGGAAATGAGAGGAAAGCAACGTCTATCGAGAAGGCAAATTGTCATCCTAGTTGAAAAATTCAATTAAATCTCCCACCAGATTGATATGAGACAAAAAGACTGCGAGCATCAGGTAAATTCTGGGGAAAAGATGATGTGTTGTATTTTAAAAAATGTTACGCTCATTTATCTTGAGTGGATATTTTCATTTCCATCTCTATTTGTACATACTAACCAAACTATTGTTCTTTGAAGGAAATCAAGATAATTTAAACCAATATAAATGCATTGTAAATGTGATTCTATTTAGGATACCAGAGCAACTCCTCTTACTTGGAAGGGCAAAAGAATAGTCATGTTTTTCTGCCATAGATTAATTCTGTTAGTTCATTCACACTAGCTATAAAGAGAAACAGCTTGCTAAGATACTTTAATGTAAGGCTTTTGCGCAGCTCCAAAATCAGTTGTCCAACTGAGTGGTTCCACTCTACTGTTGTGTGCATCAGCTATCCTATTTATAGTACATTTGGGGTTTCAGGTTTTGCTGCAGACCTTATTTATTGTGGGTTCAGTGGTACTGTTTCCAAGTGCAGAAATACTGCAGAGTTCTTAAGTGGGCATTCTCCCATTGGCCACACCTTGTCACCTAGTAACTGGCCTAAAATCAGGCTTTCTTCCTTCCTTATAAAGGATCAACCATCATACTATTATTTCACAAATCTCTTAAAGTATAGCATCGTGGTGCCTTTGCAACTCCCACTCGCCAAATAAATGTAGACAACATGAACTAAAAGCAGGGGTGGGGGATCAACTTTGATTGAATGACATTTTATTTTTCACTTTCCTTTTGACCACACGGAGGAACCTCATAAGGTATTTTGGGTGATTTGAGACTGACAGCAAAGAAGATAACTATGAGCAGCTTTGAATTGCTTTTGAGGGACTGGGGAATGAAAATAGGTCATGTGGAAGGGCCCATAATTCCCTATTGCCAGATATCTTGTGAAGGCATTTTAAAAAAAACAACTTATTACTGATAGTCACCTTATGAGTATTCTTTGCTCATGTACAAGAATAATCCAGAGCAACGATCCATAGTAGTTTGAACAAGCAGTATCTGGTGAAATGATCTCAGTGAAACCAAGATAATACAGGTCGTCCTTGAGTCACAACCACAATTGAGACCGGAATTTCAGTTGCTAAGCAAGGCGGTTGTTAAGTGAGCTCAATTTTATGACCGTTTTTGCCATGCTTGTTAAGCAAATCACTGCAGTTAACCGAATTGTGGGGTCCTTAAACCAATCTGGCTCCTGCCCCCACATTAACGTGGCTTGTTGGAAGCCATCTGGGAAGGTCACAAATGACGATCACATGACTCGAGGATGCTCAACCATCATAAATACATGCCGGTTGCCAACTGCCCAAATTTTGTTCACGTGATGATGGGGATGTGGTGATTCTTGTAAGTGTGAGGAATGGTTGTAAGTCACTTTTTTGATTGCCATCGTAACTTCGAGCGATCACTAAAGAAATGGTTGTAAATCGAGAACTATCTGTAGCTAAATTCAAACTGTAGCATTTGGTGGAGCAAGGTGGATCTGAGCCAATTAATGGGCACAGACTACAGGTATAAGGCCTGTGTGTTGGTGTGATCCCATAAGCTGTTTTAGTTAAGACAGTACAGTAGCAGTTCTCAAGCACCAGGGAATTCGGGAGGTTCAAGCAGATCAAATGAGTATCAAGCTTTATTGCAAGCTTAAGCTATTTACAAGAATCTGACCAACTGGCCATTAAGGGGAATGAGCAGGAGATAAGAAGGCATTCAAACTGCCCAAGGAGCTGCTGATCCAGTTCTACAGAGAAATTATTGAGTCTGTCATCTGCACCTCTATAACTGTCTGATTTGGTTCTGCAACCTAACAGGACAGACACAGATTTCAGAGGATAATTAGGTCTGCAGAAAAAACAATTATTACCCATCTGCCTTCAATTGAGGACCTGTATACTGCACGAGTCAAAAAGAGGGTTGTGAAAATATTTTCAGATCCCTCACATCCTGGTCATAAACTGTTTCAACTCCTTCCCTCAAAATGACGCTATAGAGCACTGCACACCAGAACAACTAGACACAAGAACAGTTTTTTCCCGAAAGCCATCACTCTGCTAAACAAATAATTCCCTCAGCACTGTCCAACTATTTAAAAAGTCTGCACTACTTTTACTGCTAATCTTCTCATCCCTCCTTATCATCCATCCCCTCCCACTTGTGATTGTAGGACTGTAACTTTGTCCCTTGCATCCTTATGATTTATATTGTTTCCTAGTATAATTTGACTGTTGATTGTACCCTATGACTATCATTAAGTCTACACTACGTTACGATTCTTGATTCTTAACAAATGTATCTTTTCTTTATGTATACTGAGACTATTTACACCAAGCCAAATTCCTTGTGTGTCCAATCACACTTGGCCAATAAAGTATTCTTCTATTCTATTCAAAATGGCTGGACTTAGATCTCCTACGGGCATACAGGGACTCATGGCTTATGACGCGTTTGACCCCTCCCTCAGGCAGGCTCAGTCTGGTCATCTCCTACAGCAGCTGTACCTGTTTGGGAAAGAGCAGCTGACTTCCTTTTGTAGGATTCAGTTCTTCAGATCTGTGTTGTTAATCTTAGAAATTCCACCGTTTTCATCCCTAAGCTGTTGCATCATCTTACAGAAGCAGTTGCCAGCGCTGAGAGGAAGAAATACATTTTTGCAAAAAGGCATAAAAATCTACCAGCCTATTTCCGTGCTTCATGCCTCTCTAAACCATACACATCTGTGTGACCTTATAATTATTTTCGGTCCGTATGCCAACTTCCCATTGATATCAATGACGATTGCATGCCTGAATGGCTCAAATGCCGCATTTCATCCTTTGTGTTGGAATCATTATGCTATAGCTGGTCAATGGGAGTGCTGCATTTGCACATTTTCAATGACAACATATTGTGCCTTCACAAAGGCCATTTTTGTCAAATGTAATAGCTAGTCAGAATTTGTTTCCATAATAGCAAAAGCAGTTTGGTTTGGGGGGGCGGGGGGGTGGATGGAATAAACAGAAGAATCTTATTTAAAAAAAAAAAAAGCACAGGTGCAATTTTGTCTTTTAAAAATTTTTGAAGCTACAATGTTTGTTGAGTATGGATATTAAATCACTAATAATTGATTTTCAGCTAAAATATTTAAATTAGCCATACTGCCATGGGTACGGCATAAGAAGTTTAGGCCAATTTTTAGGCAGTTGAAATTCCAATCTCCAACAAGCTACAGTTTCAGTACAGCTGAACCAGGGCATTTAAAAAGGCTTAAGTCCCATACATAGATAATAGAATAACAGAGTTGGAAGGGACCTTGGAGGTCTTCTAGTCCAACCCCTTGCTGAGGCAGGAATCCCTATATACCGTTTCAGACAAATGGTTATCCAATCTCTTCTTTAAAACTTCTAGTGTTGGAGCATTCACAACCTCTAGAGGTTAGTTGTTCCACTGATTTAAGTGTTCTCACTGTCAGGAAATGTCTCCTTCCTTCTAGGTTGCTCCTCTCCTTGATTAGTTTCCACCCATTGCTTCTTGTCCTGCCTTCAGGTGCTGTTTAGAGAATAGGTTGACCTCCCTCTTCTTTGTGGCAGCCCCTCAGATATCAAAACACTGCTGCTCCTTCTTTTCATTAAACTAAAAATACCCAATTCCTGCAACCATTCTTTATATGTTTCAGTCTCCAGTCCCTTAATCATCTTCATTGCTCTTCCCTGCACACTTTCCAGAGTCTTAGCATCCTTTTTACATTGTGGGAACCAAAACTGGATGCAGTATTCCAAGTACTAAAGCATTATAAAGTGGTATCAACACTTGGGAAGAGGGACATGCTTTGGAAATATCAGATGGATTTTCATTAAAAACAAAAAAGCCCCTAACCAGTTAAATATAATACTAAATGCTCCTTCATTATTTTAGATTGCGTCACAAACTCATATTTACCGGACCGTTCTCTTCAATAAACTAAAAAAAAAAAATTTGAGAAAGAAAAAGAATGCTATGAAAAGAAAGATGGCCTTGCCTCCTTCTTCACACTTCCTAAACGCCCATCCCTTTAAGTCAGTGAAGGATGGGAAGCTGAGTAATCCTCCGATATACCACAACACGGCATTTCACTCCTAATCAAGAACTCGGAAGATAGCACGGGGCCATATCACACTGGAATTTTCCTTTATGCCAGATCATGGCAGCCTTAAAAACATACAGGTAGTCTTCGACTTACAATTGGTCCCTTAGCAACCATTCAAATTTGCAACAGACCGTCTTGAATTACAACCAGGACAGCTGCCCCCCCCCCCCCTCTGCAGTCACATCAGCTGCTTGGCAACTGATCCTTATTTATGGCTGTTTGCAGCATCCCATAATTACATGTGTTTTACTTCCAGTAATTGCCCCATAGCAAACCATTGGTTCACTTGATGGTTGTAAGCATTCCAGAGTTTCTCCGTGGTAAGATAGGTGACCAATTCAATACATTTTATAAATAAATAGTGACTGCTGCAAAAAAACACCATAAAATAAGGTCAGTCATATGATGTCCTGCTTTATAACCATCATGACTTATGATCCTAATGGGCAGGCTCCATTATGGTCGTAACTCAAGGACTCTCTATTTTTGTCTTTCATGTCTCGATAACATCTCCTTCATCTCATCCATGGCCCATAATGGAAACAAACTGAAATCATCCTTAGGACTAGAGGTATTAAAGTAGTATTCTCCTCATTATTCTTTTTTTTTTTAAGAATTTTTATTTTTTAAAGACAAACATACATATACAAAACATAAAAACATCTTCCATTTTATACACATACAGTGTGTCAGTTGGTTGCAAATCTTCTGTGCTATTCTTTTGTATTCATTTACTCACAGTTTATATTAATTTTCACATTGTCAAATTAACATATGCTTATATATTTATCAGTTATTAATCATCCATGACTAAACTATTTATTCCATCATTTTATACCAGATATTCCAAATTTTAGCTTAAAAGTTATGTTATCCTTTCAACCAATGCTTATATATGTCTATATTATGTCTTATATCAATCTACTAAATTTCTATCACAAAATTACCTCATTTTTCTGACATATCTTAGAACAGTCTCTAGGGCCATGTTGGCGAACTTATGCCACATGTTCCAGAAGTGGCACACAGAGCCATTTTCTCCGTCACATGAAAGGTCGCCTGGAAGAGTCCCACTGCGCATGAGCGCACACCGCCACCTGACAGCTGATTGTCGGGTATCTGGCGTGTGTGCACAGGGGGCGGAGGGGAGGTACGTGGGAGATGTGCGGACATGCGCAGGGATGTGCTGCACATAAAGGGATTGCCGCACATGTGCAGACGTGCTGCACACAAAGGGGAAATGTGAATGCATGCGCAGACTCATAGCATGCGAGGAGGAAGTTGCGTGCGCATGCGCAAAGATGCATGGCGCGGGAGGGGGATTGTGCTTGCATGCACAGACATGCAGCACGCGAGGGGGGGTTGCGTGCGCATGGGCAGGGGGTGTAGGGGGCCCCAACACGCATTGCCTTCTGGGTGCTGGCACACGAGCGCACGCAAGTGAGCCCGCACGCAGTTATTGGCACGGGAGCCGATAAAGATTAGCCACCACTGCTCTAGGGGTTCAAAATTTGTTAGCATCTCTAAGCCATTACCTTGTATGGAAATCAAGGTGAGGAACTCAAGACTGGACAAGGAGCATTTCAACCCAGAAGTGAAATGTTGTGCTCTTAAAAAAAAAAATGAAACAAAGCACAGAAAAGAACAGGGGCGGGATTCTACCAGTTCGCACCTATTTGCTAGTTAACATTCTAAGCAGTTCAGAGAACCGGTTGTTAGAAGAAATCACTGGCCTGTAAGGAAGGCAGGAAGGAAACATTCTGGTGTTGCTTACAGGACTGCCTCTCCGTTAACCCTTGTTACATTCTTGGCAGGACTAGACTTCCTGTTCTGGAACATCTCTGGAGTTTTTTCCCCCTCCTTTACTGGTAGTTTGCTTGTATGGACTGACCATTCCAAGTTACAATGGCACTGAAAAAAGTGACTTATGACCATTTTTCACACTTATGACTGTTGCAGCGTCCCCACAGTTATGAGAGGCCAGGGGAGGAGATGCATGCCTCGATGTGAGTGGTATTGAGTTGGCCATGCCCAGCCAGTCACATGACCACCAAGCCACGCCCACCAACTAAGCCACACCCACAGAACCGGTTGTTAAAAAAATTGAATCTCACCCCTGGGTGGGTGGATGGGACCAAATGCTCATCGGAACTACCTATTCACCCGAACTGGCCGGAACTAATAGAATCCCACCCCTGGGAGGGAGGCTATTCCAAAGGGCTGGGGCAGCCACCAAGAAGGCAACTCTTTAGGGTCCTACTATATTAGGTGGCAATATTTAAGGGAGGAGATCTGGAACACGCCTAATCTAGTAGAATAGGCAGATACCCTCAGAAAGAGGTGATTATCACAAATAACCTGGTTCCATGCCATGAAGAGCTTTTAAGGTAATAACAGTGTATTGAACTGCATTTGGCCACTGGGAGCCAGTGCAGTTCACGTAGCAGTAATGTTATTGGGATTTGGGTGAATCACGGGGCACCCAAAACTGCAGGTGCTGATGCTTTCTGAATCAGTTACAGCTTCTGGAGAGTCTTTAAGGGTTAGGGATTTAAGGGCATTGCAATACAGGTGGTCCTTGAGTTGTGATGGCAATTGGGATCAGAATTTCTCTGGCTAAGCAATGTTGTCATAAAGCATAATGTCGTATATCATGTAGCGATGGCAATCTCCGTGGTCCCCCTTGCCTTTGTTAAGTATAAATGAGCGCCTCCTCGCAACTTCCTGCCGGCTTCCAACAACCAAAGTCAAGGGCAAGGGTGGGATTCAAATTTTTTTAACAACCGGTTCTGTGGGTGTGGCTTAGTTGGTGGGTGTGGCTTGGTGGTCATGTGACTGGGTGGGCGTGGCCAACTCAATATCACTCACATCGAGGCACGCATCTCCTCGCCTGGCCTCTCATGACTGTGGGGATGCTGCAACAGTCGTAAATGTGAAAAACGGTCATAAGTCACTTTTTTCAGTGCCATTGTAACTTGGAATGATCACTCCACACAAGCAAAGTACCACCAAAGAAGGGGAAAAAACCTCCAAAGACGTTCCTGAGACAGGAAGTCTAGTCCTGCCAAGAATGTAATAAGGGTTAACGGAGAGGCAGTTTCTGTAAGCAACACCAGAATGTTTCCTTCCTGCCTTCCTTACAGGATTAGGCCAGTAATTTCTTCTAACAGCCGGATCTCCCAACTGCTTAGAATGTTAACAACTGGTTCTAGCGAATAGGTGCGAACTGGTAGAATCCCACCCCTGAATATCTCCAAGAAAGCAACCAACTTCACCCAAGACTTCACGGTAGTTGACTTCTACTTGTGATCCCTGCAACTTAATTGTATCTGCAGTATATTCCATGCTTTAAATAAATAAATTGCTGTACATAAATAACTCAAAATGAACATATGATAAAACCAGCAGTCTATAACAGCAGCACAAAAATAGTACAAGTAAAAAGGGAATACAAATGCTTAAATGTCTGGGAAACGTAGAATATTTAATAAGATGAAGCATCCTAATGTAGAGGAGATGAGGTTCTTTTCATTTTAAAAACACTTAAAAGGAGTTAATACAAAAATAGGATTTTTTAAAAAAAAAATCTCTTAAGAATCGGTGCCTTATTTTGTTGTTAGAAATAGTTCTGATCCCTGGTATTGCTTCAGAGTGCAAGGGTGTGTGTTTGTAGATACCTGACAACATTCTTCTTTGAAGCTAAGATGGTGTGGATCTGTTCTAAAACTGGATGGAAGACAACATATAAACCCCACATATGCCATTGTTAGTTGATCATTAAAATGATTGTGTAAAATAAATAATAAAAAATAAATAACCTTGGAAGGGTATCATCTTATATGGGAATTATACATTTAGGTCACAATTCTCTAACGGAAGATTAACTAGATAAAGAAAGATCAAAGGTATTTACAATTTACTTGGAATAATTGTATCCAGTTTTTAGTTCTGAGACCTTCGGGTTGCATCAAATTATTGAATATCCAGAACAGTTCCTTTTGTTTGAATAGTGTCTCAATGTTGTTCTAATTAAATCCATGTGTTTATATTTGCTTATGCTAATTTGTTAAAAATCCTCATGGGATATTCTTTAAAAAAAACACACACAATTATATAATAAAGGAGTTTCTCCCTAACTCTGTGCCTAATTATATTTAACCGTTCTAAACTGCAGTTGTATATGATTGTGCTGATGCATTGTCTCTACACAGCTTGGCACTTATATTCCTTTTACAGAAACTAGGAGAGAATCTTTCTGAAAAGTTGTTAAAATTCTTTCAGTAGGCTTTCTAGTACACCAATTGTATATATCATCATCATCATCATCATCATCACCACCATCATCATCATCCCAATGGCCCCCAAAAGGTAGCAGCAACTAACCTCAGCAAGGTATAGAGCAGTGATGGCTAACCTTTTTAGCACCAAGTGCCCAAAGCGCACACCCACACATCCCCATAATGCAATGCGTGTGGGCGCCCCGTACATTCACATGCGACCACCCCGTGCCCCTTGCACATGCATTTGTGACCCCTCCACCCCTGCGCATGCACATGTGATCCCCATGGGTGCGCCCTTCCCCCACGCATGCATGGCAGAGATCCAAAGACCAGCTGGCCAGAGGGAAGCAACACATGCACATGTGTGGCGGAGCTGAGCTGAGGTGATGGCTCGCGTGCCCAGAGAGAGGGCTCTGCGTGCCACCTCTGGCAGCGTTCCATAGGTTTGCCATCACAGATATAGAGGATTGGATTTGATAAGTATTTGGATAATAATATTACCTGGGAATTCCAGGGCTGTGGCCTTGACTGGGAAATTAACAACAAAAATTAACAGCCCTCAGTACAGGTAGTCCTCGAGTGGTGCGGGGGCCTAGAGGTGGAGCTCTCACCTCACAATCAGGAGGCTGTGAGTTTGATCCCAGGTAGAGGCAGATTTTTCTCTCTCTGGGCACGATGAGAATATATCTGCTGAACAAAACTCCGCATTGGCAACAGGAAGGGCATCCGGTCAATAAACACTCAGCTCCATTCAATTGCCCAGACTCCATCCCGCAAGGTATTATGGGGTTGTTAAATGACGACGATGATGATTACAGGTAGTCCTCGACTTACAACTACAATCGAGCCAAAATATCTGTTGTTAAGTGAGACATTTGTTAAGTGAGTTGTGCATTTTACAACCTTTCTTGCTTAACAGCTGGATTCACTGAGCAGCCGGGTTACTTACTTATCAGCTGCATGGATTCACTGAACAATTGTTGCTGATAAGTAAGTAACCCGGCTGCTCAGTGAATCCAGCTTCCCCATTGCCAAAAGTGATCCCATGACCTTGGGACATAGCAATGGTCATACATATGAACCAGTTGCCAGGTTTCTGAATTCTGATGGGGATCCTTCAATGGTCGTAACTGTGAAAAACAGTCAGAAGTCACATTTTTCAATGCCATTGTAACTTTGAGCAGTCACTTAGGGAACGGTTGTAAGGACTACCTATACAAACTGGCAAACCCTTTCTGTACCATAGCCAGGAAAGCAGCATAAACGTGTCCATATAAGACCAATTATTGAACTTGACTTGAAGGACACTTTGTCTTCTTACCCGCATAGAAAAAAAGGGTCAAAACATTATGAGGTGTGATTTTTGTCACTGCCACTAGACCCAGGGGAAGTAACCAAATAAAAAAAAAAATATCTATTCCTGGCTGTGAAATGATTTCCTACTCCTGCTTTAAATGGATTTATTCGCAAAAAATCTAGCCCATACTGAGATAAAAAAATGTCAGAACGACCTAATAAATTCTTGAGGTTCTTTGACTTTCATAAACAGAAAACCAGAGAAATGACTGCTGTCTTTGGGGAAACAGAGACTGAAGGTACCAAAGCATGCTGTCAAAAGTGTATTTCAGTTTATACTTTTATTCAAATTATTTGCTTTGAGTGGCACCTTAGCTGATCTTGAAAAGCTAAGTGTGTATGACAGGTACTTGAATGGAAAATCTTAGTGGAAGATCTTTTTAGATCCCAGCTTCATTTCTTACGACTGTGTTTTGATCAAAATACATTGGATTTTGTCTTGCTCCAGTTTAGCATTCTTTTGTATTCCTACAGTGGGTCAAGATATAATGTGGTTTGCTTGGTTTGAGTTTAGCACCTTGTATGAATGCAATCGGTTATGACTACCATTAAACCATGGTTAACCAAATGAGTGCAATGCTTGAATTGGAGCTGGGCAATTTGTTACACACTAGAAATTTTTACTGCATGTCACACATTCTTATTATCACATAGCTGGAGGTTTATTTCGAGAACCTCTGGTCCATCATATAGGTGATACTCAGCAGGTTCTGACCAGTTCTGGAGAATCGGTAGCAGAAATTTTGAGTAATTCGGAGAATTGGCAAATACCACCTCTGACTGGCCCCGCCCCCATCTATTTTCCGCCTCCCAAGTCCCAGCTGATTGGCTGGGTCTTCTTTGGTTGCCCTGCTCAGGAGAACAGAGCTAGAAAGCTGGTTAGTGGGATGGGGAGGGAATGGGGATTTTGCAGTAACCTTCCCCTGCCACGCCCAACAAGCCATGCCATGCACACCAAGACACGCCCACAGAACTGGTAGTAAAAACAATCCCAGCACTAGTTCAACCCTTTGCTCGGTGTAGTTCTATCACAATCCTCCAGTCTGTATTGAAGATCTCCAACTCAGCATATCCTAAGGCAGTTCATTCTACCCACATCTTGGTAGAGTCAGGAAGTTCCCTTGATGGGGGATCCTTGGTGCTCTCTGAGCTTGCTTGTTTTCTTGCAGACATTTTATTACCCTAGGTAACATCAGCAGTGCCAGTAAGGAGTGCTGTTTGCTGTCAGTTTATATTTTGGTGGTTTGCCTGTCTGTATGGGTGGCATTGGTCTTAGAGATTCTTTGGTTGGGTTGTTTACTGATGAAAGGATGAAAAAGCAACTCATATGTATTCCTTCCTAATTCACTGTAGTATGAGAGGGAGGAGACCATCAGGATTTCAAGATTTTGTTACTAGAGGCTATATCAATAAAGGACAGTCCCAAGCAAGTTTATGGAGTCTGCTTCCTGATCTAGACTAGGGACTGATGGAAAGTGAAGTCCCAAATATTGAAGAATATCAGAGTGTCAAACCTTGATGTGAATCCCGTCATTCTGATATTTGTTACACTGCCTTCTTTCCAGCTTGTTTGATCTGTAAGCAATTGATTTGTCTTCCTTATCTGCTGTCAATAGCTTGATTGATCCCAAGAAGAATTACAAACATTATTTAAGCCAGATTTTCCCAGTGAAAAAAGGATGGGTGGGGTCTGAGTGAGGAGAACCTCTTCATATCCTAACAGTGACTATACAGGTTCATAATGACTAGTAATCCTACAAAGAAAATTAATGTAGTTATAGTATTTTACCCTTTTCTCCCAGAGTCGACTGCTATATAAACCAGTAAATACACCACTCTTCTAAGAGCACATACTTGACTGAGTCATTATGTAGCAGCCTCAGTTTGCAGCATCACAGCTGCATATTAAGAGAATATGTTTACTTGTTTCTTAGATTTCTATCCCACCTTTCCTTCAGAAGCTCAAGATGGTTTAGAAAAGGATTGCTGCTCATTCCATCCTCACATTCCTTCCCTGGGAGATGAGTAGGATGAAGGAGAGTGGCTGGCTCAAGGTCACTCAGCAAATGGCACGGACTTGAACATGGGCCTTCTCAGCTCTATAATCTGATACCTTAACCACAGCAAGACACCGGCAAATTGAAAAATGGAGAGTAACCTGAGACTTAAATCCACTTTTCTTATGGATCAAAGTAAATATGACCATGCCGATATCAGCATTCTGGTAATAGGATCCCACCAAGCCTGTCTTTCATCTTTAGAGTTTTAAAGTAAAAGTGCTGGAATCACGCGGTAAGAATGAGAGTGAGTGAGGGAATTTTATATTCCCTTTCCCATTTGCATTCTATGCATACAAACACGGTAATTCCACATGTGAAAAAATGTCAAATATAGTTTACTCATTGATATGAAAATTTCATGAACTCTACTTTCCCCAGTGCTACATATTCAACGAACCTAATTACTGAAGCTATTTACATTCATGAGAGTTTCTCTGCATCCCAAAAGGACATAAATGTTTTCTCCCAAATGAAAATGTTGATTCTTTTTAAAAAGCCAGTGTGTGTTTGACCTCCTAAAAATGGGCTTCTCTCAGATATTGTCCTCCCACATACCCAGGCTCTTACCTTGCAAAACAATGCTGGTTTGTTCACTCAGTGTGGTGAGTGGAGCTAACTTTTCTGCTGTGGAAGAAGTTCAATAAACCTGATTTTTTTTTTTTATATGGAAAGAAGGTTCTCTACCAAGATGCCCTCCTTTCCCTACTTTGGATGGGAGAAAGAATTAAAAATAAAAATGGTAAGTAGCTGCAAATGAATTACTTTCAGCATCATGTATGGTATTTAGTGCCATCTGGGTACCACCAAATAGATTAACTCTTATTAGAAGTGAAAGCTCAAAGTTATTATCCACTTTGTGAGATTTATGGTATCTTTTTTTTTTCCTGTAGGGGTAACTAACAGTATTGCAGCTGCTTATTTATTTGGGCCAATGAACAGGCTATTAGAGATTTCTAAGATTATATATTCTTTATTTATTTATTTTTTTGCCTTAGAGACTAGATTAATATCTGGAGCCATCTTCAATATTTAGGCATGTATCTTTCCTATGTGAAATACATCCTCTCCTCTTTAATGCAATTTTATGCAGATCTGATTTTTCAAACCTTGGTTTGGTAACCACCAGGGGAAAACAGGGTGCAGTTAAAACGGGAAGAAAAATCCTGGAAGAAGGCAATATTAAGCCACTCCCTTAATCATTGCCAAGGATTGTGAGAGTTGAACTTAACTCAGAGGAGGCTTTAGCCTCTTTCAGTTCATATTTGCTCACTTTAGCTTTATATGACCACAGAGATGTGCCAGGATGTATCCAGAACATTCTGTGCATTAGTTGAGATGGTCCTGCACAATCTGATACAGAATGACTGCTTGCGCTGTGAGATACCATCAATTCAATCTTGGATCAGGCAGGGATGCAAGGGTCACCACCCCTATATTGACAAAATATGGAATACTTGTATGGTCATTCTTTATGCCTGAAACATGAATTATTCAATATTATCAAGCAATTTTCATAATTGTTCGCCAGTAAGAATCTCTGAAATAGATGCTTCCGGGTGAAGGTTTGATAAGAGAGAAATCCCTCTTGTGCAGTGTTTAAGACTGGCACACCTCTTTTTTTCAAGGATTCCCAGCAAAAGTCAAGTACAATAGACTGCAGATTCTGAAATATCCTACAGTGTCTAGGCAGGGGTGGGGTTCAGATTTTTTAACAACCGGTTCTGTGGGCATGGTTTAGGTGATGAGCGTGGCTTGGTGGTTATGTGATTGGGTGGACATGCCTTGGTGGTCATGTTATTGGCTGGGCATGGCCAACTCAATATCACTCACATGTCTCCTCGCCTGGCCTCTCATGACTTGGGGATGCTGCAACAGTTGTAAGTGTGAAAAATGGTCATAAGTCACTTTTTTTCAGTGCCATTGTAACTTTGAATGGTCACTTCACACAAGCAAAGTACCAGCAAAGGAGGCGAAAAAAACTCCAGAGATGTTCCTGAGACAAGAAGTCTAATCCTGCCAAGAATGTAATAGGGGTTAACAGAGAGGCAGTTTCTTTAAGCAACAGCAGAATGTTTCCTTCCTGCCTTCCTTACAGGATTAGGCCAGTAATTTCTTCTAACAAGCGGTTCTCCGAACCGCTTAGAATGTTAACAACCGGTTCTAGCGAATAGATGCGAACTGGTAGAATCCCACCCCTGTGTCTAGGTGAGGAATTCTTAGCCCTTCTATAAGGGCATCTCTCTTCAGCACAGCTCTAGGAAAATGGAAAGGAAGAGGCTTCAACATCCAATCTTGAATCAAATGGGCAGCTGTAGAACAGTACAATCTTGCATGTGGGGAAGGTTGAATAAGAAATTCCTTATTAAACCATTGAAGCCAAATCACTAGATGTTCAGGAGGAACACAAGGGAAACAAAGTAAGACAACAAGCACAATAAAAAAACTCCAAATATAATACACATTGTCATACAGGTCACATTAGCAGCTACTTCCTTGGATATATATTGGGATTCAGGATATATTCAGAATTTATAATAGAGGTTGGAGAACAACTATCGGGTTATCTAGTTCGAATGTGGCTAGACAAGTAATTCTAACTTTTATTACTTTTATTCTTTCTCCCTCCTTCCCTCCCATTCTTTTTTTAAGGATAATACCCTCAGTTTGCTGAATGTAGAAGATAACTGAAATATTGTGTATTTGGGAAGATTGTTGTTTTGCCCAGTCAGGCAAAATGTTCCAGTTTTAATGTTCTGGATGTAGAAGGCATATCAGAAAATTAAAAAGGTGAACCTATTTCATAACAACCTTTGGTTGAATGCTAGAAGTGCTGATACATTTTCACCAATTTTGCCATTGTATGAAAAGTGTTATATCGGAGAGGCTGTTTTAGAAAACAGAAGATGAATTCTGTCTATTCAGTCTTCTCAGCATGGAAACACCTATCATATGCTTTAGGATATACAGTTGTAGCATTCAAAAGCTTGGGGTTTATCACATATAGTTAATTTTTTCTCTCTCTCTTGCTGTGACTGAAGGAAAACTTCATAATATTAATTTTTCCATCATTTCAAAAAATGACTAAAACAGACCCAGGACAATAGACTAGAAGCTTTTAGGAACATTGATCTGCAGATGAATAACAGCAGGCCAAGAATTACAGTCTACTGGAGTTTCCCCTTCTAGTTCAGCATTGCTGCTGTGAGAAGCTTGATCTAATATTTTGTTCACTTATGTAACTTAGGGCTAAAGAAGGAAGATGGTATATGAGATGGCTGTGATTTGAAAAGATTTATAATATTAAGAACATTTATTTTCCCCTGCTATCCACTAGCTTTTATTTGCTGTTTCACTGTAACAAAGCTCAAGATCTTGCCTTTCTGAAAATCCATCTACCGAAATGGTCAAGCAATTCCTTTGTTTCATCATGGGTGTTCTGTACAGTGGTAGAATTTGTCTTCTGTACAGATGCAGATAGATAAACTCAACAAAACATACATACAAAGTTTTTATTATTAGTTCATCAGGTATCCTCATAACTCATATTTGTGATGAAGTTCTTTTTTAATGTCCAATCCTTTGCATATCTGTCTTGTAGGTAAAAAGATGGTTGTCTCCTTATCCCTTTTCTCCCATCTCATAGCGGTAGAAGTAGAACAGTTACCACGAGTCTGTGAGTTCAGGCAAGAGTGAGGAAACCTCCCCCAACCCATTGAGGGTCAATTTAGTGACCAATCAGGATTACAAATGTGGTCGCGTGACATGGACTACATTTCCCAGGATACCTTAACTACATTTACCATGATGCATTCTCTTAAGGGGACAGCTCACAATTGCTAATTAATTATCCAATTCCCATACACTGGCTGGACAGCACAATGGGCTTTATGCAGGAAAACATACCGATGGTGGGCATAAGGATGAATTGAAAGGCTCATGCTTCTTTGCCCTTGTTCTTCTTGCTTCCTTCTTGCAATGAGAATTGTGAGTCAGAGGACAAAGGAGAATAGCAGCTTTTATATCTGTTATATAAATATTTTGTGAGATGCAATATTTTAATTTTTTTAAAATACCTTATCGTTTTAATTGGTTCTAAACATATGATATCAACCACAATTTGGGTTAAATGGAAGAGGGGACTACCACGCAAGAGTCAATCAAAAGTCAGCAAGAGCAGATCTCTAGATAAGACAAATTCACAGTGAAGCACTGATGAATGTCCAGACTACCTGAGCTCTTTTTTGCATTTAAAGGTGTAAGGTGAGAGAATATTATGTGACCAAAACAATTCCTTTTTTCTGATAGTACAGTTCAGGAGATATTTGTTATATAAAGAGGGCCACTTCATTTTCGATTACCTTCCATATTGCATGGGAGAACAGAGGTAGTCATGCCTGTTTAAATATCCTGCAAATTTTGGCACAAGGGAGCTATTTTAAACCATGGTATTTACTGCACCTGTTGAAACAAATCCATTGTGTTATCATTGCAGAAAGGAAGATGGACATTTGTAACTGCAGTAAAAATAAAGTAGAATACTTATAAAGCTTCCTAGAAAAGAAAGGTTAAAAAAATACTTCCTTCTTTGTCAGAAGCGTCAGTTATAAATGTGTGCAAGAAAGCAACTAGGCTCAAAAAGCCAAAGACTTTATAGGTCAATCCTGAACTACAAATGTTCTCTAAGTTGTCAATCTGTTCCAACAATGTTTTAAAAAGCAAAATTGGAATACAAACAAAAATGTTGTGGCTCCTTAAAAAGCTAGCAAATAACCTGGACACATGGAGCATAATGTTGGTCCATGGGGAGACAAACCTAACATTCCCTAGGCCTTATTATTCGTTATCTCTTATAAAAACAAAGGGTATCTTACAACATAAAGTGTTTTCCTTCTGTCTAGCTATTGAAGCTAAGCAAATCCTGCTTAGGACAAATTATCTCTGGGTAGCTGTCAAACCACTTGCTTCCTCCCCGCCCCCCAGTCCCCCCGCCTCCCCCTCCCAGATCAGAAAGGGCCAAAATCATTTCCTGGTCTATTTTTCTCAAAGAGCCATTTTGCTTTAATCTGCCTTTTCCAAATGCTAAGTTTAATGAGAACTTCAGGCACTTCTCCAGCAAAAATGTGTTGTTGGCTCTCTTCCCCACCCCAAACACACACTATTTTTCCCCTTTTCCCTTTTCTGTGTTTTTTTCCCCCTTCCCCTCCCTGTAAACCTCAGTATCTATGTATTCAATTCAAATGTGTTTCAAATAAGCAGCAAGCTTGGACACTATTGAAACACTGCTGGAGAACGGCTGAAATAATAGGTGTATTCGCCAAGGAAACCTGCTTTTCTTTTCAAGTTGACTGTATGCATTATTGCAGCTTCTCCTGATAATGGCTCATTTAATGGTAGGGCCAAGATGCAATCAATCTTTTCTGCCTGTCTCTCTCTCTCAGTCACTTTTTATTACCACCCTTACTTACAGTACCTGCTTGGCTGCAAGTACTCACCTAGCAAGATTGGAGCTGCTAAAGTTCACCAGGGGTGGAGTAGCTGCTACTTCTTAACCTCGGTGTCCATGGGGAGGGGGGGGGGGCAAGAAGGCTGAGAAATGGGAGCTTTCCCTAATGCAGTTGAGAGAGATCCTGGGCGCGTCTGAAGAGAGCAGCTTTGCCTTCCTCTGTAATTAGACCCTTGCTGAACCCTTTACAGTTGACTTAAGTTACTTGGAGGAGCCTCTCTGCTGGGGCTCCCTGATTGGCTCCCCACCCTCATTGATGAACCACAGCATCCATTTCCTCTGTACAATAAAGAAGGAGGGGTGGAGGGGGAGCAAGATTAGTAAAAGTTCACTTGATCACAATGAAAAGGCTGATCATTAAAGGGCAATGCAAGCCAGATGTAAAAGCAGTGTCTGGAGAGACACAGGCAGGCAATCTGTAGCTCTGGCCCTGTGGGGAACGCCCCCTTCTTTCCAGCCAAGTGGGAAGGTGGCTCATTGTTTTCTGTGGTGGAAGATTGGGAGAGAGGAGGAGGACAAGAGGAAGATGGCAAAGAGGACGAGGCCTTACTGTTAGGAAAAGGGAAATAGCTGCCTCTTGCCATTGGGTGCTAATGAATGGAGGGCATCTGTGAGTTGCTGGAGGACCGAATGCTAACCCCTTCCTAGCCTGCCCACCAAGGTTTTCATAAAGTCAACTCTCTCACCTACCCATACAGCTCCATCAGCTCTTCGGCAGGCTTGTTCTCACTTCAGATTTAGCCCTCTTTTAAAATTCTACAGATTTCAAGCTAGAAACTTCCTATCCAAACCATTCCACTAATAAGCTGGTGCACTGAGTGAGAAAGTTGCCCAGGAAAGCCGAAATATACTGCTTTACCAAGGCAGCTGACCCATTCGGTTGCTCAGTCTGCTAAAAAGCTTGTTTTAACAATGGGCTTAGCTACTGTGCTAAATTCCTAATTATAACAAGCCCCCCTGATTATAACACAACACCTGATCATGGGGTCCAGGAGCTTCATAGTATGTTTGAAAGATTCTCTGCTGCTTCACTGGCTGACCTTTGTCCCTAGTCAACTACTGCTGAAGATAAGGTTTGTATCAACCCTGTTTGTCTTCTGGAAGGTTAAAACAGCTTCTCTGGAGGGTCTTCTTAATTGATTAGGACAGTGCCATAGGAATTGTTTATACCAGAGGTCCTTAAATTCTCTGGCTCATTGACACCTTGATGAAATTTCAGCTTGTTCATTAACCCCCCCAAACATTTATGATATAAAAATATTTTAATACTATTGTAATAGTATGTAATAGTACTATGAATAATGATGACCGTTTGGATAATCCCACTGATCTTTGGGCATTTGATATTAATTACTTTGGAATGTCCTGGTTTATACCCTCCAGATGGATCAAAAATATAAACATTCATTTTTATTGTAGGTATAATTATGTTGTACTGTGGATGTTTATTCTTTATAAATAGCCAAGATTCTCCTGGCTGCACCATCTAAAAAGAAACAAACAGAGAGCACATCTGACAAGGCATCATAATCATCACATAAAGCACTCTCAGAAATTTGGGAGTTGGAAGTCAAAATACAACTGGAGGATGTAAGATTGGGAAAGGCGACCTTAAGACAAAGCCATGAGGCAAGTAGAGGCAAACACATGTCTGCCATGAAGTTCCCACTTTGTCCAATTAGTAGGCAACACATTAAACTCATCCGCAAACAAAGTTACCATATTCTCTCACATATCATCATCTGGCATCCAAAGCTATGGAGCAGAAAACTCGTTAGGTATCTCTCCTGCTCCTTGACTAAAGGTAAAAGGTTAAAGTGTACTAGAATAATTAACAACAGTGCTGCCAATATTGTGATACTCAGAACAATCAGCAGCCCCACTCTTGGTCCTGCAGCCATAGGATCCAATATAACCGCTAGTTATATTGGATCTTATGGCTGGATCCTTATCCATTAAAAAAGAAACCATAAACCAACCCAGCTTGGAGAGTTGAAGTACAGGTAATCTTCAACTTACAACAGTTCAGTTAGTGACCGTTCAAAGTTACAACAGCACTGAAAAAAGTTACTTATGTCCATTTTTCACACTTATGACCGTTGCAGCACTCCGTGATCACATGATTTACATTTGGATGCTTGACAACTGATTCATTTTTATGACAGTTGCAGTGTCCCAGGGTCACATGATCACCTTTTGCTACCTTCTGGCAAGCAAAGTCAATGGGGAAGCCAGAATCACTTAACAACCGTGTTACTAATTTAACTAATTTAACAATTGTAGTGATTCACTTAGTAACTGTGACAAGAAAAGTTGTAAAATAGGGGGCAAAGTTCACTTAACAAATTTCTCACTTAGCAATATCAGTTTTGGGATCAATTATGGTCATATTTCGGGGATTACCTGTAGTTAGATGTGAAATGGAAGGGATTTCTTGTTTTCCTTCTTCAAAGCAACTCAGGAAATTTGGCAGCCAATTGGCAGGACTCTTGAAGTTTTCTCCACCTCCCTTCCTTTGAACAGGCCAATCTAGACCAATATACTCAAAAGTAAACTGACACCTATCATGTGGTGTGACAGGGACTTTAATGTTTTTTTCCCTCTCAGTTAGAAGTTGAAGGCCGCAGTACTGGACTTAAGAGCAGGGAGAACTGTTGAACTTACTACCTTTGCTTCGAGTAGGCACTTAAGTGGATTGCACTGTAAGATTCAGTCTAGAGTTGGCCATGACGCCCAGGAATTACAGGAGCCAAAGTCAATACTTCGGGAGATAGGTTGGATAAAGCTAGTTTAAATAGCCCTAGCATGTTGACTTGAGCCTTAGGTACTAGTGAGATGTCCTTTAATCAATGAAATTATCAATGATAATTTGTAGAATTGACCTAAAGATCATTCGGTGATATTGCTTTTATAGTACAGATAAATGTTATGACATTCTTTCAGCAAATTGCAATGGTTCTGAAAGAAGTGACTTACCATGGATCCTCAAAGTTTGGTAAGACTTTAAAAAGAGTTTAGGGTAATGAAGAAAAAGTTCTGAGAAGTTCTACTCTAAAATAGCTTCAGTGACTTAGGAAATACAGCAGGCTATCTTTTCATCTCAGTCTGATGCACTTTTTTTTAATTTGACAACCATTTCAAATAAAGAAAGTTAGTACAAAAATAAAAGCCCTACTGAATAAAGGAAAAGGTTTGGAAAGCATTGCTGTAACAGCTTCGGTAACTAAGGATACACAGCAGACCACATTTTTGCCTCAATCCAATGCATTTTGTTACTTGACAGCCACTTCAAATAAAGTTAGACTCATAACATCACCCTTAACGAATAAACAAAAATTCCACTGAATTCAGTGGAATTTTCTCCCAAACGAGTGATGATAGCAGGGATAAGAAATCCAGGAATTGTTGGCCATGCTGACAGACAGTGTTGAAAACGGTGTTGATCAACTTATGAAGGCCCGGGAGGTTTCCATTTCTGGAGGATAGGGTAACGATCCAACAGTCACCAGGTAAACACACACATTCAGGGGCTTCCTTGGAAAACCAGGCGCTCGAACCCTTCCTCTCCCCGCCCGACGCTCCTTTTAAAGGCAGAAAGCAACACCCAAGACAAAAGGCGCAGGCGGGATCGGGCATAAGATCGAATTAAAGCTCTTCTGTGCACACACGCCGCCCTCCCGCCAGCCCGTGCCGGATCCTTCCCGGCAAGTTTTCCGAGCAAGCTTTCTCCCCGCAGCCGCAAGCTTGATGGATGGGCCCCTCCCGCGCTAGGTTGCTTTGCTGAAACATTACAAAGAGCGCGAGGTAAAGGTTGGCGGTGCGGGGCTTGGGGGTAAGGCTCTCGGCGGTATAAATCATTCACGTTGTTTAAGGTACATTGATCCGTCTAATGGCTCGTAATAGACGCCTAATTACCGCGAGGAGGGAAACCGCTGCAGAGGAGAACCGCTGCGGAGCCGGAGGGAAGACTTCACCTGAAGCGCCCAAATGACACCACCGCAAAAGGGAAAGGAAAGGTCGCCACGCGGAGCCCAGACAATTATAACCGGGCCAATTAACAATTAGCGCCGGCCCTAGTGATACCAAGGGAAGACATAACGCAACAGCCGAAGCTCCCGGGATCTTTAGAAGCAAGGCTTGACCTTCCTCTTGAAATTCTGCCTACCTTTCCTCCCAAATTAAAGGGTTCCCCCCACCGCCCCCCCCCAAGTCAGTTTAGAGGGAGCAAAAAAGAAACCTTTAGAGATTATTAAGTACCAATAGAGGATAATATGTGTAGTAAGGCTGAAATGAAATGAGGGGTCCACTATACAGCGAGATCAGATAGTATGACATAGTGGGCTTGGCACTGATTAATCAGGAGAGATCCTTGGTGTTGGGGGTTTTTTTGCATACATTTCATTACCCAAACTGGGCAACAGCATCAGCACTGATGAGGTTACCTAGTTTGGGTAATAAAATGTCTGCAAGAAAACAGCCAAGCTCAGCACCAAGGATCCCTCCTGAATATTTAGCACCAAGCCAGATACTCTACCCACTCTGTCGAACTTTCTGATCTCGCTGCATGGCGGTACCAAGACACTCCTTTTCTCTGCAGAGGAAAGGAAGAGCCAGAGGCCTCTGTGGATCAGGCAGCCGCTTCCATGGAACCTCCTTCCCCAACCTTTCAGGTTCCCTGTTTGACTGAAACCCAAAGGCCCTGATCGAGTTCAACCCACAAGCCCAGCTGTTTGTCAAAATCAGGCTTTCTTAGGGAAGGCCATTTTGAGTTTTTTCCCCCCTTCTTCCACTTTCTGGTGGGAAGATAATTTCAATTCTTTTCTCAGAGAGAGGTGTTTTTTGATTTTTCCTTCTTTTGCCCCTCCCAAACCATTGTAGGAAATGCTTGTAATTATGTGTTCCTTTTGGGAAAAGCCCACCAGGAAACCCAAGCAGAGAAAGCTGAATCTGCTCACTTCTCAAGCGGCAGGTTCTTATTTGTAAAAAGGTCTCGCCACCGTCCTGTGAGGTTGAGCTATTGACGGGTGAACAACAGCTTTCAGCAGGTATGATAAAAAGATGAAAATGGAAAATCCTATTCCAACCTTGGACATAATCTTCCTCAACTTGAGGCCCTCCAAATGTATTGAAATTCCATTGTCTGCAGCCAGGATGACCCAATGGCTTCAGACTTCAGCTATGCTGGCCAGGGACCAAAAGACTCATTACTACATGGAAAACTCGCCATGTTGGGGAAGACACAAACTACTAGGCCTTGTTAGCAAAGGGTGGGCGACTTGAAGGCCTCCTGATATTGCTGACCTAGTTTCCCCGCCTTCCTCCTCAAGGCCCGGATGCAGAGGCTGCTGGGAGTTGTAGGGAAGGCCGCAAGTTGTTTGTGAGGAGGCAATCTCGATATTGTAGCCTATGGCCGGCATGGCAGGAGCCGTCTTTCCCAACAGCGGAGTAAATAGGCGCCAACAGCGGCTGCCTGTAGGCGGGGGAGCGGGGACGGGACGGGGAACAAGCGGGACCTTCAGCTAAGGCGAGAGGGATTATGCCCTCGGGGAGTGGAGGCCGCCTGGGCAAAGTTAAAGGTGTGCCGGCCTGGCCTTCCCGCTTTCTTAGGCCGGGCAAAGGAAAGCGCCTCCGCCTTGTGGCCTATTGGAGTTTCCGGAAACTCTGTTAAACGACAGCGACGAGGTCTTTCTCCCCGCGCAGTAAACAAGCTTCTTAAAGACGTTTTGTTGAATAATCTCTCGTAATTGTAGTAATTAAAATCATCATCCAGTCACCTTCGTTTGACACAACAGAGCCTTCCCTTGTTAATTGTTCACGTGTCTTCAGCAGACGAGGGAGAGGGGCGCGGGAGGAGAAGGAGGAGGCGGCGGCGGCAGCCAGGCCCTTTCCAATCCAGGCGAGTGAGCCCTTAGTGAAAAGGGGGCTCTGGGAAGCCTAGGCGTTTTGAAAGTGGCCCGCCGCTTGGCCCAAGAGCCACCCCACAACTCGGTCTCTCAGGCAACTATATGCAGTGTCCGTCCGAGCCCGGCGGAGGGGAACGGTCTGCCGGCTGAAGGTGGCAGTGGAAGGGCGCTAGAATCCCCCAAAGCAGGAAAGGACAGGACTATGTGAGGGCAGAGAAGTCTGGAGCGCCCCATCACACACACACCCTTACACTTTAATTTCCAGAGTTTGACTCTTGGGGCGACCGACCCCTTCTCTTTTGTCTCTCTCCTGGTCCATCGTCGCCGCCTTTTTCTTAACCAGAAGACATTTCCTTCTAAACGCAAACCGTCTCTTCTTCCTCCGCCTTTCCACCAGAAAGAAAGAAAATATTTCCTCGGGGCTTCCCTAACCTCAGAGCACCTCTCTAGTCCCCCCCCCCCATCCCATCCCATCCTTAACTCCTTTTTTATTATTATCCCGAGCTTTGAGGGAGCCCCTCCTTCAACTACGCTTCCTGAGATCGTCCTGTTCCGCGGGAGGGATTGTCTCCTCCTGGCATCCCTGGCCAGTTTTATCTCGGGGAAACGCGCGGAGTAGCCGAGACTGGGGGATGGGGGTTTGGGGGGGGGAGAGAGAGAGCTTGCTGCTTAAGGAGAAAGGGGACACAATTATTGGTGCAAATGATCGGGGGCTTTCCTCCCTTCACACACACCCTTCCACCATCTGTTTGGTTGAAGGTGCGCTTGCTCTTTTCAAGAAAGGTTGGCACGGGCGCGCCTTCGCCCACCCTCATCTCTGTAGGAACTCTTTCATCCTCGGGTTCTCGGGCATGTTAACAACTGCTCTTCAATCGATTGATTTGCAATAGCTACCCCCGCCCCGTTTGTGCGAAAAGAGAGCCCTTTCATCTATCTGACGGCTCTTGAATACCAACCCGCGTTGTTCCCCTCCTCCCCCAGCTCAATCGTCTCTAATGAACCAATTGTTTTCGTATTTCTACCTCTTGAAGATTGCAACTTTCAGAGTCGCTGCGGATCGGAAGGCGCAGGGAAAGGGGGAAATCTGGAAAAACCAAATTTGCTGAAAGGGAGCAGGGCCGATGTCTTTAATTAGTCCATTCTTCTTTATTAGTATTCATATTGAGATTTGTGGGAAGGGAGGGGGGGGGGGAGAAAAAGAGTTGCATGTTGATTTAGCCACCGTGTTATTTACGATGTAAATATATTCCGAGACAAAAAAAAAAAACCCGTCACGGATCAATTGTAAAGGACCCGGATACATAATTTTTAAAAAATCAGTTCAGTTTATATGAGGTTCTCACCCCACTTTCGCTTCTTAGTCAGATTTGTTTATGCAGAATCGACATTTAATAGTGCTAATTGCACTCCAGTTAAATTGCCCTGATTGCAGAAAGGGAAGCAATTTTCATGCTCTCTGTCTGGGTTTGGAAGAAATTGTTTTATATTCACCTCTTTATAAAGAAGTAGAGATAAGGCACCGAGCCTCTGCACAAATTGCACTTATGGGCTGACTGGCAGCATTCAGGCGCTATAATAGAGCATTATTTGGCCGTTTTGAATAATGTAAAGCGGCTGCTGAAAGCCATTCTCCTGAAAATTGCTTTAACTTTTAAAAGGGTGATGATTCACTCCAAACCAGGCCCTTTGTTACATTGTCAAACATTGTCCCCCCCTTCGCCAATGTTTTAACAGTCAGCTCAACACTTCAGCATAACACGCTGATCTTTGTTTAAAAACTAGATTTTTTTTTTTTGAGTATGAAGAAATCTGACAGAAAACACTTGAAACCTTCCCCCCAAAAAAAAATATTTGGGAAGAGGCTTTTCCTTGCTCCTCCAACGCTGGATGGCTTCCTTTCTTTTCAAACAGGCGCCGCTGTTCTAGTTCATTTCACTCACTTTTACTTAAAGAGAAGAATTGCTCGGCCACTAATTTGCGGAGCCACCCGGCGCCTTGCGCGTTTGAAAACAAGGCGGATGAAAATGTAATGAAGTTCACGGGACACGGCGCGTCCTTTTGTTGAGGCAAACAGGTGGTGTCCCCAAAGCTTCGTTTAAAGTCAGTGACTAAAAGATGTGTAACTGGACCGAACAAATATCTCCCATTTCTCATCTAGTTAGGCAGAAGAAGGTCTTCGTGTTATCTGCCCATCTCCTCTCCAGCTGCCCTTGGAAAAGATGACTTAATGTCATTAGCGCTCTATTCTTTTAGCAAATGCAAAGGCGAATTTTAGCACTGGATCAGAGAACTGGTCTTCCTCTTCACTAAAAGAGCGGGAGAGGGAGATTATCACTTGTTGGGTGAAGGCTTCTAGACCGAGGTCCCATGGGACTCCCATCTCTTCACACCCCTTCAATGCGTTGTTGAATATCAGTGGCTACCCTACAACACACACACCTCAGCCTTGGAAGAGATTTCACTGCTCAATTTTCTTTAAATTATGTTTTGCTTTTCGCTGCTCAGCCCTCTTCCTCCTCCTCTTCCGCCTCCTCCTCCTCCCCCCACGTGCCCCACTGTCATTGCTAAGTGTAAAAATGATGGCGCCTAGGTCTGGGGACAGCCAGAGGGGCACTGATTCCCCTCCTCTCTATTCACATTTCAGCCTTTTGTTTGTCTACTTCTCCAGCCATCAACAAAAAGGAGCAAGCTAGGGCTAAAACGTTACAAAAGAGGTTGCAACAGCCACATTGCCGCTGCGCTATTGAGTTTACTGCGGGCGACAGAATTAGCTTCTTCTTTGAATATCTCCGCGCAGGTCGCCCACCCTCTTCGCCCACCCCCGTCTTTTTTAAACACAGACGAAGAATTTTCAAGCGGTAGGGTGGGGTGGAGATAAATTTTGATTCTTTCTGCTTGCCTTTGAATCACATGTATTTTGCATCTGCGAGCTGATGAGGTTTGGACGCAACAGATGTGGCAGTAGAGAAGAATTAACAGGGGGAAAAATAAAGGCACTTTACCTCCCTACGTTCCCTATCTCCGTCTCTCCTAACAGCAGGGAAGATTGGGCAGTTCTATAAACAAAAAAAGCGAACAGTCACAGCATTGCAGATGAGAGCTCGTTCGTTTGTTTTATAGTTAATCTTTCAGTCAGGCATCAAACTGGTGATTGGGTCGCAATTTTCTGCCACTTGCCTTCGTCAAAATTCAGAGAGCTGGTATGATGTTAATTCGACTTCTCACTTGTAAGAAAACGATGAGACATATTTTGTTGAATGCTTTGAGGACTGGTTAGCCAACCGGGGGCTGGTTAGCCTGGATGGTTTCTCCACCCAGTTAGTGGTGTCCAGTGGAGAATGTAATGCAGCCAGCAAATTTGACATTGGCTCTGTCTTTTCATAATTTACACACCTGCTCTTCGCAGGTAGAGGAATCTTACAGACACCGGTGGCAAAGATGCGGGCAGTTTCGTCCCACGTCCTTTCATGTAAAGGCCATCACTATATCTGTCTTGATTCAATTTTCCAATCGAAGCGAGCAAATACACTGCACAAGCCCTGCCGACATGCTTGCCAAGAGTTGAGATAAAGTTGTGTCTAACAGTTCCATTACTTTATGTTCTGCACCACATGCCTTATAGGCGACTATAACCCTTACAGGCGGCTAGACCAAGGTGAAGGAAAAAGACCACATAGGGTGAATGGTTATTCTTTTATTTTACTTTAATGAATGGAGAATTAATGAGCTGTGCAATATTCGGGACATAAAGGGGGGGGGGGAAACGAAAGCGGGGAGAGACATAATCTGAACTACAACCATTCCGGCTGCGGTTTGCCATTATATACCCTGCCCTTTGTGCTCCCATCGTAGAAATCAACACCGAAAGCAGAAGTAGCATCCCTATTGTTCGTTCCTATTATGACCTTAGCGGTATTTCAACCTAGGCATTATTTATTTATTTTTTTTAAAAAGAGTTAATTGCAGTATAATGCTTTTAAAAGACTAAAGAACACTAGTAACCCCCCCCCCCCCCCCCGGCACGGCTTTGACTGGCACGCGCTCGGAGCCCTGGTTCTTGCATCTCAAGTTTCTGATTGGCTGCGGTGCAACTCCTGCTTGTCCTTTCTCCTCCCTCATTGGGTGAGAGTCCCAGCCAGCGGTACTTCAAAGCGGGCGCTCTCTGCACTTAGGCTGAGTTTAGCGGTCCAGAGACAGGAGTGTACTTAGTGCACTGGAGTACAGCGGAAAGCTGGGAGGACGCCGCGCACACTCGCCAGCCTCCCTTCAAGGCAGAGCCCTCCTTCCGATCCGCTCATCCAGCCAAGCGACTTGGCTATGGCTACGTCTATCCTCGGGGTAAGTCAGGGGACGCTTCTTACACTCACGGAGGTCGGTTTTCGTTGTCGTCTCCACCCTCTCCCTCATTTTTGACCCACAGTTCTTGATCCAGCAGGAATCAGTTTGTGGTTGCAATCAGGAGACGGGGTTAAATACTGTGCGATAAAAGAAAGCCAATCATCCATCTCCTTGAGGGCTTCTTTGAATTCCCCTTTCAGCTTATGACCCTCTTTATTCGCTGCTTTGATTTGTCCTGGCACTCACTGCTCGCTCGGTCTCTCTCTCTCCTCCCCCCCCCCCCAATTTGTATTATCTTAAACTGACCCCGTAGCACAATTTTTCGCAGCCTCAGATTAACTGGTGGCCTGGTAGGAAACTCCTGTGGCCGCGCGTGTGGGTCCTTCGCGCTTCCTTTTTTTTTTTAAGCAAGATGGCCCTCTCTTAACGTCTTTAGAGAGAGCAGAGTGCCGCCGTCATCCGCTCCAAGGTATATTTGATTTTTATTTTAAGATCGGTTTGGCCGGCCATTATTGGGGGGGGAGGGAAATGGACAAACCTCAGCCTTCTCTTTAAGAAAAATTCAGCGATGCGGTTTGCTTGTGTCTTTCTTCATTTCACTTCCGTCTGCCCTAGGGTGCTCTGGAGTTTCCTTCTTAAATTCCTTCTCCTCCGCTCGGCACCATCCCGGGGAGCAAGTGACTGTCTGGATCGAGCTAGGCGGGACAAGACTGAACCTGGAGTTTTTCCTTTGTTTGCTTTTTAAAAGAGAATCCATTGCGCCCAACTTTTTTTTTTTTTTTGGCAAGGACGCCCTCTGATTTGGGCGCATCTGGGGCCTCCTCCTGCGAGCGTCGCGGCGGGTGAAGGAAGCCGGGCCGTGTCCGATGCGCGCTTAGGGCTAGAGGGCGAGATTGACGGGCTCGTTTTGTATCTCCCCCACAGGAAGAGCCACGCTTTGGAACCACGCCCTTGGCCATGCTGGCCGCCACCTGCAACAAGATCGGGAACACCAGCCCGCTCACTACCTTGCCCGAGTCCAGCGCCTTCGCCAAGGGCAGCTTCCACCCTTGGAAACGCTCCACTTCCAGCTGCAACCTGGGCTCCAGCCTGTCCGGCTTCACTGTGGCTACCAGCCGGGGTTCCAGCGGGCTGGCCAGCGGCAGCGGCACAGCCAACAGCGCCTTCTGCCTGGCTTCCACCTCGCCCACTTCTTCGGCCTTCAGCAGCGATTACAGCGGCCTTTTTTCCAACTCGGCGGCGACGGGCGTGTCCCCCCAAGAGCCCGGCGGACAGTCGGCCTTCATCTCCAAAGTGCACAGCTCGGCGGCAGATAGCCTGTATCCGCGGGTGGGCATGGCTCACCCGTACGAGTCGTGGTACAAGTCCGGCTTCCATTCCACGCTGGCGGCCGGCGAAGTGGCTAACGGGGCGGCCTCGTCGTGGTGGGACGTGCATACCAACCCGAGTTCGTGGCTGGAGGTGCAGAACCCAGCCGGGGGCTTGCAGAGCTCGCTGCACTCGGGCGCCCCCCAGGCCTCCCTCCACTCCCAGCTGGGCACCTATAACCCGGCCGACTTCAGCTCCCTCACCCACTCGGCCTTCAGCTCTACCGGCCTGGGCTCCACGGCTGCCTCGCACCTGCTCTCCACCAGCCAGCACCTGCTAACCCAGGAGGGATTCAAGCCCGTGCTCCCTTCCTACACGGACTCCAGCGCCGCCGTGGCCGCGGCCAGTGCCATGATCTCGGGAGCTGCGGCCGCGGCGGCAGCTGGAGGAAGCTCAGCGCGCTCCGCCCGGCGTTATTCGGGCCGGGCCACTTGCGATTGCCCCAACTGCCAGGAAGCCGAGCGTTTGGGCCCGGCGGGCGCGAGTTTGAGGCGCAAGGGCTTGCACAGCTGCCACATCCCGGGCTGCGGGAAGGTCTACGGCAAGACGTCGCACCTCAAGGCTCACCTGCGCTGGCACACGGGCGAGCGGCCCTTCGTCTGCAACTGGCTCTTCTGCGGCAAGCGCTTCACGCGCTCCGACGAACTCCAGCGGCACCTGCGGACTCACACCGGCGAGAAGCGCTTCGCCTGCCCGGTCTGCAACAAGCGCTTCATGCGCAGCGACCACCTGAGCAAACATATTAAAACGCACAACGGGGGAGGCGGGGGCAAAAAGGGCAGCGACAGCGACACGGACGCCAGCAACTTGGAGACGCCCAGATCCGAGTCGCCGGACCTTATTCTGCACGAGGCGCGAGGCAAGGACTCCGCAACGGGGCCCAATGACTCTTAAAAGGAGCGGGCGGCGGCGGCGGCGGGAACAGTTTTGGCGGGACGGAGCAGTTTTGGCGGGACGGGAGCCCGCCAACCAGAGTGCGAGAGAGAGGAGGCGCGCACGCGTGGGGTGGAGGGTGGGGTGGGAGAAGCCAAAGGCTGCCGCGGCGACGTCGCCACTTGGGCTCGGCTGTTCCGGGAGTTTTGTTTTGTTTTTTCAAGCAAACGGGGTGGAATGGGTGCAAAGGTGACACGAGGGCGAGCTGTTAAAAGACTTCCAGACTGTTGGAGAGACCTTGAACCCGGCCCTCCAGGCAGAGACAATACAACCGTGCCCCCAAACAATAAAACAACGAGCTTAAAAATCTTCCTGGCGAAGAGCAATACAAGTGGCCGGAGATTTATTTTTATTTTTTTCCTGTATCCCAACCCCTCCTTGTCACGCGCATTCACCTTTCTCTCTCCCCCCCCCCCCCCCCCACAAACCCCCAAATAAGACTCGCCAGAAGCAAAACGAACAGCCGCACAAAAAACGGAACTTGCCACCCGGGACTAAGGTGCTTTTCTTTTGGAGTGATTATAAGTATAGTTATAAAATTCTAAATTTACTGCAGACAAACGGCAAGTCTTATTTGCTGAAACATTCTGCAAGGATGCTTTTATATTTAAATCTGAGAAATCCGCGGCGCCCCTGTGCGCCGTCCATACACCCAGACATATATACAAAGGCTCAAGGTGAGAAACCCAAACTGGAAAATACCGGAGACGGTTTATCTCTTGTGATTCATCAAAGCTATGTATAAGTAGGATCCCAAAACACTCCCTCCCCCCTAATTGTGTTCTCTTCCCCCCTCCTTGTAAATGTCAATTCTGATTTGGGGGGGGGAGGGGTGAATTCCTGAAACTCAGAGGAATTCTTTTTTCTAATTATTATTTCTGATGCACTTTGTGGAGGTCAGTATATATGTAAAATATATTTAAAATGTTGAGTTAACATTTCACTCGCACCAGTAATTTAAGGTTGTTTAAAGAGATTTAATGCGTTTATCTGTATTGGAAAAAAAAATCTTGACATATTTTCATTTTGGTATTATTAAAGGATTCTGAACAATGCGCTCTGGGGTTTCATTTTCCCCCTAGTCAATCCTGCCGTTTATTTACTTTTATGGAAATCTGACCCCCTTCGTCAGAGACATTGCACTGACGGGATTAAAGCAATAGTTGCAATGTTAAACAGAGAATCCCATTCCAATCAGTACAACCTATTCTGAATAAACATACTTTTGATTGTGATTAAATATATTAAAGGTGAATTAAAATACTGTGTGCCATTCATACTAAAGATCAAACTTCAATTAAGAACTCTCCCAAATGATGGGTGCCAGAATTTTAATTAAGTCCATTTTCCACCCCTTTATAGAAAAAAATGGGACTAAACCCCTTTTAAGTCAGTTCTCAAGTCCCCACTGATCTGAGCCATATATGGAGCACAACTTGCTAAAGAGATTGGGCCCCCTAGCAATGAGAAAACCTCTAAACTCATCCCGGATACCAAAAGCCTATTTCCATAAGACTGAGAGCCGATAGAAAAGATTTTGAAATGATAAACTGTGGGCTGAGCAAACATTTTATTAAAACGACCATGCGAAAAATCTATAGCGAAGTGGCTCAGGTTACAGAAGGCAATCCCACGGGGAATAAATCACAAGAGACATTTCATGCCTAAATGAAAATCTTGTTAAATGTTATTAATTTTGACTTGGAGCACATAGCAGCCCCCTGTGCCTTGTATTCCCTTATTAGAGATTCATGTCTTATCAAATATCTAATTAATCTCCTAGACATCATTTGTTCTGGCCAACTTTATCTCAGCTGGTCCACGGGGAAAACCCCTCAGAATGTTCTCAGTGACAAAGCTTCCCTGGAAGATCCTTTTAATTGTTGAAATGAACGGCGCCAAATTTGCATGTCAAACGGTAAAGGGCAAGGCGAGATAAAACGTAATCGTTTTAAAAGCCTTCCAAATTCAGCACTTGATTTGATAACTGGGCCTTTTTTTTTCTTTTTCTTTTAATGTTATGGAGGACAACTGCTCTTTTTCTTTTCAAAAGATAGTTGATCTATGCAAATCGTGGTTTGGAAATGCTTGTGTCCCCCTGCAGTCAAATGCCCCTTGCATGTTATTTGAATATCAGTGGCTGTGCCTTGAAAAGGTTCGAGGATGCTCTCTGACTTCTTTGTGATTACGCAGTGCAGCGTCTTATTCTGAAGGAAAGGGTGGGTGGGGGACCTCAGGAATAATTAAAGCCTGGGATCAGGCCTGGGAACACATTTGGGACAGGAATCTCATTTAGACAGCCTCTTTCAAAATAAGGCACAGTTAAATTGACCAGAAGGCAATTATTGAAATGAAAATTATTTTCACTCCCTTTGTCTTCTGACCACCAACTTAAAAGCCAGAGTGTATTTCTAAAAGAGGAAAATCGTTCCAATCGTCTCCCCCTTAATTGCGCTACTTTAAAGAGGGAGAGAAACGAGTGGAAGGGGGGGGGGAAATGAAAGAAAATTTAAATTGAACATTTCAGGATGAAAGGCTGAAGTATACTCTCGGCTTTTCTGTCCATTTGGTTATGGAAATTTACACACAAACACACACACACACACACACACACACACACACGGAAAGAGCGGGTACTTCTGTGTACGTGTGGGCAGGCGTATATTTCTTTCTTCTGCAAACGGATTGGCAATCAGGAGGAAGAACCAGGCTGCCAGGAGGTTCTGAATAAAAAACATCTGTTACACCTCCCGGACAGAACTCGCACTGAGTTTTCCGTCATTACTGTGGTAAAAATACAATAGGAAGGGGACTAAAATATTTCCCAAAGCTGGGTAAAAACAGTGTAACCCGAGCTGAGGAAGGGTTATTTGGGGGGAATCGAAAAAGAGTTTTGATTTATGCATTGGCGGCTATTCTGTCTGCCTCTCTCTCTTTCTCTCTCATTATTTCCTCTTTAATTCTGGGGAAGGCGAATAGTGGCGAGCAATCTTTCTCTCCTCCCCGGCTGGCCCGTTTGGATCCGCTGGTTCGCGATTCGGTCGTAAACCTAAACTTACAACCTAAGGGCGTGAAATTTGGGAACGTCCATTTCTTCCCTTAACCCCTCCCCCGCTTCCCTTCGCCACAGGGTTTGTTTGCTTTGGAGTCTTTTTGCTCCGGATCTGAGGGGGGGAAGGAGACGGTGGCATCGGGCGTGGGGAGGGGACGTGCTCCAAGCAGGGTCGAAGGGAGCAGAACTGGGCCAGCGACAGGATGCGGTTCCTCTCTCCCCGCTCGCCCGCCTCCCTCGGTCGGGGCGGTCGTTGTGGGCTTTCTGAGGAATGCGTTCCTTCTCACTGGGCCTTGGGCAGGAGTCAGCTTTGTTTCCCAGTCCCTAATAAACCAGATCAAAGGCCCTTTCGTTGAGGTCCAGTTTCTGCCAGGGTTACAGTTTCTCAGCTCGGTGATCAAGGACCCCTTGCCACTGCCCCCGAGGGTCAGAAAACGTCCATCATCGACAGACTCCCCCAGAAAGGAAAAGAGGGAAATCTGAACGCTTCGCGCCTCGACTTCGGCGCCGGCCGAGCCACGGAGGGCAAAGAGAAAACGCCAAAACAATCATTCGGCGATCCCCGGGCAGGCTGAATGCATAATGAAGGAGAAGCGGGGCCGCCTGGAAGGGCTCTTGGACAAGGAACGCTTGTCCGAGCGGGGCTCCCCCCCACCCAAATCCAGAAATTGCGCGGGAAACTGCAGGTACACCATTTAGGCTGAAGGAGAGAGAGAGAGAGAGGCTTTGTCAAGGCCTTGGCCCGCCTCTCTTTATCAGCCGGACAATAATGCATTGCGTCCTCATATAGAGATTGCAACGCAAAACGATTTCTGGCCATTTTATGGGCATTGGGTATTTTCCTTCCGGTGAGGAGAAGTTAAAGAGACACATCAAGAGGCGGCGAAGGGAGGCTCCCCACAGTATCTTAACGAGCGACAAAAGGAACGGAAAGCAGAGGAACTCTGCCCCCTTCTTTAAAACCGCCATTTCTCTATTTTTAGGGTGTTTCCCCCCCCTCCTGTTCCCGCCTTAGGAAGTTGTAAATAGTACAGCTTGGAGAAGCGAGACAACTGATCAAATTTCCCTCCTTTTTTTTTTTTAAAAAAGAAAGAAATCCACACGTGGAGGCTTCTATTTTATTTTGCAGCCGCTCTCAGTATTTACCCCAGCTACTTTCGCTATGTTCCATAAATGCAGATGAAGAGAACGCAACGGAAAATCCGGCCTATTTGAGTAATTGGTAGACTAAGTGTTTATTTTAAGTGAGAATAATTTAGCTACAAATTTTCTTAAGGAATAACATTCTTAACATATTAAATCTCTTCTCCCCCGCAAACTCTGATTTGCTTTTATGTTTGACAGTCACTTCTGAGTCATTGGGGAGGAAAAGGGGGGGGGGGGAGAAGGGTTGTAATTCCCGACTCTTTGGCGCCATCTAGAGCAAATTTCGTCCCGAAAGCAGCGCTTTCTTTTTCCGATAAGAATTATTAAGATATAAATCCTTTTTGTTTAGACAAGTCAGATCAGCACCTTGAAATCTGAAGTGAAGCAGCAAAGATAGATATTCTTTTTCCAGACAATTTGTTTGTAGAATTCGTTAGGAACCACTAAACCTTAGAGGGCTTTTTCACCCTTTATTCTCTCTCTTTATCCACCCCTGCCCCGCCAAGCTGATTTTTAAAATATATTTGTGTTAAGATAGGATTACAATTCCTTTACGTCCCTGAATTGGGGAGCTATATAGCGCGGTATTTGATCCAGAGGCGTGCTCCAGCGAGACCAGTGTTTTCCAAAGCAAGTGATGGGTCTTCTGACGTGCCAAGTGTACAATACTATTATAGGAGTTAAAACAGGTAGGGTGCATGCCTCTCTTACCCAAAAAAGCAAGACAAGTCGGGCCAGTTCAAATTAAAGAGGAGAGGAGGAGGAGAAAAGTTAAAATAATTAAGAGGGGATTTTGTAATCCAAACCCCGTTTGTTTTCCTTGCTTAAAACACACATACACACAAAACCCCTGCACATTTCAGGACTTATTTATTTTATTTGGTTTGTCAATTGCTTACAAGAAAATAGGTATAAGCAAAAACGTAGTTATGAATACATGGATACATATAAGAAAAATAAAAGAAACAATAGGACAGGGACGGTAGGCACGTTGGTGCGCTTATGCACGCCTTCTATCTCTTCTATCTATCTACTTCTACTATTCTACTTATATCTAGGAAGGGCGCCACCGGTTTCCCCTGACGGCTCCCGTCCTTGAACAGCCCAAAGAGTTTGGAATCGGAGCCGGAAAAAGTCTCCTTGTTAGCTTTTTGGACAAACGGGCGGCGTTTGATTCCTTAAGAGCACGTGTGGTGGTGGGTGCTCCAGCAGAAGTCGTGGGGAAGCCGGAAGAGAAGACGGGATGGAGGTGGGGGTGTGGAGGGGGGGAGAGCCTGGCCAATCGCTTGAACGGGAGATTGGGTCACCTGTAAGAAAGACTATAGTCGCGCCGGTTATTAAACCCCGATTTCCCTCCAGGCGAATCCTCTTCTCCGCCTACGGAGACAACGCTCTTTGCAAACTCCCTCCCTCCGCGCCCACCCCACCCCACCCCCCCGAGCAAAAAGCTCACTTTCTAAACCTCTCCCACTTTAAGGGAGATCGGAGCGGACCTCTGCTGCGGCGCCCTTCTCCTAAACCCCCCAGCCAGCATTACCCGCAGAGCTTTTAGCACGGCACACAGGCGCGCGGTTTCCCACGGCCAAGCCGCGCGAAGGGAAGGTCGGCGGGAGCCTCGCCTGGCTGGGCGGTCATCTGTGAAAACAACCCCGAAGCGGGGTTCCACCCAACGGAGACTCCGCCTCCTCCGGCGTAGCCCGGAGCGAATTCGGGCTCCGCTCGCCGCGGTTTAAAAGTCCATCATCCCGGAGCTGCCTGTTTCCGAGATGTGTTAATTACATACTTGGGAGAGCAGGGCGCAAACTCCTTGTCCGTTCCCTACCTCAAAATTTGCTGCGGGGAGAGATGGGGGGGACGAAAGATTTTTTTTTAAAAAAATGCCTTTCAGCCTAAAGCTGCCTTACCTGAATGTCATAATTACAGTAATTATGTACATCCAAATTACATGCTAATTAAATTAGAATCAAATCGTTCTAAATCGAAATCAAATGAGGTAGCGAGCATTAATCAATGACAACATAAATAGAGAGTTTCCTTCGGGGATATTTATTGCAACGATCCAAGAGCTGAAAAGTCACCTGTTTATTCACCTTTCAATTAGTAATAATTTATTCTCCTTTACCATCTAAATCCTGGCGCTGTCGGCGGAATCCCTCCCTCCTTTGCCAGGCTCTACGGAGAATTAAACGGTAGGCGCCCTTCCTGCCTTCAAGCACCGCTCTAAAATCGGTTAACATGCAGTCGGCAAAAGGCAGCCTCTTCTGGAAGGACCTGCGAACAAAGAGATGTTCTTGTGGCTCCGGTTTGGCTGATTTTGGAATCTGGTTTGGAAATGCACAAGCGTCTTTCCAGCGTCGCTCATCCTTCAGCAAACAACACCTTTCCATTAATCGTGAGAACAGGGATTTGTGGCTGAAGCACAGTGATCACGATAAAGGAGAGCTGTTACCCTCCGAGCGAGTGATAATTACTTTGGATGTTTTAAAGGTAAAAGAAAAATAGCAGGTGTCTAAATGTGAGCTTCCTGATTTGCCCCGCAACTACTTCTTGAAGTTCCTAACATAACCAGGAATAAATAACCCTGACCCCCTAAAATGCAATCACCAGCAGCCATGGCTTGTAAACTGCCTGGGGTTGCCCATGACAAAATGGGCAGCATATCAGTTTAATAAATAAGTAAATGGAAAGAAGCTAGTCTAAACTGTACGCAGGCTTCCAAGAGTCAAGATGCTTTGAAGTGTGGACTAAAACTTTAAATGCCCTCTGCCCCCTCCCCCCCACGAAAGTACATTCAAGTTATCTCATTTCTGATTCTTAATAAGTAAGGTACACTGTCTCAAGGTCCTTATTCCAGAATAACCAGAAGGCACCGATCTATCAAGATGCACAAGGCTCTAGTTTAACTAGAAGCCCAATATGTTTTCTAGAAGCACACGTAGTACGTTGAGTCAGAAGATTTGACAAACCTATAGTGGGGAAATTTTCCAACCTTGTGCCTTTTAGACGTGCAGTAGAATTTCTGTTCCGAGTACCTCCAGGTTAGGGAGATACTGGAATTCCCAAACACCTTCAACTAACCCTCAAGTTGGGGATTGAGGAAGTTGCTTTAGAAGATTTCAGTGTTAGCCTCGTGAAACGAACCTGTATGTACAGACTGCAATGTTTCTCTTAATTAAGAAAACTGGGTCAATGAAGACAATCATGCATAAAATAAAGAAGATAAAACATGTCTAGGAAAACAATATCTTGGGGGTAGGGTTGAACATGTCTGGGTCTCAGCACATAACCCCAAGCCTTAGATTGAGGCAAGAACCATCTAGCAATTATTTTCTGCAGAAAAAAAAGATAAGTTTGTGGAACATCCTTTTGTCTCAGATTTGTATATTTAGGAGATGCTATCATGGACTTTTTTTTTTAAGTTAGGTGCAGGAAGTTATTACTGCAGGTTGTTCTGTTTTCTCACCAACACTCTTGTGGGTAGAGATCTGCTAAAAAATGTACCACACGCACCACTTTCATCTTGTGGTTAGAAACAGGACGGCTATGTGTATACCTTTTAAACAAATTCTAATCGAGATGCTTGTGCACATTTGTAAACCAATAGCACCTCCTACAGGGTTTAATTTGATATTGTCATGTTAACATAGCCAGAGGCAATTTATCACTTTTGTGTCCATTTTCATTTTCCTTCTTTTTTCCACAATTGTCTACAGCTGATTTTTTAAAAAACAAAATACTTGCAATTACAATGTTAGAATTGCAAATAAACATCAGAAATTAGAATGTAGACTCTGGGTTCAGTGACCTGTATCATCTAACACTACCAGCTCACCTCTTTCATAAGGTAAGTTCTGTTACAGTACTACTCTAATTCGCCCTTTTCTACTGCTGCAATCTTTTATCTTTAAAATGAAGTATTTGCACGCTTAAATCTCTTTTGATGTACTCTTCCAAATGGTCTTCCAAAGTTTCTCAATATGAAGAGTGACCTTGCAAAGTGTGCTTAAAATGTCTCTTTCAGGGTGTCCATTTTGTAAAAAAGAAAAAAAAATCTACTTAGAGGATGGGAATGTTTGCTGTTTTGCACTGGAGGGAATCTTGGAAAGTAATTGGGCAAATACAAGAATGTCAGCATTTCCTTGTTTAGCATAAGATCCTCAGTCCTAGAAAGCAAAAGTTACCTGTACGTTGGGCATTATCTTTGGTCTAGTTTCTGTTTGAGAGAAGTACCCAGTTTAGTGAACGAAGGAGAGTGCTGAATGGCACTGAATGGCAGAGTCAAGGCTTTCCAATCAACAGCACAAAATTATAGGCACACACTCACCCACATCTCTCTAAAACTGACCTAACAGTAACCAAGAACAGAACACAAGAGAAATGCTTGCTAAGAATAGAGGGACCAGCACACTTAATGCTGTGTGAGAGAAATGTAACAGCAAGCAGCTGGGTGGCATGTTGCCAGTGCAGACAAGGCTGAATCAAAAATCCCTTTTCTACCTACTACCCTCCACTCCCCCCCAAAAATGCTGCAGGGATGGAAGAGGAAAAAAAAAGAGGTTGCTCCTTGCAAAGAAAAAGAAATAAGATGTCTGGCACTACTTATCTATTATTCCAGAGGCCTTTTCAAAGTAGGGTCATACATTTGTCCTGGGCTGAAACACAGGTTTTCCTGAACAATGATTCCCCCTCTCTCCTATGTTCTCAAATACACAAGCCAAAAAAATAAGCCAATGGAGGTTTCCTTTTAAATTCTTACCCTTGTGTCAGCTTAGAAACAAACAAACAAAAATACTGCAGAATTGTGGAAAAAAAGTATTCAGGTACATCAGAAGTGACTGTATGGAATCTTGCAGCATCTCTTTATGTTGTCTATGTCGGTCAAGAGAGATGAAGCATGTAGCCACAAATGCTGGTGCTGCTGCCCCACTCTTAAACTTAAAACCAACACACTGAACCTAAGCAATATCACTGATGGTACAGTCCACGCAAAAAAACAGTAACAAAAATGTTCTTGATGAATATAACTGTGGGAAATGCTTCCCCTATTATGGTTGGTTGCACAGTCAACAGAAGTTTAGACTGGATTTGGCATTTTTATCCACCTATTGAGTCCTCCCCAAGGATCTAGCTGTTGGTTGTTTTAAAATATTAAAGGTATCGTGACAGGTGTAAGCTCTTCCAAATACCGCTGCCTTTTGCTGATGATGATTTTTGTCAATGCTGATGGTGTTCAAGTGGTGCTCTAGATGTTTTGGGATTGCACCCAAGGCACCTATTATTATTATTATTATTATTATTATTATTATTGGTGCTGCCTTTGCTTTCTTGCCAGTTGTTCTATTTGAAAGTTTCTGCATTTTATTTTCTCCAGTTCTTTCTCTCCTCTTCTGCTGTCTCCAGGTATTTCAATGTCTACTCTCTAGACTTTTTTTTTTGTCTTATGCTAAATAAATGTTTTTCATTCAGCAACTGTTACGTATGGAGAGTTATGTGGTAGGTGCCAGTCTGTTTGAATTCTAAAGTCTTAGAGCACTTTAGCTTCTTCATTCTCAATTATTTTGTCTATTTTGTACTCCCACCAGTTCTTGCTTGAAGGCAAGTGGCAATTTTGCAGATATTCCAAATGCCCATTTGTTGATATTTTGACATGCTGTTTGTAGTCAGTCGATGAAATCTTCTTGTGCCAGCTAAACGGCCCACTGTTTCTTCAGCTTCTTTGCAGAGGCACCATTTGCTGTCTGATGTTAATTTCTCAATTCTGGTTTTATATGCATTTGCTCATAAGGTTTGGTTTAGTGCAGGCAGTGTTAGTTCCTCTTTCTTTCTTCAACTTTCCAGCTCTTAGCCATGAGTCTTAGTGTATTCTGGTTTGCCTGCTAGCTCTTTTTTTTGGCATTAGACATGTAATACTATGCTTTGCCATGTCTCTTCTACTTTTCATTTGGTGTTTCTTGTAGGCCAGGTTGATCTCTTCTATAGTCAGCAAGCCTTCACAATATATTAATTTTAGTGCATTTTCTTCACTGTCCTTCAGATATTCTTCCAATACCCTTTTTTCGTCTTCAACTCTCTGGTGTATTTATGCAACATTCCACATCCATCTACTTCCCTTTTTAAGTAGAGTCTGTCAACTCTGTTCTGTGGATGAAGGGCATGATTCAGTCATGATTTTTCTCGTCTTCCTATCCAGGGCTTTTAGTTCTGTTTGAGTCCAATACACTATTCCAGCTATGTATCTAATGACTGGAATTACCTTGATGTTAATTAACTTTGATGGTATTTCCTCTACTGAATTTGGACCAAGATCAAGCTTCTTCAGTGTGCTTGATGTTGTCAGCTTGAACAATCCCAGGTATTTGTAGTGGTCTTCTGTATCCAGACTTTTGATGTTATTTCCATAGGGCATCTTGATTTCTTCAGTTTTCACTATTTTTCCTCTGTAGATGATGAGGATGGCACATTTTCCAGTCCAAACTCCTTTGCAATATCTTGGCTGTATAGATGGCTGGATTTGAGAAGTGATTCTTTTTCAGGTGGTGTTTGTCCAAAGAGCTTCAGGTCATCTACGTAAAGAAGGTTGCAACAGTCTGGAAGATGTTTTTGATGTCTGATAGCCCTGGCCTGATTTCTTCAGTATTACTGACAAAGGAGTCAATGCAGTAACGAACAGTAGTGATGATACAGTAGTGAGTTTCATTAAAAGATCCTCTCTTGATATTAACTTCTACTATTATTATTTTAAAGTGGCAGATGTTTTCATCCTTATTGGGGTAGACTCAATATGTATGTTATCATTCAGAAACATTCTATACAAGAAACAAGAACTGTCCAATTTCACCACTAGCCCCAATTAAACATGGAAGTCAGGGAAGTCAAGGATTTTAATTTTCAAGTAAGAGGAGAAAACAGCACTATCTAGTTTATATATTATTTTTATTGATAATAAGGCCATAGAATGTATTTTCATTCTGTGAAAATCTCACCACTTTATTACTTTGCATTCAAAGGCCAGAGTTTAATTGTATAAGTTTTATTATAAAACTTACGATGAAAGATAAAGATGTAACATACATCAGAGCTCAGCTTTGCAAAGTGAGTCACGTTTCATTTTAATGCAAAAATCTCAGCATGGCAATGCAAAACAGTACAGAAAAACAAGCATTGATAAAGAAGATTTAAATTATAGCAAGACTGCAAAATAGCTCGGTGTCCCACTAATGAGGACTGCCAAATCCTTCAAATCTTAACAATAACGATCTGCAGTTTAATAAGATAGGGCTGGAATGGACGTTATATTTCTATAGCATACAACACTTAGAAATTCTTAACACAAAAAATATTTTTCTCAAGTGCTGCAAAATAACTGACACTGTGATGCCAATGGGAGTTCACACATTTAGATGGTTGTGATGAAGATATACTTTCACAAGGACAAAACATATTTGCCTATGTTGAAGAATGCTGTTCTGTTGCTTCAACTTAGGAAACCATCCTCAAAAAAGAAATTAAAAGTTCAGATCGAAATAATCCAGTTTTTATGCCTCTTAACAGGAATTTTATTCCAAACCACATTAAATGCAAACAAAATAATTCCATGTGTCTGGAACAGCTTCTTTTGTTTCTTGCAAGGTCTGTCTAGATATATTATCTAAAGAAAGAAACATGCTATTGTTGAAACTCCAGTACCGAGTCCTTTTCCTGCACACTAATCTCAATGGCGAAAGAAAGCTAAATGTACAAATAACTTTTCTTCCCACTCCCTTCCACCTCCACAATTAAACAATTTCAACGGAAAAACCTGGTTTGGGTTTATTTACTTGTTATATGATAGATACAACAAATGTTTGAAGTATGAAGCTGAGATTTTTCTGAGAGCTTATGAGACCTAGAAGGGCACGGCAGGAGCCCTTCCCAAGAGCTGTTGAAAAAAGAAAGAAAGAAAGAAAGGAAGGAAGGAAGGAAGGAAGGAAAGAAAGAAAGAAAGAAAGAAAGAAAGAAAGAAAGAAAGAAAGAAAGAAAGAAAGAAAGAAAGAAAGAAAGAAAGAAAGAAAGAAAGAAAGAAAGAAAGAAAGAAAGAAAGAAAGATGGAAGAAAAGAAAGATGGAAGAAAAGAAAGAAAAGCACGTGCCACCCACTTTCTCTATTTTCTCCTCTCTTTGCTTCTTTCTCGGTGCTCCCTCTTGCTGTATCCATCCGGGTGGCTCTCTTTACGCTTCCTTTGCTCTCTGCTTACCTCTGAATTGTGGCTTTTTACTTCCTTACTCTTGTCTGGTTCCTCACTTCGACTGTAAGCCCGCTGCCTTGAATCAGAGCTTAGCCTGCTCCTCTCCCCCTTGTTGTGGCTCCTGCTTGCATGTCCGGGTCGTTCCGATTCTTTCCTCCCCTCTGGGTTTTCCTTTCTGCCCGTGGGGTTTCTTTTGCTCTCCCCGGAGCCCCATTTGTTGTTCTCCCAAGAACGATCTTCCTCCTTTAAAAGCCGATGCTTCTCTCTCCCTTTGTCCTTGTTATCATGACTGCCGGAGGGATCTTTGCAAAGTTTTTTCTTCCCCCTCTCATCATCAGAATCACTGCTGTCACTCTCTGAAAGCCGGGTTCTCCTTTTTTTCTGAGAATCTATTTTTCTGCGAGGGTCTTTGCCTTTGCTGCTGCTCTCACTATCACTGCTGCTTGCTGAAGACTGGCTGGAGGAGGTGGAAGAGGACCTGCTCTTATGTTTCCTGTGTTTACTTTTACTTTTTCGCTTCTGCTGCTTTTTCTTCTTTTTGTCTTTCTTCTTCTTCTTCTTCTTCTTCTTCTCTAGGTGATCTAGTTTCCTTTGATTTTGAACACAGAAAAATCGAGCAATGAAACAGAGTGGCGTAACAGGGCAATCCTTTTTTTTAAAAAAAATGTCAGCAAGTAGACCCTACGCCAGTGATGGCGAACCGTTTTGTGGTGGTGTGACGAAAGCATGCGCGCGCCCGCACCCACAATGCAATGCACCCCGCCACCCCCTACGCATCCCCATGCAACACCCCGCCCCCTCATCTGCACTGCACATGTGCACGCCTCCCAGCTGATTTTCCGCCCGTTTGAGCCTGTTTTCGCCCTTCCGGAGGCTCGAGGGAAGCCTCTAGAAGCTGAAAAACGGGCCCATTTTGGCACTTCTGGAAGGCCCGTTTTTCAGCCTCCCGAGGCTTCAGAGGCTCCCCTCGAGCCTCCAGGAGGGCGAAAACAGCCTCAAATGGGCCGAAAATCAGCTGGAAGGTGCGCGCATGTGCAGTGCAGGTAAGTTTGGCTGGGGCTCGTGTGCCCGCACAAATGGCTCTGCGTGCCACCTGTGCCATAGGTTCATCATCACAGCCCTACACTGTCATTTTAGATTATGATTAAGCATATATATGTGTGTGTGTGTATGTGTATGTGTAGATGTATATGTATATATATATATATGTGTGTGTGTGTGTGTGTGCATGTATGTATGTATTTAAAAAAAGTATCAGTCCCCAATCTCGATTCTTTTAAAGCCACCCTTGATATTGTATATCCTGATTTAATAAATGCGTTTATCTTTTTTTTCTAAAAAAAAAAAAAAAAAAGGCTTAGCGCAAACCTGGCACTAAAATGTTCAGATACCAACAATTACGTCTCCACCCCAGTCATGGAATTCAAAAGAAGCATGATTTTATAGCAGTGGCCTCCAAACTTGGTAACTTCAAGACTTGTGGACTTCAACTCTTTTTAGCTGGCTGGAGAATTCTGGGAGTTGAAGTCCACAAGTCTTAAAGTTGCCAAGTGTGGGGACCCCAGTTTTATAGCATGATTGCTCTAAAAGCAGAGCACCACAGGTAGTCCTCAGCTTACATCTGTTAGTGACCATTCAAAGTTACAACGGCACTGAAAAATGTGAACTATGACTGTTTTTTGTAGTAACCTTTGCAGCATCCCCAGGATCGTGTGATCGAAATTCAGATGTTTGGCAACTGGTTTCTATTTATGACGGTTAAAGTATCCCAGGATCATGTGATCACTTTTTTGGGACCTTCTGACAAGCAAAGTCAACGGGGAAGCCACACTCATTTAATAACCGTTAGTAACTTAGCAACCGCAGTGATTCACTTAACAACGGTAGCAAGAAAAGTCGTAAAATGGGGCAAAACTCACTCAAAGGGAGATTGTGGGCTCAATTGTGCTCGTAAGTCAAGGACTACCTGTATTATCCCAATTTGACTAGGCAATGTGTGAACTGGAACATGTTCATCAACTTTGAGACGCTCCACCTGCAGAGTTCTTAGCCAGATCCAGCAGCGACTGCTGTACTTGTACTGTGTTTCACTGAAAATAAGACCCTGCCTTATATATTTTTTTTGCTACCAAAACAGGCACCAGGTCTTATTTTCGAGGGCAGGAATGTCCACTGACTCACCTCACTTGCATGCATCACCTCCGGTTTCCTTTTCGCTGTCAGAGGCCTTCAGGAAATTTTTCTGCAACTGGGAAGGCTTTCCTGAAGGCCTCTGCAGCCGATAACAGAGTTCCAGATCGATCCGGAGCTCTGTTATCAGCTGCAGAGGCCTTCAGGAAAGCCTTCCCAGCTTTGCCGCTGCAGAAGAAATGGGCCAGCAAGGCAGGTGTCGGGGTGTGCGAGGCTGCTACAACTGTTCGAAGGTAAGCAGTAGGGCAGCCATCCCCACCCTACCTTAATTTTTACCCATGTAACCTGGAGTGGGCAGGGTCTTAATTAGGGCTTATTTTGGGCACACATGTAAAAATCAAGCTAGGATTTACTTTCTGGGTAGGGCATATTTTTGGGGAAACACTTAGATAAACGACCACTAATTCACTGGTGGAGGAAGCACTGCTTAGGGTGCCTCACTTCGCTCTCCCTGCAAAGGAGACGAAGAGAATCCATCACACTTACATTGCAGTGCATACATTTGTCATTTAAATCCTTAATTTCTCTGCCCCTATTCACTAGGTATCTAGGTATTTAATCAAAGTACTACAAACAAAACATATAAAACAAATGGATCAATTATTACAAGCTCTACTTTCCTAAAAGCCACCTTTATCAACTATGGTAAAATAAGACTGGGTTAATATTGGATCCAGTTAAGAACAAATGACATATTTCCAAATGTTTTTTTTTTTTTGTTAAAAAATAATCCATTATCTTTCAGCTGTAGTATAGAATTACTCAATGTATTTTATGTGTTTTCTCCTCATAACAAATTAGCATATAAAATAGTATTATAATGGGAACAGCTTAAGGATCACGCAATCGCATTCTGCAAATGCTAAGTATATAAAGATTCAAGAACACAGCAAAGCAAGAGGAAGGGATTTCAGAACCCCAATAGCCCCCAGCTCTCAGCAAATCCCACTCAAATAAGCGATGAATGATAATGGACTTAAAATCATGGGAAAAGATAAGTCGTGATTAACTATTCTGCACAATTATTCTAGAATAAATAAAAGCACAGTTATTTAACTTCGAAATAACTCGTTACTAGCCTGTACATCCTCATGACATGATTACCTCAAAAGTTTTTGTTTTTGCTTCGTTGTTAAGGATTTCAGAAATTCTACTTCTGGGTCATCTTCTGCCTCGCTTGCAACATATTCCTAAAAAAAAAAAAAAAGAGAGAGAGAAAAAGATTGGGAGAGATAGCTACAGAACATGGCCGGAAGGGAAAATATGGAGATTACAGAATATAAATAATATATTTTTAAAGACAGTTGAATAAATATTGTTTTGAGAGGCAGAACATATAATGCTGTGATAAAGAAAAGGACACCAAGGTAATGCACAAGGAATAGGGTCAACTGGCTGGCTTAGTTAAGGGGGTTAGTTCCTTTCAGCCACATCTCCCCACCCCCCTTTTAAACCCCCTTTTACCCAACTGGAACAGTTTAAGGCTTAAGTGTGTTAATCTGCAATCATCTTAACATTACAGGTAATCCTCAACTTACAACCACATCTGAGGCCAAAATGGCTGTTACTAAGCAAGATAGTTGTTAAGTGAGTTTGCCTCCATGATGATGGGGATGCTGCAACTCTCCTAAGCATGAAAGATGTTCACAAATAACTTTTTTCAGTGCCGTTATAACTTCGAACGGTCACTATACGAACTGTTGTAAGTCAAGGACAACCTGTACTTTGTCCCCATATGTAGTGCAGTTTAAAAGGAGCCTAGGACCCATTGGATGCTTTCCCCCCCCCAGAATTTCCAGCCTGAATAGCCGATTTGGAGGACATTAGAAACACCATGTTTAAATAGTATCGCCTGACAATCCCATTTACAAGGATTATCTTGTGCTATGGAGCTCCTATAAGACACTACAAAAGGAAGCTGAAGGACACAAGGCATCTAGAAACTTGTATGAGGGGCCACTGGTACTCTGAGTGTTTGTTTTCTTGCAAACATTTCATTATCCCAACTAGGTAACACCATCGGTGCTAGTAAGGAGAGTGATTTGCTGTCAGTTTGTAGGCTTGCCCTTTGGGTATGTTAGGGATGGTCTTAAGAGATTCTTTGGTGGGCTGTTTACTGTTGGCTTCTTTGGCAATTTCTTGATTGGGGAATTGTTTACTCTTGATTGTTGGTCTGATGTTAATCTTGGAGTTAATCTATGCTGATCTGGATTTTGATTGTTGGTGGGTCTTTTAGTTCCCTTTTCAGCTGGTTGATTGTCTCTTTTGCATAGTCTATAGATACTGTTAATGTCTATGCGTCTATTGGTGGCTAATTTGTGAGAGTGCCAGGCTTCTAGAAATTCCCTGGCATTTTTGGGGTTTGGCTACACTCCTTACTAGCACTGATGATGTTACCTAGTTTGGGTAATGAAACATCTGCAGGAAAATAACCAAGCTCAGAGAGCACCAGGACCCCTCATTCCAACCCTGAGCTACAAATATTCTCCTTGATTAGAACCTTATATCTTGCTATTAAGATGCTCCTTTTGATGAGAAAGGTCTCTGATTGGTAAGCGCAGCATCATGTTCTTCTGTCCGATGTCTGATGGTGGTTTAACTATGCCGTAGTGAGGTAAAATCCAAGAAGCAGGACAACAAAAGAAATGGCAGTATAACTCCGGCTCTGGTGACGTATTCCCACCTCTGATGAGCAAGGGTTTACCCTACATTTGTCAAGCTTCCCTTCTGGTAGCCATGCAGAGAGAAATGATACAATCTCCAGCAACACAAAGGGCAGGATTCAGAATTGCACCTCCAAAGTATGGCATCCCCTGGACGGCACTGTCATTATTTTTCACCCAGGGATAGAGTTAGATAAAGCAGCTGCCATCATAAGCAAGTAAAGAAAAGTCAAAGCCATTTCCTCTGGTAGATAATAAATCTCTACTAACCTGCAGGAGGCTTTTCATTTATTAAACCATGGATTGGACAAATTCTAGACTATCATTCCAGCTAACAAAAAAAGTGGGAAAGCAGACTGCATTTTAAGAGACACCCGAGCTTTCTCTACCTATCTGGCGTTCCTATGGTTATGCATATTACAAAAACATTAAGCAACAATTCACAACCAATCGCATTGAGATTTACACACATTTTCAGCTTACTGATAAAAAGATCATTACCTGGGATGGATCATTGGCGGTCAAGTTTCTCCCCAGTACATTTTGTTTCAGCGCAAACCCGCTGTTTCTCATCTCCGCTATTAGCTCTGAGGGGTGCATCGATGGCCCTGTTCACCAAAATCACAGTTTGAATGTATCATTTATATCTCTCTACCTTTTTGGGGCTACACAGTGGGAAATTCAGTGGAAGCTTTGTTAAGTAAAATCATAGCTAAATCAACGCAATAATCTTCTGCTGAGCAAATAATCAGATACGATTTTCTAAAACAGCGGTCTGGAGATTCAGAATAGAAAATAATTGCATTTTTCTTTTAAGGGCAAGGGGATCCTCTTCTTATGTAACTTTGTCACATTGAAAACAATATATATTTAGGTAACGTCCAGCTATAAGCATTTGATACAAGTACACAAATTGAACTACAACAAGCCAGCTTCCAAACTAAAACATTTTCTGACATCAAGAGTATGCATGAGCCGGTATTCACAAGCTGCATCTGTGCGTGTCTATGGTCCTGACTACCAAAAAGAGAGTCACGTTAAAAAAAAAATACAGCCTTCCCTATCACAATTTACTCGGGGCTCTGCTGTTCCTTTTCCAGTTCAAGCAGGAACCCAAGCAGACAGTGTTTCTACAGTACAGCAGGCAGCTATACGACTGTGAAGTCAAAGAACTCTTGGCGATACATAGATTCATTATTAGAAGTATGCAGATGTTTAATTTCTGCCCTAATCTTAATCCAAAGAAATAATTTTATTTATGGTGTCAGACAAATTCATTTATCATGTTAGGGGATCAACACTGCTTTAGAGCAGCGGTCGCCAACCGGTGGGCCGTGAGAAAATTTTATTGGGCCGCAGAGAAATCTCACCCCCAGAACACCCCCACAAAGCAATTAATCCAGGCTGTGCCGAAACACAAGGCTGCGCCATCCACATGGCCTGCGGGAACCCTCCCCGCCCACTCACTCCTTACCCAGCAAACTTGCCTGCTAAATTGCTATTTTTCCTTTTTCCAACCATTGTCTGTTCTGCTGTGTCGGGAGATTTAGATTAGCTAGGAAGCAGGAAATGGTTGGATTTCTTGCTTTCTAGCTAGTCTTTAGATCTTCGGCTCTGCTTTTAAGCACAGCCAAATCTCCCTTAGGACTGAAGGTTCTATTATTCAGTGCAGATTCACGGCAAGCAAATTTGAGAGACTGAGCTAGCCGATGGCAGATAGATAGATCACTGATAGATTCTGTGCGCAACTCAATCTGCCTGGCTGCTTTGCCTGATTTTGGGTAAAAGTTACTATTTTTTAATAAAAAATTCAATATTTATATAAATATTTATAATATTTACATACAAGCCATGCCCAGCCAGTCACATGACCACAAAGCCACATCCACAAATTAGGCCAGGCCCATAGAATTGGTTAGTGGTCCCTGGGATTTAAAATTATGAGTTTGGTGGTCCCTGAGGTCCAAAAGGTTGGCGACCCCAGCTTTAGAGGAATTGCATCTAACCTCTATGTAGCAAATGTTAAATAGGTCAAGGCTGGGAGGTAACATGGGGGGGGGAGGGGGTCTCCATCCTGAACTCTCATATAATTTGACTTAGCATAGGATAAACTGGGGCCAGCTTTTTCAGATTTCATGGCCATCACCATGCTGAGTAGTTTTTGACATGTTTTCTCAAGTTTCCATTCTAATTCACAGCCTAGTGTTTCCTAATGGCGTTAATGTAGTTCCACCTTGCTTAGTTTTTTCCAAAATTATTCAAGGTCAATCAGGTGTTGTTTACAACATGATGCCTGTAGCAAATGGTATTTAGAAAACTTTTTAAAACATAAACACTAGATATGTTGTTTAAATGTTAAAGATTTTAAAAAGCCTGGGTCTAGCATAAATCCTTGATGAAAACAGTTTGAAAAAATTAAAATACATCTTATACATGTAAATCGTAGGCATTTTAAGATTGATTTTTTTTGCTTTTAAAGTTTAGCTAGTGCTTCTAAGTTTATTTAAGATTTACTCTGCTTTTAAGTTTATTTAAGGCTTAAGGTCTACGTGTTTATGAAAGTGTTCAGAATACATTTGTTCTTATTACTGCCTCTGCTCCAAAACAATATGCATTTTTCTTTTCCTTTAACTAAAGAGATTTCCATACACTGGCTTTATTTTCCTACATACTGTGCAAAGAAATTTTACTTTAATGAGATTAATGTTTTCTTAACCAACCTGCCTTACTTATCCTATGATTAGCACCCCAGACTTGATCTAAAGTGGTACCATTGCAGGTAGAAATGCAATTCCTACATAAGAAATTTTGAATTTTATATACATTTTAATATATAAAATATTAAATGTGTTACATTAATATTACCGCATGAAAGTTTGCTAAGAGTTAAGCATCTTCTTATGACTTGGTTAATTCACAGCAAGAATCGAGCTGATCCTGTTTTCTGACTGTGAGGTTCTTAATTCACTGCATTGTTACTGTACACAACTATAAGCTATGGGAAAGCTGACTGGGTTACAGTTAATCAACAGCTGATTAACAACAGTGTGATGCCATTAAAACAAGATTAATAAAATTTTTGCCTGTATTCATAAAATCACATTTTTCAAACAATAAGAAATAATTTCAGTTCATTATTCTTCTATTATTTTTTTATGTTTATATCTTTTCACCAGAAGATCAAGATGACAAGCAAACTATTTTCTTGATTAATTTAACCCTCAAAATAAAGAACATTCGTAGAAGAATATGGCTGTCCAAGTTTTGATGGGTAGTTAACTTTCTCTCCCAGCCCTACAGAACCTTCTGACTCCACACTGGTTCTTATCTGGATTTCTATCTGGAATCTTGAGTGCCAGCTCAAGAAGATGATAAAACAAACTGAAGCAGGTTTAGAAGACAGCAATGTTGGATGAACAAAAATATGAAAAAGAGTTTCTTGGGGGGAAATGGAGGAGGTATGTTTGTTTGGAGGAAAACACTGACAACATTGCCAAAAGTTCCGTATATAAGAATTATTAGCAGATTGTAAACTAGGTTTCAGGTCTACGAAAGGAGAGAACATGAGAAAGAGACTCAAAATAAACCTGCCTTGCTGGGCATAAAGCAGTCAGAGGAAAGTCTGACAGGTTTTCAAATTTATGTTATTATCTCTCAGTTTCACTAGTCCTTGTGGTGACCTCCTCTTAGGGCTGACATCAATCTTGGGAACTTCATTACTCTCAATTCCAACAGGCACTGAACTTTTACTTTTGGTTGTAGAGATGGCGTCAGATCCTCAGGACATTCCACTGTCTACAGCACAACTTGCTGATGTACTGTTACAATACAATAAACTGTGTGGCTGTAAAATTAACAGTGTCATGACATATTTAACAGAGCAGACAAGGTTCGACAACCAACAGCCCAACCAGAACTTCTTCCCTCCCATGGACCTTTGAAAGAAAAATTTGGAAGCCCGGATTCAATTTCTAATTTTTACAACTCGGTGTGAATTGTTTAGGCCAGCCAGTAGAATTTCCTACAGATTACTCCAGGTAATTTTGTTCTGGGTCTGCCAAAGGACGGGGAAGCCTAATGGTCTGTGCTTCTCAGTGAAAGCAATGATCCATGATGAATAATTATTAGAACTTTATGCCAAGATTTAGAGCTGTATTTGATGATTCAGCTTGGAGATAAACCCCAACTGAGAGATCTATAAGCTGAACACAGAGTTTGTGAGAACATATTGGATTTTCACTTATCTCCAGAGAGGAGGTCTAGAATGATTGACCAGGTTTGAAAAGGAATGGATGAGATGAGAAATGAGTTAGTAAGTGAAGTCATACCAAGGAATTGGAAAGAACTGTTCCAACATTGCATGTTAATTGACGCGTGATTAGAAAACGGAGGCATGGAGGAAGGTTTCATAGTAAAGGGAGATTTTACAGCCTTTCTTCACTCACTCTTTCTTTCTCACATCCTACTGTTGCTTCTTTGGATGTCAGCACTGGAAAGCTCATGCAAATAGAAACTTCCCCATCCTCGAGACACTTTGGTTGATGTTTCTCCTGTGCAGGTGCAGAACCAACAACCAAGACTTACTCAGTCCAACACCTGAGTCAGCTGTGGAATTACAGGCACAGAGTAAGCAAGTACCCACATTGCTCCAAAACCTAGCATTTGGGAAACTTCATAGATTCCCCTCCCAAGACCTGGATGAACAAATAACCATCTTTCATATCAGATTAGAGTATAGCAACAACAGAGCTTGGATGAATGACAGCCACAGACTGAGGTTTCACCTCTTGTCAGTGAAAAACAATGGTTTCAAAACAGCCATTTTAAAATACTCCCCTTCTTTTACAGAATAAATACAACTCTGCCACAACAGACTACAGAGCCAGAGGTAGCATTCAAAACTTTGCACTGGCTACTAGCTCCGAAAGTTCTAGTGGCGAAGGAGGACAGAAGATGTCATAGATTATTTCATCTTGTGATTGTCTGTTGCTGGGGAAAAACTATCCCTGTCCTAGCCTTTCCTTTAAAATGGGCCATCCTTGCCGTATCTGTTTCCTGACTTGGTCTATGTTGATGGGTTGATCATTTGTTTGGAGAAAACATAGTGTGGGGGAGAGCATTATAAGATTTATCAAACTAAGAACAGTTGTTTGGCCAGGAGAAGATTTATTGCACATAAAGTATAGGAGGGGAAAAATCCAATAGACATTTAGGATAAAATTGGTAATTATATGAGCCGTTTGACAGGAGAGCCTGGGAACTTTTCTTTCTGGAGATCAGCAATGGTCAGTCATTTATCGTGGATGCTATAATTCTGAGTATCTGCAGAAATTATGATTCAAAGCTTTCCTATATTTAATTGTAAATATTACATTTAATGCACTGGGTTAAGATCTGATTGGCTGGAGCCTTAAAGGAAAGAAGCAGTCATCACCGTGGCCTTCTGAATGAAGACTATTCACCCTTTTTAAAAACCATATTAAAAGTAAAAAAAAAAAAAAATCCTCTTCCGGACAATTCAATTATATGTGCCAAAAGTAGAATATTTGGACTTGCTATAGAATAACTTGGACCAATTTCTCTTGTGTTGTGTTATTTATTCTGGTTTTGCTAGCAACAATTCAGAACCCTACTTTGGCTCTACTTACTACTTTGCAAAATACTTGTATGTTTTTCAGCATTTTCACATTATTTTAAATGCTGTAAATTAACTTTTCTAGAACAATAGATAAACAGAGTGATTTGTATATCAAAGGGGGGAAAATGAAGAGTTTGCTATCATACAGCAAGGTAGAAAAAAGATGTCCTAAAGATGCGCAATATCTCAATATCATTTTGCGCTGAGAAAGCACTGCAGATCCCATTTAAAGGTGAGGTCCTTAAAATGATTGATACCACTACTTTCCATTCTAGTTCTCCAATAAGGGTGGCTGCTCTAGTCTACTCCTTGCCTAAACATCAATGTGTGCCTCCAAATGTTTCTGATCTCCAACTCCTATCTGTCCAACCCAGCAAAATGAAAAATATTATAATCCAATGCATCCTTATTTTTAATTATTCCTACTACTGAACATATTATAACAAGAAAAACTGGAGTAAAAGTTTCCCTGGGAATAGGTGTATACATCTGCTTAAAAACACTGCTAGAAATAGTAAATTCTACTTCACTGTGTCCATATAATGTAAAACTAAGACTAACCTAGGTCTTATGGCAAATTCTAAGACAACTATTGCAACACTAATGCCCCCTCCTCCATGGCATCGCTTAAGTTCTACTATTTTCAGATAGAGGAACAGATGACTGGCAGGTGCTTTGGATGATCAGCATCTAACCTGCAATGTCAGTTTGGCTTCTGAAAAAATCAGAACTGTGTTTTTCCCGCATTTTTGTCATGGTTTGACAACAGTAATAACTAACAGATACCAATATTTATTAGAAAGCAAACGGTTGCTTTCAATGAAGAAACTCTTGCCTAATTAATCACACATCATGCCAATGCCGCCCAGTACAAATAGAAAAGTAGAGCAAAAAGTTTTGCCTTTTTTATTACGAATGGTACAAGTTAATATCAAAAAGAAAAAGAAAACAGCTTAGGGTAAAACAGCATTTTGATTGCCTAATTTAACTTTTTAAAGGATGTAGTAAATCTTATAGTGGGTCTTGATAAACCGCACAGCTGGAACATTCTCTCACTGCTATGTGGTTTCCAATGATCAAAGTAAGTTACTTTATATGTCAGACTAAGATTTCATAATGGAAATAAATGCATCATTAGGTGGGGAGTACAGTTGTCATGAAATAATTACAGTCCTGGCAGATTACAGCCAAGGCTGAACCCCAGGGGTGTGATTATCCCATGATAACCACATCCAGTGAAATTGCCTTATTGCAAAAATAATCTCCATTCACCAGCAAGATATATTATTCAATAGGAGACTTTTGAAAGTGGAAAGATTATATTTTTAAAAGACTGAATCGACAGATGGATTAGCATTACAGTTGAGGAATAAGGAGGGGAAAAAAATCCTATCACAAATAGAGTACTATTTCTTTTGCTTACTTAATATGTAGTGGTTTTGCTTTTAAAGTGCTTTTAGAGAGTTCTTATTAGTTCCTCACAGACATTTTTTTCAATAGTTTGGGTGGAATCATCGTGAAATCATTCTATCTGAAATATTACCATGGAATCAGTTGCCTGCTTGTAGGTGGGATACAAACATGAGCTACAATTTGGTGGCTTTAATATTCATAGAGAACTCCATGCAAAGACTGAACATGGGAATACTGACTGAATCACAGTGGCTGGAAAATTCATTAGCATACAAAAAGACTTTCTCTTCACTTAAGATACCTGAAAGCATTTACAGAAGACCTTCAATTCGAATCTTGCGAAGTTAAGCACCCAATCGTTGCTGAACTTAATAAAATATAAATAAATAGAACTTAACATTATTTGACAAACTGACTGAAACACGTTTTAGACACTTACCTGAGCCATCACTGGAAACGGAGCTTGCATTAATTCCAGAAAGGCCAAATAAAGGACATTCCCGGTCCGTGTTGACATGGCCCCACTTGTGACATTTAATGCATCTTACATTCCTCACCTGAAAATGATTCATATTGACTTAATTTCACATTTCAAGGCAGTAGGTTCTATCCCATTATATCCAAAGTAAAGTTTTCGTAATACAAGCCTAATGTTATTTATTGTACACTGCTAAATACATAAAAATCTATCCAAAATAGAAGGAAGGCAATGCATAAAACTTGCCTGGATGCCAAATGGCTGGTCTCTAATGTTCATGTCATCCTTAGCATACCTGTTAAACACAAGAAAGATGTACACATATATTATTTGTGCATTATAATTACCAGGGATTCAAACAAGATAAAACATCAATTGTTAAAGGTGCAGAAATCACAGCATCAACATGTTTCTGAATTCTAATTTATTCATTTATCTAAAAAGCATATAGATATAGATTTGGTTTTCTGGACATGAAGGAAGGCTAAATAAAAAGGGAAATCTCCTCTTATGGTTCATTTAACATGATTTCTAAATAAGATCCCTAGATTGCTGCTCCCCGGGGAAGCCTTAATTAGATGGCAAGAACAATCATTCCCTACCCTTTGGAAGACCTATTCTCACCCTATTTATTCAAGCTGCCACATTCACCATGTCAAGGCTATGATGCTCGTAGATTTTTAGCGATTATCTAAAATTGTGTTGCTTTCATTGTTTTTATGTGCTTTCCTGCTCTACTCATTCTTACTTCTAATAGAACACCACAGCTTGTTTTTATTGTTCTGTTTTATGAGCCTCTTGCCTCTGCTCTTTTGTGGTTCAGCTGCTTCAGATTTAATGCAAATTTAAGTTGTATAAGACTTTGAATATTCTTCGGTTTGGGATGCTACAGCATTTCTCTTTTAAACAGAAAAATGATAGGCTGACATTTTGAAGAAATATATACACAAGAAAGATATTAGCAAGATGGTTTCCTTGGATTTCATTGTTTTCTCCATCCCGGGCACTTTCAGAAGAGGGAAAATTTTTATCAATATGGAAGTTTGTTCTTACTTTTTGAATGTACTTATTATGTATCTGATGATGAAGTGAACTACTTGAAAATAACTCTGGCTTTTTCTTGCTATAGTCTTCATCTCCACTGAATCTGCTTCAGAAGGTTGAGATGTATTCTGAGACAGATTTGGGGACTCCAGATAGGCAAAGAGCAAGAGAAACTATGTAACATGAAGTCCTTGAGTAAAATGCTAAATATTATGTGAAAGTAATATCTAAACACAGAATATGTACTTTACAGCATCAATAATGTTATTGTGTAATTGTTGCCTTCCTTCCATTTTATATCCTTCCAGGATTTTATTCTAAGATCTGATACGGTAACTCATGTATTCAGCTGATCTATTTCTGTGGGGAAAAAATACAAAAGGTATTGTCTATTGAAAAGACAGTGCCTCTGTTCATTTTGTAAAATGTACAGTTTGAGACAACAATCTTCTTGCTTAAAGGACGCATCCATGAAAACAGCTCTCAGAATACATTAATCAAATTATAAAGCACTAAGTCTTACTTTTCACGTGGAGCTACCTTCTGCCATTCAAATTTGTAATCGGTTTCTCCCTCCTGCTAAACAATAATACATAAACTCAAGCTTATTTATATACACATTGAGATTTTGAAATATGAAAAAACATGACAAATTAAACATCGAAATTACCTCTTTGGTTTCTTCTTTGATGATCATGATGAAATGGCAGGGAATAGGATAAGGCAGACCATTAGGTGAGACATACAGCAGGCAACCGGATATCAAAAACATTCAGATCATGCAATTCACAAACCTCTGAAAAACATCTTATTTCATAAAGTCAATCTACTGAAATTTAGGTTTTGCTTTTTAGTTATGGATAACCAAATGTGCGTTATAGATTTATGATAAAGACTGAAGTTTTATGTAATCATACTCAAGAAATTCACCACATGTAGATTTACTCTTCAGTACTCTGATACTTATTTCAGTATTTATTTATTTTTTACAAAGCCAAAAATACTATATAAGAACAAGTATATTTAACCCACTACTGCATGACCAATCTGCAAGGGTTCAAATTTGAACCAGAAGCATTTCAGCTCTTTGCCTAAAATGACTCAAAGACCTGAATCTTCTAGCGTATTTGACAAGAACACAGGATCCTCCCCAACTTCCTATATAGAATCTATAGCAGGGATATCAAATTGCATTTTGTGGCAGACTTTTCCTAATTTTAAATCCTGTGGCCAGAAGTCACTTTCCCGCAGTGGTATAAGAGTGAATATGAGCTGCATTGTTGATTAGAGGAACAATTGTCAGTTCATAAATTTGCTTTCAGTTCGAGAAGCGGTAAGCTCTGCACATCACAATATTTTGATACCCGTTTACAAAAAGCAAACAAAATAGGATATGAAATTCATGTCCATTACAACACAAGATCCCACTTCTGAAATCAACAATTGTGGGCATCACTGCAAACTTTCCCTTTTGCTAATACTGTTGGCTGTAGTTGCTAATGGTCTCTCTTAAAGTTTGTAATATCATCTACTATAAAGAAACTTGTATCAAGTCAAACCATTGATCAAACTGACACATCCTGTGTTATAGATCTCAACTCCAAAAAGCCCTGGCCAGAATGGAAATTGAAGCTCAACATATCTGGATTACATCAGATGGCATCAAACCTTCACAGGTGAAAGACATTAGGTCTTATCCAACTGCAACAGCTTCCCTGTGTTTGAGAGAGTAGTCTTTCTCACCCTTATCTGGGTACACCTGGAACTGAAATTGTCTGCTAGAAAAATATTTACTCCTCCAGGTGTTAACTGTAATTCTCTAGTACTTTTCAGTTACAATTAAAAGGGGGGGGGGAGATAATGATGAGCACAGGTGTACAAAGAATCTGCTGAAAAAAATTGTCACAATTAAAACAAGATGATCAAGAACACTTTGATGAATGTTATAGTTACCATACAATTGTTAGTAAATATTGTGTTAGTTACTAAACAACTAAAATTACCTTTCTTTGCTCCAGGTGGTGCTTCATACATAAAATTTAGACCATTCTTGACACGTTCATCTCCCATAAGCAATCTTTATAAACATATAATAAAATTATGATATATCACAAGATATATACATTGATTCAAAATATATTTTAAAATAACAGTAGCATGTTTCTACCATAAGACATAGCTCATTTTTTTACTAGTAGAAACTTTAAGTATCTGCAGTACATAATAATAATTTTAGCCTAAGCAATAGTTACTTTTTAAACCCTGGAGGTTCAGCTCCAAATGCCTTCCTAGGCTTGACTTAACTTTTATTCCAAACATTTTAGATTGTCATGCATATTTCTAATGCACCAATGGGGCTGAAAACATTTTTCAAAATTTTTGTGTGTTGAAGTTAGGTTGTCGCCCAAGTGACTGCCTGTGACGGCTCCTGGATTGGGGCTGAAAGGCGAAAGCAGGAGGAGTATACTCCGTCCCTTAATTGGGTAGACCAGGTTGCCCTGATAGACCGATCTCACCGGAAAAAAATTTTTTTTTTCAAAAAAGAATCCACATGTTGAATGCAATTTATAAAACACTGATATTCTCTGATCTTTCAATCTGAACAGTGCATGTGATCTGAGACTAAATCCCTAGGAAATGAGCCAAAGAAAGATTTGCAGACTGTAGAAAGTAGAAATTGCTTCATAGCACTGCTTCAATGACCCAGGAGACATACACTCTGTTGTGGTATCTATTCTATAGAAGAACATCTTCCGTGGGATCTGGATGGCTCTCACCTTATTGGCCTTCCTTAAAGCTTTAAATACATAACTTTTCCCTTCACTTCTGGAGCTGGGATATCATATGAACCTAGCTGGGTTTTTTGCCTGCTATTGATTGCATGATGGAATTTTGGATCTTAGGTACATTATATATGACTGTTGGTTATAATTATTTTCAATCATATTGATTATTATTTTGGATTTTTTAATGTCTTCCAGAGTCCCATTTTTGAGCTGGATGGCCATATATATCGATTAGATAAATAACATCTTTTTCAGAGATATTTACAGCAAATAATATATTTCAATCATGTATTGAAATGTTATGAAACATGCATGTATAATAAAGGCAACAACTAATAGTCACAAAGTTAAAGGGTTATACTTTGATTATAGATTTTTATCACCAAGTGTAAAATAACGAGCTACATCTCACCTGTTATCATAAGATTCTTGCTCTTTAAGATACTGCTGCATTAATTCTTCTTGTTTCTTTCTGTCATAAGATATTTTCTGTTCTGCCATCCATACCTAGTTAGAACAAATTGATTTTGTAAAAAAAAAATCCATTCCTGCAAAAATTCCTTTTTCTTTCTTGAATTTCATATTACATCCACACTGCTCTAAAATTCTGTAATTTTAACTATTACTAAAAAAAATTATCCAGGTGTTCTTGAAAGACTCCAGTAAGAAATGATGGGCCTTTTAACAGAAATATTTAATATAAAAATTACCTTTCTTACTAGAAATTGAAGGGGAACTCCAGCTCACTATGCTCCATGGGACTACTATCACTATGATCCATGGAACATTTCATAATAGTTTGCCTCTTATGGATATTAACATCTCTGTAAAGGTTAAGAGACAATCTGACAGAAGCAAAACATGTGTTCAATGACAACCTATACAACTGAGTCTCTATGGCACTCCTTTGCTTGAGGGTTGGTAAGGAAACACCCCTAAAAGTAGGTGAACCAACGGATTTGTCCATCAACCTCTTGGAAGAAAAAGACATTTGAAATGAACCAAACTAATAACTGATGAAATAGGCAATTAACACACTTAAAAAACTAGGAAGATGGGATTTTACAGATTCTGATAAACAAATCAACGGAAATAGCCTTGATATTAACATTGTCTCTATAAAATGATATCTATATTATTAATTTATATTATTAGTAATCTACTTAAGCATGTAAATAATTGTGAACAGTTTGTGATTAAATGTGAAGTACTCTTTTTACAATCCAGGTAAATTACAGGAGAAACTTCTGTGATCAGAAAGCTCACCAGGAATGGTCTAATACCTTTTGCTGTTTTGGTTGATGGACAAGACCCTTCTCCTTTTTTTACTGGAAATTTGACTTCGGAAGTTCCATGCTATATCAACATCTGCTGATTGCTTATTTGAGAACAAAAAACACAACTCCACTGAGTTCAATGAGACTCATTTCCAGATAAAGGATCGTTGCCTAAAAAGCTGTATTAATATAAATACTGAATAACAAACCTGGCAATTATACTTAGTTTCTGGCTTAGTTGTTGTTTTTTTGTTTTGTGCCTTTGGGTTAGTTTTTACTCCTGACAACTGACTGGACTATAGTCGCTGTGGTTTTTTGGCAGTGTTTTCTGAAATGATTTGCAACTTCCTGCTTCTTAGGAATGAGAATGTGTGACTGGCCCAAAAGTCACCCAGCTGGCTTTGTGCCTCATGGTCCCCAGTTTCTAGCCTAATGCCTTAACTACTACACCAAACTGGCACTACGCACAAAGTGTCATATACATCCAGGAAAATGGATTGATACATCATATATAGTGAGAACACAGCCTAAGTAAGCACCAGTCTACATTATATTTTGGAGATATCTTTGTGGATAGCACACCTACACCTTAAAACACGAGTTACCTAACTTCAGGACAGTTATTTACAATCTTTGAACATCAGTATATATATATTCTGTACATTTTATTTACTTTATTTATAAACAACACAAAACAAAAAACTTATCTAATGCTCTTTTATCCTGTTTTATCCCCAAAACAGCAATACTGTGAAGTGGGCTGGGCTAAGAAAGAGTAATTGGCCCAAAGTCACCCAGCTAGCTTTCATGCCTAAGAAGAGAACCAGAACTCCCAGTCTCCCAGTTTCTATTTTGATGCCTTAATCCCTAGACAAAACTGGCTCTATGCCAGGGATAGACAACCTGATATACGTCAAGTGATTTTTGGCTTCAATTCTCTTCAGTTCATGCCAGCATGGCTGATAAGGATCTGTGGGAATGGTATTTCAAAAGTATCTGGAAGATTTCCTGATCCTGTTTTAATGGATGATGTTTGGGGATCCATTTGATAGTTGCTCCTCCTAAAGTCTTCCATTGCTAACTCCTCCATCCCACTTTATTTCTGCCCCATTTTTACTCTTAAGCACATAAAACAACATGAGTTATAGCTGCAAATCTAGAGTCTAGCAGCAGGCACCTGCTTTAAATTCAAAAGGACATGCTATGGAAAAGAAGGGCCTAAGCCTGGGAAAGAAAACAAGACATTATTATAGTATAAACGTCCTCCTCCACTCTTTCTATGTGAAAAGAGGATTCTTAATGGAAGCAGCTAATTCTGGTCCCTATCAGGGCAATTATCTCCAAAGCAAAACAAACCAGAGGTAGGAGAAGAGGGGATAAATGGGCAACATGCTGGATTTATTTATTTAATTTGGAGGACAGGAGGGAATTTTTTTTTTTTTTGCACCCAGGATATATATTCAAATGAAAAATCTTTTTTTTTCCCTCCCCAGGGAGGAAAGAAAACACCACAGGGAGAACTTCCGAAAGTTCCTTCAAACTGGACTAATCAGTACAGGTAGTCCTCGACTTACAACCACAACCGAGCCCAAACTTTCCGTTTGTGCAGTGAGTAGCGAGACCTGCGATAAGTGAGTTTTGCCCCACTTTATACGACTTTTCTTGCCACAGCTGCTAAGCGAATCCCTGCGAGTGGTTAAGTTGATAAGCCGGTTGTTAAGTGAATCTAAGTGGCCAAGCGTCCAGATTTTGGTCGTGGGATCATGGATCATGGTCGTACGTGAGAAAACCTTTTTTCCCTCGCCCCCCCCACCCTAGTGACTCTGTAACTTCCAACGGCCACCAAACGAACTGCTGCGTACATAAACATCTCCGGTTCAGGGAGAGGCGCTTCTCTCCGGCTCCCCGGCGGGAAATGGCTCCCGACCGACGGGCCGCTCACCTTTTTAATATTGGACTTGGAGGCGGGGTGAAAGTCCTTCTTGCACATGAAGTTGGCGAATGACTTCCCCATGGTGGCGAGGCGGCGGCGGGGGGGGGTCGGAGAAAAAAGAAAGCGGCGGCCCTTTTTACGTCGCGACGGTGCCCGTTGGGCTTCGTCCGCCCCGCTTCTGTTTTTACTTCACCGGGGCCAATTCCGCCTTTGACCCGGGGCTTCCGGGGCGAGATCGGCGGGCGGCAGCAACAGCGGCGACGACGTTTTCTTGCCAGCCGGAGGAGGCCGGGAAGTAGCCCTGCGGCCCGGCTAAGCAGGATTGGACGCCGACGGAGATGGGCGGGGAAAGCATCCGCGCAGCGCGCCTGCTTCCGCGCAAGGCAAAGGCGGGGACGCCAAAGACCGACTTGTGGATCTGACGTAAGGCTTTGCGTGGCGCTGCCAGTTTCCCCGTTATTATAAGTTGAGAACCCCAGAGGGGGACAAAATAAACACCTGCCCGACCGATCGGGTTTGGGTAAAATAGAAATAGCAGTGACGGATTTGCAACAGCAAAGACACTTGAGCCATTTGACGCAATGTGGACTCAGCAGGGAAAAAAAAAAAAAGAAATCGCTTGCTAACTTGGTGTGATCTGTGATTGCCTAATGTTTGCTTTGGCAAGTTGCAAATCTTTGCAAAGTTTGAAAACGACAACTTGTGCGCCTTCGGGTTTGTTTCCGGCTTTGGCTCCGGGGGAAGGTCTGGGTGGCTTTAGCTCTGTCGCGCAAACTAGCAGGGTCTGGTTTAGAATAGAATAGAATAGAATAGAATAGAATAGAATAGAATAGAATAGAATAGAATAGAATACTTTATTGGCCAAGTGTGATTGGACACACAAGGAATTTGTCTTGGTGTAAATACTCTCAGTATACATAAATAAAAGATACATTCGTTAAGAATCAAGAATCATAACGTACTGCAGACTTAATGATAGTCATAGGGTACAATCAACAATCAAATCATACTAGGAAACAGTCAATATAAATCATAATGATACAAGCAACAAAGTTACAGTCCTACAGTCACAAGTGGGAGGGGATAGGTGATAAGGAGGGATGAGAAGATTTAACAGTAATAGTAGTGCAGATTTTGTAAATAGTTGAACAGTGTTGAGGGAATTATTTGTTTAGCAGAGTGATGGCTTTTGGGAAAAAACTGTCCTTGTGTCTAGTTGTTCTGGTGTGCAGTGCTCTATAGCGTCATTTTGAAGGAAGGAGTTGAAACAGTTTATGTCCGGGATGTGAGGGGTCTGTGAATTTATTTATTTATTTTATTTGGTTTGTCAATTGCTTACAAGATAATAGGTATAAGTATATACATAGTTATGAATACATGAAATGGATACATATAAGAAAAAAAGAAACAATAGGACAGGGACAGTAGGCACGTTGGTGCGCTTATGCACGCCTCCTACAGACCTCTTAGGAAAGGGTTGAGTCAATAGTAGACAGTCTAAATATTTTCACAGCCCTCTTTTTGACTCGTGCAGTATACAGGTCCTCGATTGAAGGCAGGTGGGTAGTCATTGTTTTTTCTGCAGTCTTAATTATCCTGTGAAGTCTGTGTCTGTCCTGTTGGGTTGCAGAACCAAACCAGACAGTTATAGAGGTGCAGATGACAGACTCAATAATTCCTCTGTAGAACTGGATCAGCAGCTTCTTGGGCAGTTTGAGCTTTAAAGCCATAAAACCAGGCTCGCCAAGCCAGTATGGTTAAGTGGGGAACCGATGCCCGGGTGGCGTGAACATGGAGACAAGAGCCATATATTATAGCTTTTTGTCTCCGTGTTAAGGTTCACGCTATCCGGGCATCGGTTCCCCTTTAACAAATCTAGAGCCCCAACCTAGTGAGTAAGTGGTGGAGTTGCTGTTTGGAAAATAAATCTTCCCCCCTTGATCTTCCACCAGCCCAGTTCTGAAAAGCATCCAGATTGGAAAAAGTTACCTCCTTGCTATGTTTGGGACTAACTTGTGCTAGTGGATAATCTGGATGGAGTTGCCTATTCTGTCTTTCTGACAACCCTTGATTTAGCCTTGACAGCGTTTCCCTTCCTTTCCCCCTTCTGGTTTCTTACCTGCAGTGCAGTTCTCATTTGATATGCTCCTCCTCCTGTCTACTCCATTTAAAAAAAAAAAAATCATATCTGTTTTATCTACAAGGTAGGAAACATTCCTTGGGTATCCGATCACATTTAGCCAATAAAGAATTCTATAATAATACTCCCTCCTCCTATTTCCCCCACAACAACAAAGCTGCAAGATAAGTTAGGCTGAAAGAAAACGACTGGCCCAAAGTCAATCAGTCAGTCAATTGGTTTTTCATGCCCAAGGAAGGACTAGAACTCACAGTCTCCTGGTTTCTAAGTCAGGATCTTAACCACTTAACCAAACTGGCTTTCATATATAGTATTTACTGATTCATTTACATGTCTCGTATCTGATCTCAAAAACAAAAAAACAGCTGGATTCATGCAGCCTATTTTGTAATTGGTTGGATGGTGGATGTTTCTATAAAAGATATAAATTTATCCAGGTCTCTAGGTCAGTATTTGTGGGAATGCTGGCTGGGAATTCTGGGAATTGAAATCTACATACCTTAAAAGCTGTTAAAAGTTGAAAAACAATGATCTAGTCACACATAGCTCTGTTCAATAATTTATTTTAGTCCATATATAAGAGAGAGAATTTTTACAGGGCCATGTGTGACCTTGGGCAATGTCCTCTGCTATATTTTTCCTAAAATATTTGTTAATAAAATATCAATATCTATTAAAATACAATAGTGGTTCATCCGTTATGGAGCATTCAGAGAGATATGATTGTTTATTATTTTTTCAAGGATGGCTAATAGTATTGCTGAACCCTTTTCCTGTGATACTTTTGTGGCTCTGCCTCCAGCCACACTAGGGGGCCGAATCATCTTTGGAAAAAATTCTGATAGGCCTTCTGATGAAGTCCAGGAGATTGTGTTTTTTCCTGCTGCTGTTCATGATCCAGGACAAAAAGTTGAGGTAAGAGCAATATTTCTAAAAAATACAATAAAACCTGTTGGGAAGTTTTATTTAAGATAAAAAAAATAAACACATTTATATCCAAAATCACATGCTTGTGTAATTGTATAGCTTGCATGCATAGGTACCTACATGGGATTGGAATGATGAAATGTGCATTGCAGTTTTTTAATGCAAACCACGTGACCCATAAACTTGCATTCAAATCTAGATATAAATACAAAAAAGAGAGAAAGTGAGAAATTTATTTTGTGATGTCACAATATAGCTTATATCAATTTTGCCTCATTGCAGTTCTAGTAGATACCTTTTCTGGACTGAAATTGTAAACCAAGAATGGAAGTTGCCCAGCCATCAAAATCTGGCTTATTCCAAATCTGATCATTGGAGAATACAAATTAGCTGTCAGGTTTTGGCTCAAGGTTGCAATTAACCATCATGTGATTTGTCTGATTTTGGGTTTTGTGTATTCTGCACACTCAGCCCTTACAATGCATAAACTGTGGTTTATGATTTAATTCATTATTTAATCCAAGCCAATTGTAATCCAAATCATGATTAAGCAAACAATGGCTTAGCACAATGTGTATGATTCTAGTTACTATTATTTGCATGGAAATAGTTCTCCATAATTCCAGACATCAGTCTTTCCTAGTTCTGTGATATTTTAAGAACATTTGCAAGCAAATACATTATTTAATCTTTTTCATCAATATTTGATTTGGTAAAGAGGGTCAGAACATCTAAATTTGAATGGTTTTTCTCTTTATCTTGCACAATGAGAGATAGACAACTCATGGTCATTCCAACAAAATATATTTTCTATCTTAAAATATTTAGAATACATTTTAGGATATAGGCTGGTAAGACAAGGACCCAGATTGTTGAGGGCAATATGCTAACATTGTAAACTGGTTAGGGCTGTAAAGCACTATGAAGTGGTATATAACTTTAAGTGTTATTGCTATAGCCACTTATCCTGAATTGAAAGGTAAAATATTGCATGAAGATAGTTCTGCTGAATTTAGATATAGTTTTCATAAGAAAAATCATTTTAAAGGCAGGGTTTGAGCCCGTCAGTTGCTACATTGAGACAATACACACAAATTTGTGAGGGCACTCATTCAGATTTTTGCTCTTGTTGCCTTCCACTGGAACTCTAAATTCCGGAGCCTCATTTTGTTCAAAAGCATCTCATAATTCCAGTGAGAGGTTTGAGGGCCCCACAGCACTATGACAAAAGCTCAGGGAAGTACTGAATCTGTTATATGCAATTTAAAAATAATCTGTAAAATATCTTTGAAATTATCATTATTGCAGTGTACTTATATAGAAATTGAACAAGTACCCAAAACCTATGCAGTTGTCCTGAGCCGTCCATCCTGGCTATGGGGCGCTGAAATGGGAGCCAATGAATGTGGAGTCTGCATTGGGAATGAAGCCGTATGGGGAAAAGAAGAAGTCTGCGATGATGAAGCTCTCCTTGGCATGGACCTTGTCAGGTTGTGACTAAGTCTGTTGGATAAGATGTGAAGCCAAGTGGAATCTAATCGGTTGTTTTATACTTGCGGTGCTTTGTCAAACAGCCGTCTCTGGAAAATACTGTATGAAATGGAAAATAAACAACTCTTGATATTTGATCTGGAGCAGGGGTGTCAAACTAGATTTCATTGAGGGCCGCATCAGGGTTGTGATTGACCTCGGGGGGCGGGGGATGGGGGCGTGGCCAGAGTAGGCCTGGCCAGCTTGATGTCACTTGTGTTGGCCCGAGAGCTCTGCCAGTGAAAAGGAGCTCCGTTTTCGCTGGCAGAGGGTTGCAGGAGGCTGTCGCAGGTGAAAATGGAGCTCAGGAGGGACGTGTACGGCCCTCTTGAGTTCCGTTTTTGCTAGCAGAGGCACCGTGGGCCGGCCTTTTGCTGTTTCCAGGCCAGCCTCGTGGGCCAGATGTAAGCACCCCACGGGCCAGATCTGTGGCCGCGGGCCTTGAGTTTGACACCTCTGATCTGGAGAGTTTATGCGTAAATGGGGGCTTAATGCAGAACGATGCTACTAAAATAAAAAACAAACATAAGCTTTTGAAGGAATTACTTTAGCCTGGTCCAGAAACTATGAAAGGTGCAAGATACTACAGGTAGTTACTGAGCCACGACCCTTCGTTTAATGACCGCTTGAAGTTATGACGGTGCTGAAAAAAGTGACTTGCAACCACTTCTCACATTTGCAACCTTTGGAGGGTCTCACAGTCACATGATCAAAATTTGGGCGCTTAGCAAACAAAATGTATTTCTGCAGTTGCAGCTTCCTGGGGTCACATGATCAACATTTGTTACTTTCCCAGGTACTTCTGGTAAGCAAAGTCAATGGGGGAAGTTGGATTTACTTAATAGTTGCAGTAATTTGCTTAACAACTGCAACAAAAAAAGGTGGAAAAATCAGCCATGATTCACTTAATGGCTACATCACTTAGCAACAGAAGTTCCACTCTTAATTGTGGTCCTAAGTCAAGGATTACTCGTAGTTCATAAAATCTGATTTTCCTACAAACAGCCTACTAGTTCGAGGATGTCCATAGGAGAGTTTTGCATGCACAAACAGACAAATGGCACCTGTGTCATTGCAGCTTTGTAATTACTAGGATGTTGTGTAGATGCGTGTGATAGTTTTCATCCCAAAAACTTTTAAGGTTCTCAGCATGAGCCCAGATGGAGAAATAAATGGGCATGTTCAAATTCTGTCTTTCAAAGTTGAAGATGAAGAATGTTACAGAAAGCTAAACGCTTTGATTTGATTTTAGGCTTGGCCTTGAAAGAGCAGATACCGCAGAAAAAGCTGTTGACATTATCGTTGAATTGTTGGACAAGTATAATCAAGGTGGAAACTGTATGGAGAGTGAAATGACATTTACCTACCATAACAGCTTTTTGATAGCAGACAGAAAAGAAGCTTGGATTCTAGAAACTTCTGGAAAGTTCTGGGCTGCAGAGAAAGTACAAGGTATGAATAATAACCTTTATTCAATTTTAAGACGTCTCAGTGGACAACGTCTGTCTATCATATTTATCAATCATCTGTCTACCTATCATCTCTCTCTCTCTCTCTTCAGCAGAGCTATACTGGTAAAAATGATATCACTGATGCTATTACAGTTTTTACAGAAAGCAAGCCTGTTACAATCTGTGGATTCTTTGCCAGCTATACCTTTAAAAGTAAAAAGCAGCTATAATCCTCATTTAAGCCTGAAAGGCTTCTGGGGCAACTTACAACCCTCTCTTCAGATTTCCTCAGCACTGAAGAAAAAGAGAATGGGTGGGGAAAGGAAAGCCTTTTAGAAATGATTCTTCCTGCAGACGCACTCCAACGTGTTTCATCCTGGTCTGTTAAAAATAAATAAATTGGTGAACAGTAATAATGAAAAATCTTAGCATCATATTAAAAACTGGTATACATTTCAGTTGCCAAGACCTGGCTGCTTTCTTCCGGTCACGTGCTTTATTTCTCTTTTCCAGTCATAGAACTGAGTTAGTGCTAATGCTTAAATTGATACTTGTTGGTTATTTACAGTTTTAGCTATGAGGAAAAGTCTAGTTTATAATTGGGCCAATGTGTTTATTAAGGCCAAGTATAATTATTGCAAATGAGGAAGGAATGAATCAAGAAGCGGTCAACATTCATATTGTGGGATTTAGATTCTTTCCAAATTTCTAACAGTAAATTTAGACATCTCAATTTAATATTTTTTAAGTAGGTTAGTTCAGGAGAGAAACATTTAGAAGGGTAATAGCTTGTTTTCTTCTCCTTTTTAAACAGAAGGAACACGGAATATTTCCAATCAGCTATCAATCACAATAAAAATTGACCGTGAACATCCAGAGCTAAGGAATTATGCTCTAAGCAAAGGCTGGTGGGATGGTAAAGAAGTATTTGATTTTGCTGCCATGTACTCATATGTAAATACTGCCAGAATGACAACTGCAAGTGGCAGATATTGTGAAGGCTATAAACTACTGAAGAAATATGCAGGTACCTTTGTTAAGTTATAGAAGACGTTATAGTTAGATTTCATAGTTCGATTTGGATGTACTCTGTTTTATGAGATTCAAAATATATTTTTTTTTACCTGAAAAAAAAACAGGATAAATATCTATCTTAATTATATTAGTTTTCCTTGCTTTTGCTTTGAACAAGAGATCTGCATACTGCCTTTTTAATTAAAGATGCATACGTCAAATTCCGTAACTTTTTGGAATAATCCTGAACAAATACTGTGGTTGACTATTTATTTTAAAGGTTTAAAGCATTAAAGTTGATTCTGATGTATATATTAAGAATACCTTGACATCTTCTTTTGGTCTTGAGGAAAATGTCTCTCATGACTCTTGTTATGGTGATTTCTAATTTGAGTGAACTACTGTTTCAAATGAAGGCAAATATACATGTCCCGGGATAATTTTACAGGTTCCAATCTGAGTCGGTCACTGGGACCAGAGGTTTAGTCTTCTGAGCTTTTGGATTTGTGCTGGAGCCCATTCTCAGGGAACTTTAGAAGTTCTCTGAAGAAGGGTTCCAGCATGAGTCCAAAAACTCGGATGATTAAACCTCTGGTCCCAGCGATGACCCAGACTGGATCCCAAAATACTGTTTTTAAGCCTCTTTTCTGAGGTTTTGCCATGGTTTTATGTATTGGATAACTTGGATCATCTACATAGTTCCTAAATCAAATGCAGCAAGGGATTGTACACCAGTAAAATAAATTATCCATTGTCATAAAAAAAAATTCCAACAGGAAACAAAGACAACAACACACACACTAATTCTTACTTTAAGATCAGAGGTGTATTGTTTGTAATACTTTGGAAAATAAGAAATGAATAGATATAAAAAATATAAAAGATATAATAACGTAGCAGTAATACCCTTACATTAATAAGCCATTGCAATGGGGTCCAATGACATACAACAGGTCCTCCAAGGACTGCTATAAATCAAAAGGCCCCGAGCTGATCTTCAACTCTATCCTTTATACTTTTCTTCTAACCACATACACGCTTCACAACTTCACTAACTGTCACTTTCCTTAAACATGTGTATACATTACTTTCAGTTCCTCATTTCCAACAGTTTCATTCTTCCTTTTTTAAATGTATCCATACAAGTGCACACTTTGCAAAACATGTTTCACAGTCAGCAATGGCTCAGCAGGACTACAAATAGTGTACATTTTGAAATAGTCCTAGATGAAAACTTTGGTTCATCTCTCTCTCTTCTGGGGCCTGCTATCATCCATAGGACTTATTGAATCTAATAGTTCAATAAGCTATATTTTTGACTCCCACACCATTTATCATTTGTCTATACAAGGTGTTCCAATGCTTTCTAGATATAGAATATAATATACCCTGAATTGGCAACTTAAACCCTTTAGCAATTTTTAAGTTTTTCTATCTGTGCTGTCCAGCCAGTGTATGGGAATTGGATAGTTAGGTTGCAATTGTGAGCTGTCCCCTTAAGGGAATGCATCATGGTAAATGTAGTAAAGGTATCCTGGGAAATGTAGTCCATGTCACGTGACCACATCTGTAATCCTGATTGGTCACTAAATTGACCCTCGATGGGTTGGGGGAGGTTTCCTCATTCTTGGCTGAACTCACAGACTCGTGGTAACTGTTCTACTTCTATCACTATGAGATGGGAGAAAAAGGATAGGAGATAAACTATCTTTTTACCTACAAGACAGAGATGCAAAGGATTGGTCATTAAAGAAGAACTTCATCACAAATGTGAGTTATGAGGATACCTGATGAACCAATAAAAGTACTTTGTTATGGATGTTTTGTGGAGTTTATCTATCTGCATCTGCACAGAAGACAAATCTACCACTGTACAGAATACAGAACACTATATCTTTTTTCTACCTGTCTCTCTTTCCCCATACCTATTTTCTACCCCACCTCTTTCCCACTGTTTATATTATTTAGAACACAATTTTGGTGTTTATCCAAAAATAGCCTTGCCAGAAACACACTGTTCTTTCCAATCTGATCTCTTCATGTGCTAAGGTTGCCCATCACCAGATTCTCAGACAGTGTAATCAATGGCCCTGCTGCCCAGGGATTCTGGAGCTGCAGTGTTAACCACACATTTGGAGGGAGACGGTGGCACAGTGGTTAGAGTGTAGTACTGTAGGCTACTTCTGCTGACTGCCGACTGCCTGCAATTTGGCATTTCAAATCTCACCAGGCTCACTTAGCCTTCCATCCTTCCAAGGTTGATAAAATGAGGACCCAGATTGTTGTGGGCAATATGCTGATTCTGTAAACTGGTTAGAGAGAGCTATAAAGCACTGTAAAGCGGTATACAAGTCTAAATGTTAGTTAGTATTAATTACTAGGTTTTTAAATTTTGGAAATTTTTAACTTTTTTACCCTTTTTACTCTGCTTTTATAATTATCATTCCAGCCACTAGTTTAATTTCTTTTAAATCTCTTTTAAATTTCTTACTATTTATGTTGTTTTTATCTTGGCTGTACACCGCCCTGAGTCCCTTTTTTGGGAGAGGGGGCGGTATAAAAGTGTAATAATAAATAAATAAATAAATAAATAAATAAATAAATGCTCTTGCTATTGCTATATACCACTTTGAAATATTTCTTCTTTGAAGCTGTTAGATTTCTCCCTTGTTATTATCAGCTTTAACAATACAAATCAGAATTATTTCTAAAGGCATGAGTACTTTGAAAAAAAAAAGCCAAACTCTATTGCACCCTTCTGTTTCAATATTCATTTTACTGTGTCCTGCCATTCTCAATTGCAGTAGTTATTTTGGGCTTCCTAATGGATTCCTTCCCTGTATAATTGTCCTGTAATCATGCAAATTTCATTCATTTGCAGAATAGCAGGTTCTTAATGCTGAGCATCTTTTTAATACTTGTTTAAGGTTATGGATATTTTGGAGTTCTATTAGTGTATTTCTTTTAAATCCATATTTTTCGGGTACTTACCTGAGCCATTTTTAAGTCGCACCGGGTGTTCAAGTGAACAGTCAATGCAGTTTAAAAAAAAAAAAACTTAGTTGAGAGAGAATCATTGCTGTAAACCTTCTCTAAAGAGTTTACTTTCATTTAATTAAGAGGAAATCTAAAATTTATACAAAGGAATTGTTTTAAATACTGCAATTGCTATTTTAAAATGGTTATGGAATATTCTGAATTTACAGGAAGACAAACTGAAAATCTAAACTGGAAAAGGGACTGTCACCATGCAAGGAAAGTATTTTTTTTAAAGATTTACAAATGCCTGAGATCAGAGATTTGGCTGATTATTTCAAGACAGTGTCTGATCTCCAGCCTGCACCCAACTCTTGATCATGTACATATATCTTGACTGCTTCTTCTTTCTCCCAACCTCTTCTACTCTTCTTTCTTGCCTTCTGCCTCATCTCTCATATTTGTGGAATATTCTTTCTCCACCTTGCTCTCTTATATTTTCCTGTTTTGCTCTTTCTCTTTTCCTGTGGGATTTTTTTGTTACCTTCTTTTCTGCATAACCCTAACCAGAATCTCATTTGACTACTGTTTTCTACAACAGAGATTGTAGGTGTAGTCCAAGAATTTTTTTTCCTGTTAGAAGTGGAGTCATATACCTCTCAATTGAGAAAAAGATACCAAGCACATTTATTTATTTAGAGGTACTCCTTGCCCTATCACTTCACAGTACTGTATGCAGGCTGTCTCTCAACAATAAACCACAATTAAAATAACCTTAGAAAGTTAAAACAACATTTCTAAAACTAAATAATAGTAATAGCATATCCAAAGTCCCTGGGAAGAACTCGTTAGGGCTAGGCAGACAAAAATGCCAAATCCAGTCTGAACATCTTTCAGCTGTGTGATGAACTATAACAAATATAGCAGGCCCATAAAAATTCTAGGGATTGCCAGAGTAAACAGGTATGTCTTTAGCAGTTGTTTTAAAATCTAAAGTTGTAAAGAAAGAATGAAGTTACAGTGTTGCCGTTTCTTTTAAATATACCAATTGCTTTATTCCTGCTTTTTAGCAATTTTGCATCGGTATTAAATGGGTGCTATACAGTATATACAGTATTAAACAAATAACCTATCTTAACTAGGTAATATAACAGCTGAGACAATGATGACAATTCTTCGAGATAAAGAGAGTGGTCTTAACATGGAAGGTGCCTTCATGACCACAGGAAGCATGGTTTCTATACTTCCCCAAGATCCTGGTCTCCCTTGCATTCATTTCTTCACTGGAACGCCAGATCCTGACAGGTAACGCAAATAAAATGAGTCACGAGAACAAAATCTTAACCCTTTCCTTATTTCTGTCATTTTAAATAAAACACTTGAAACCTTTCTGGAAGTATTAAATACGACCCAGTGTAAGAAAAGATCAATAGCAGCTTTAGTAAAATACAAGACTAAAGAATCTGACAAAATTTCTGATTCATCTTAAGCCAGTTCTGCAACAGGAAAGGTATGCTTCAGTGTCTGTGGAGATTCTCAGTCATCCAGGTCATGGTTGTCCCAAAGGTGCTTTTTCAAGAAGCAACTGGACTTTCTGGTTTTTCTTTGAAGAAGTTCTGCTTCTCATCTAAGAGGCTTCTTCTACTATTGAGCTGAAGAAGCTTCTTGGATGAGAAGCGAAACATCTTCAAAAAATAACAAGAAGATCCAGTTGCCTCTTGAAAAAGCATCTTTGGGATAATGCTTCAGTGGTTTTTGGGTGGAAGCATTAATTGTTGTTCTTTTAAAGTACACTAGGAATCTGATCTGCTGGGAAGCCATTTTCTTGGTTCCAGAAACTTTTCTACCTAACCAACTAGATTGTGACTGATATGAGAACTGATATGAAAAGTTAGGTTCTCCTGGAATTTATGTTGAGTGAACCTAACACTGGGATGTGAAAGTAGCAACTAATTTTGCAAATTTGCTTTATTGTCATTTTATTTTGTAGGTCTGTTTTTAAACCTTTCATTTTTGTGGAAAATATTACCCAGCTTCTAAAAACCAGTTCTCCGGTATTTGGCCCAGATGATCCAGTTAAAAAGCAGCCACGATTTCATACAAAGCCTGACCGAAGACATGAGCTCTATCGAACGCATGAACGGGCAGTTGCCATGATGGAGTCATCAAAGGTGGGTTGGTCTTGGAGTTGCAAAATACGATTTAATTTTGAAATTCAAAGTAAAAACGTCTAGAATCTGTGGTGTTTGTATAAGCTGATGTGCCTTGAAAAAAATTGTTCTCGCAGATCAATTTTCAGTCATAGGTTTAACGTGAATTTATGGAATTCGGAGCCGGCTTTATGCATTCTCAGTAAACTCCCCCCAAAACTCTTAATAACTATATACTTTTAACAGCCATGCATCAAATACAATGTGAGGGCTCGAACCATTTATTTCCAGAATTCCTATTGAACTCTTGCTAAGAAATCAGGAGGAGTCTGGTTAGCGTCTTTTCTGACTAATATTTTGTTTTTCAAAGGCATCAGATTTCATTAGCTGCAGCTCACTTCGTCACATGCCTTTTGTCCTCACCATTTTCTTCCTTTCACATTCAAAGTCTCCTTCTTCTTTTTGTAACTTCTGGGTTATGGTTTTCACTATTTCCTCTTTGGCTTATGTTTTTTTCATTTTTTAACATTTATATAGTTAATCCAGTTCATTTTTTAACATTTATATAGTTAATCCAGTTAAATCTGGATTAAATAGATTTTTGTTCCCTGAAACTCATTTCAAAGAAGCAGTTATGTCCTCTTCCTTTCTAATTCTCCTGTGAAGAAATCTTGCTAGACAGAACTAAAAAGGAAAGAATTTCCCTTTTGGCTCAATATATAAGGAATAGAGAGGAAAAACACAGGAATAATTAATCCTCCTTTAATATTGGCTCTTCACATATTTGTTTTCTGTGAGAAGGAATTCCGTTCTAAATATTTGCTTTTTTCCTCCATATTTCAGAATATTTCCTTTCTATTGTTATTTATTTGTTTGTCAGGCATGTATGAGAAAACAAGTATAAGTATGAACATAACATATAAACATATAAGTATAAACAGGTGTAAGTATATACATAATGAGTACGAATAAATGGATAAATTGGGAACAGTAGGATAAGGACGGTAGGCACGCTGGTGTGCTTATGCATGCGTCCTTACAGACCTCTTAGGAATGGAGTTAGGTCCACAGTAGACAGTTAAGGTTAAAGTTTTTGGGGTTTGAGGATGTAACAACAGAGTCAGGTAGTGAGTTCCAAGAATCTCTTTAAATATTTCTCCCTGCAGACTTTGTCTAGATGCTTCCAGCCACTCCTCTAAACTTAGATGGGGTGTTTCAAGCCCTTCCTGTTGGAGATGATGTAAGTCAATAGCAATAGCATTTAGACGAATATACTGCTTCACAGAGTTTTACAGCCCTCTCTGAGCGGTTTACAGAGTCAGCATATTTCCCCCAACAATCTAGATCCTCATTTTACCAATCTCAAAAGGATAGAAGGCTGAGTCAACCTTGAGCTGGTGAAAATCGAACTGCTGGCAGTCGGCAGTCACCAGAAGTATCCTGCAATACTGCATTCTAACCACTGCACCACCAGGGCTCTACATCCAGCCACTTATTCACATATTGCTTGGATTCTTACAGGACATCTGTTCTGAACATTTGGTATGGATTTCTGGAGCCATTCCTCCAGATTGTATCTGGCTTCATTCAATGATTCTTGTCTGAGTCTTTTCAGAGATCTTTGTAGCCATGTTTGCGCTCAAGGATTCTTGTCTGAGTCTTTTCAGAGATCTTTGTAGCCATGTTTGCGCCCCTATTCTGGATGCAGGAGAACCAAGCTCTCTGGAACTTGCTAAAGATGCTTAAAGTCATCTATTCTTAAGCTTCTTTCAAAGCCACCAGGTTCTACCCAAATCACTCTCTCTCTACTACTCTTTAGCATGCTTGTTTTTTGATGCTTTGGAATATTGTTCTTTGAAATCCTGGATGTTCTCAATAGATGTTTCAAGCCATTTTTGAGTACCTAGATGGGGTGCTTCAGATCTCTTTCTCTTCAAGGTACTACCACAGTCATTTAGGAAGCACCAAAGCACTTCCACGTTGAAAGCATTAGCTGGTGACATCACCATTGCTCAGAGGATGAGCAGTTGGGGGCTCCTTTCATATCCCCATTAAGCTGCCCACTGAAGTGGTACCAATCTGGATGCCCTCATTTGAACTGCTGGTCAGCAGGAGAGTGACGGGAGTTCACCCTGTCCTACAGCAGCAACCGAGTCTTCAAAATGAACCTGCCAATCAGCATCTTAGCATCCTAACCACATAAGCCACTGAGTTTCTTATCTTCAAGATTGTTTACCTTGAAGCAATTATTATATATTTTCCACAGGTCCTTGAGAACATTGATTCTTGAGGTGCTCTGTTGATTTTTCAAGATAACCATTACTTAAGAGTATCTCAAAACTCTACTTTACAATTCTGTAGATCCTGAATGCCTTTCATACATGCTTTAAGCCATTCCTGAATACCTAGAGCAGCAGTTTAGGTCTTTCCTTCTTGAGTTTGTTTTTTTAAAAAATTTCAAACCGTTTTTGAAGTCTTATTTTAAAGTCTTATTTAGTTTCAGTACCTTCCTTGTCCAGGTTTTTCAATGAATCTTAAAGCCATTTTTCCAGAACTGGTTTAAGTTCAGTAGAAGATGAGAGGCTTTCTAAGATCCTTAAAGTAAATGTAATGCAGCAGGCAATGAAGGTGATGGAAAAGCCAATTGCTGAGCTAAACTTTGCATTTGCTGGAGTATCTGAGGCATATTAGCTGCTAAATTCCACACCTCGATTTCCAAACTTGTCTTGAAGGCTGTGGATGATGTCCATCCATTTCAGTCTGCTGTCACTTCAGTTAAGGATCCGATTCCATGCTGTGGCTTTGTTGTATTCTGTGAAATTTTGGGGGAATAGTTCAGGTTAATGTCAGGTGCAAGAAATCAGAAACCACGATAGTGTTCAAAAGCACAAGTTTATTTCACGCTACCTATATACAAGAATCTATTAAGTCAAGGCAAATTGGTGCTAGGTAAAAATCAACGGAATTAAGCAGAGATAGATGTTTTTGGGGTGCCTAAAGGAGCAGGGATTATTCCGTCCTTTCATTTTTAAGTAGAATTTGCACAAGAGGTGAAGTGCTAAAGTCATGTAAATTCTCCATTAGGAACTTGGCCTATTAAATACATTAAATCAATATTTATAATGACTTAAGCTCGGTCTGTAAATTTATTGGTTCTTTCGTATCACAGCAGACACAAACAATACAAAATAATTTCTAGAGGGAAAGTTTTGGATGCAGTGTGTGAGAAATGTTCTCACTTTGTTCCCAAACACCAAACCGTAAAGATAGTCCAACAAGTTGAGGCAGTACTTTGTGACGTTGTATGACATCTCAACTGTATTAATAAAATTTGCAAAAATAATGAGAGGCTTCATATAAAATAATTCCCAGTCGTCTCCCCGAGTTTTATCAGAAGACTTCTTAGTATTCTAAATTCATCCTACAATTTATTTGCCCTTAAGATAGTGATTGGCAACCAGTGTTTTATGGACATCCACCAAGGTATCTGCCACCCGATTGGGATCAATATTGAAAGCAAAAATACAATATAAACCTGATGAGCTACAAAGCAGAATGTCAGTCTCTTGTCATCTTTATTTCCATGAATGCTTCTATGGCCTAGAGAAGCAGACTATATGTGATGACGTCACGGCGCTTTATCTAGAAATGAGATTCCTGTTGTCCTCCCTTCTTCCCGTCAAGAAGGCAAAGGACCAATAGGGCTATGACGGATATTCTGACCTTCCGGCGCGCAGTGAAAACCCTATTTTTTAAACAGGCTGGCCTGGCCCAGTAACTGTATTTTAGTTTTAACTTAATTTTAATCGGGGTTTTATTAGCTTTTAATTTTTAACTGAATTTTTGGGATAGACAGCCGGATCAATTTGGTTTAATTTATTTTAATTATATTTATTGGGTATTTATTGTATGTTTTTAGTAGGCTGTACACCGCCCCGAGTCCCTTTTTGGGAGAGGGAGCGGTATAGAAGTTTAATAAATAAATAAATAGGAGAAGACATCTCTACTGTTGTCTTTAAGAACTGCAGAAGTTTCTTGGATGAAAAGCGAAACATCTTCAAGGAAAAACAAAAGAAAGTCCAGTTGCCTTTTGAAAAAGTATGTTTGGGATCTCCGTTGTGGTTAAACTTAATTTTAAATATCTAGGAGACATGTGACCCATTGACTCATCCTTTCAGAACTGTTTCCTTACCAGGGTCCTCCACATCTTCAACAAGGATGAAGCTCCCGAGGTGATGCCTTGAAAAGCTGGGCCTACACTCAGAAATAAGCCCGTTATATAGCAGTCAAATGACAGATAGGAAATGATTCATGCAATTGTGTATTATGTCATAATCTATCATTAGATAGCTGTGAATAGATGCTAGGTATGCATCTCCATATACCCCAGAACAGCTGTGTAGCTTTGAATACAAAGGTTTTTAAGCTACAAAAAAATAGACCCTGAGAGACTCAGCTGTCTCAAAGTCTGTTGAATAAAGAAGGAAAAAAAGAAGTGGTGAAAGATTCAGGGAAGGCCTCAAATCTTCCAATGAGAACAGAAATAAACCCTCTGCTAAATAACAGAGAGAGGAAGAGAGAGCAGGAGAGGAAGAAGGCGAAAAAAAAGTTAAGCAAGCAGCTATTTCTCAGATTGGATGGAGTCTGAGCAGGAGCTTGTTAAGGGATTTGTAATTTATTTGAAGATTCAGCATTTGTTGCAAACCTCTCCCTATATGAAAACTTCTTCTTTTCCATTATGTTGGTTTAAAACATTTATCTCTCACTTTTCTTTCAGGAGCTCTTAGCGATGTACACGGTGCTTTCCCCTCCCCTCACAATAATTTTCTATTGTTAACTGCTCATTATTTAAATGAGATGGGTGGCGTAGAAATGTGGTGAATGCATCAATAAACAATTCAGTGAAGTTTTTCTGGCTGCAAGTGACAAAGGTCAGCATACGAGTTTTTATGGCTGAAGATGAACTATAATTTGGGACGCTACATAATCTAACATTCTAACCACTAGATCATACCAGCTCTCATTTAAGATTAATTGTAGCAAGCATTTGTTATGCACAAGGTTTATATTTGGTTCTATTTTTAAATATGTTTTATAGGAAAAGGCTGCACTGATCATGGAACAGATCCAAAAATTGGAGAAAGCAAAGATTGATGAGATGGACCGCATTCTCCAGAATGGGTACCTGAATGTTGATCAAGCAGTTAATCTATTTTCAGATTGTGTTGAAGAAGAAATACATATATATGTATGACAAAATATCCTTTTATTACAATGCTACTTCTGGCCAAATAGCATTTATTATGTATACACTAGCTGGAAGATAAAATATTGGCATTAGCTTTAATAAAATATAATCGCTAATTTTAAATGTGACATGCAGCTATCCAAAGTTTAAAACACCTACAAAATTACTGGGTTTTTGTTTACTTTGCATATATTTTCAGTCTGCATTTGGTATTTCATACATTTAATGGCCCAGTGTCATACAATAAGCAGAGTTAATAACAATAATTTATATGTTGTCCAACTCCCAGCAACTTCAACATCTAGTTGGACAAGAAGCAAAATAAAGCAAATAAGTGAAATAACTAATTCTGTAATTAATATGTATTAACCAAATCAACTCTAAGACATTATAAAGACTAAAGTGGCTGTCAAGAAAACAAGGACTGTAAATTACAGCACATTTCCCATTTTCTGGTAAATGGCTCCTCAGATGCAAATTTAAATATTTAAGAAAACAACTTTAAGAATTCAGGAAAGTATTTCTTTCTATACAGTTCTATTGCAGAAGTTTGAAAGTACTGTGGATATGGTTAACACTAATGCCTTTAATCTAAAATTAACAATAAATATATAGTGATATATGTATATGATTTGAAACGGTATACAGACTTAGATTTTGATAAAGGATTAAAAGAATAAAAATTCTGTTCTTAAAAGCTTGTATTAAAAACTTGATGGATCAGGATAGTATGAATAGGAAGTTAATGTTATTTTCAATTATCATTATGCACTGGATTTCACAATCCAACAGAAATTAGATGCATTGGCCCCTATTAGAATAGGTTTCACTGAATAGCATCGTACCACTGCTTCTTTATATTATTTTTATTGGAACATCATCTAAAGTTGGTAGTAATCAAATATAATTCAAAGCACTTCTGCAAAATGTACAGAAAACAAGAAATGTTTAGCTAATAGGAAACAGTTCAGATTACCATGTAAACATTCAATAGTGAATTTTATAAAATGCCTTCATTGTAATAGGACTTTGTTGGGTTCAGATTTCATTCCTTATTTGGTTTCTCATCAGTAAGTAGAAGGAAAGAAAAGCTTAAATAGTTAATCCAGGGGTGTCAAATTTGTGGCTCATGAGCCAGATGTGTCATGCACTGGCCATGTCCACCCGATTTAGCGAATGGGAAAATGTTGTGATACATCACGTGATGCCATGAGTTTGACACCCTTGAGTTAATTCAATGTTCATAAATAGGACATCTTGCTGCTGAATGCCAAAATTGGTTTTAAAAAACTATCAAAATTAATATTTTTCAGGCAATGAAAGAGGACTGTTGGGAGCCAGTTATAGAAAGGTATGAAGTAGGATATAGTCAAGTCATAGGAACATTTAAGCCCTACTGATTTATCTAATGAATTAAATATAGTGTTTAATTTTAAAAAAGGATATTTCCTGAGTTGAAAGCCTAAATTTGGGCAGAAACTCATTCAGGTGGCAATCTTATGTCTATGGTAATTAGGTACTATAGAACTTTAATATGTGAATAAAATTGCACTATCAATGTCCAGAAGACTTAGTAATTTAGCTGTAATTCTTGTTAATATAAATGAAAACCACATATAAATTAGTTGCATGTCTCAATCTGGCATACATAAAAAATGTGATGAATTCAAGAAGAAAGGAATTAACAAAAAATTACACTAATGTAAAAAAATCCTTATGTGGTATGAGATATTTTTATGAAAAATAACATAATCGCTATCACAACAGCAAAAATATCAAGAATGAAATGCCATCTTGCTATATTGGGAGATACAATCTAGAGCTGAATGTCACAAAAGTTAAAATTGAATACTCTACCAGGGCACTTTGGACTTAAAGCTTGAATACACCTATTATATTACATCATAATTTAAACTATGGTTAATTTGGAGCTTAGTATTTGTATGAACAAGCTGTAATGTAATAAATGATGTTTAAATAATCTGTGCATAGATTGATCTTTGAACACAGTCTATCTAGCCTAACTTTAAGGATACTTTAAGAATTAAACCACAAGAAGTAGATAGTGCAACTTTTTGCTTCAACTCATAACAAGGAATATTATACAAGTCAGGACAGCTGTATTTATTGAGTAACTGGAACAGCAAGAAAATCAATCTGCTACTTTCAAGAACATGTTTCTCCACAACCCTTTCCAATTTAAAAAAAGAATGGGGTTTTGTAATATAGCATGCTTTTCATTTCAGTGTAGATCAACTTACAAGGTAGACTTTATATAAACCTTTTTTTCTCCCATTTTGGAAGATAGCCTTTTTTATACAATACAGAAGAAATCTTGGCAGTGTTTCAATTCATGTGATATAATTGATAGTAAAAAAACAACTAAAAAACCCCCCACTTCTTTATGTCATAAGATTGTGAATATGAAAAGGTTTGTTATTTTTCAGGTGTTAGAGAGTTAATTCTTTAAAAACTAATAGCCATAATTTTAATAAGCCCAGCTTTCAAATATAATCCATATTTGTATAAAGATAAAATATATCCATACATAAATGCATCTGGTAAAAAAAATAGTGGTTAGATAAAGATAATCGACAAGTCTTCTTAATAGCTGAAACATGACAAATTGCTTCTTCTAACAATATTGTTGATGAACCACTTTCAGAAAAAATATTTAAGCATTCTTCTTAACTTTAAAAAGGCCAATAAGATGTTCATGCCTTCCTATTATTCTACAATGCGGCTTAAGAATTTAAAAAATTACCAGAGTTTTTGATAAACATACACATTTAAAAATATATTACTTTTGTGGTGAAACCTTACTAGTTTTACACACACACAAATTCCTATGAATACCTAAAAATTTGTATTGCAAAATTAAAATTTAACAAGAAGTCAATTCAAGTTCTTTAATTTGCATATCAAGAGTAGTACTCAAGTACAATTTGACATTTTAAAAAATAGTAATTTGGTATTATTAAGTACAAAATAAATATGGCATCTACAGACTCCAACTGATTGCAGCCTGTGAAATAAATTGGTCCATTTTTGGTAGTCATGTGCCAATTATTTAACAATGAACCAAGGGAAAAAAATGAAACAAATTATGCTTGAACAAGAAGTCCTGCTCACAATTATGATGCTTTAAATCACATTCAGATTTAAATAGACTGATAAACAGACGTGTATGCTTTAAAAATTAAAACTGGCTTATTCGTATAAGGATTAGGATTAATTCATTTGCCGATTTCTCCCTTAACACATCAATGTTCAGTTATTTTGTCAGTACAAATAAGAGAACTGTTAAAACAAGAACTGCATACATCAAAATGATCTACTGTTCCCTTTTTTTAAAAAAAAAACTACATCACATGATAACAATGAGTTATTTTCTCTACTGTCTGTACTGGCAAGGAAAGAAAATTTTATATATTTTAAAAAAACTACTGTTTCAAAAAATAAAGCCTGTTACGCGCCTTTCTCAATTTGAAATAATTCCCTGAAGCAATTCATCTTAGTCAACCTTCAGATTGCAAGACATACTCCTCTTTGGGTTTGAGATCAACACGGCCACGTTATAAGCAAAAGAATCTCAAAAAGCGTGCATTAGATGCAAGTAGGAGGGTCTGGCCTCGGCTAGCTTCCACGGGCCTCTTCATTCCCTCGGCTGTCCTGTATTGCAGTTGTCGTAGCGGTAAAATGGTAATACAAACGCTCATCCCGAAATTCAAAGTCATTGGTAATATGTTGGATGATGCCACCTTTCATCAGCCTCTCTCCATACACTACAGCTTCCCCGTGGTCCAAGGCAAGGCCAACTTCCAAAAGCCAGTTTACCAGATCACAGCCGAAGAAGAGTCCAGTCACTGTCTTTGTGCCACACCTGTATGTCAAAGGAAGGATTCACCCACATGTTCTGTAAATCTCGTACCACCACTGCTTGTTGGATGAAGACAAGGGGAAAACAAGGAAAGACAGCATGATAGTTAGAAGGATGTTAAAAGAAGGCCTAACAGCCAAGTATACAATTAAAGCTGTTTTCCTTTTGGGCAGGCCTCAATCGCCTTTTTTATTAGCCAAAATGCATGCAAGCATCTAATGAAAGCACAACATGCTATATGGTTAGTGTAAAATTATGAACTGTTAGTTCACTATTGATCATCTTAGAATCTGAAATTAATCTTTAGTCCACAGAAATTACCATTGGAACGATACATATGTAGTTCTTGATTTACAACCATTTCTTTAGCAACTGCTCAAAGTTAACAATAACAAAAAAGTGGCATACAAGCGGATCAAAATTCAGGTGCTTGGCATATATTTACAATGCCTTGTCCTGGGGGGGTTACATGATTGCCATTTGTGGCTTTCCTGGCCAGCTTCTGATAAGCAATTTCAACAAGGGAAACCAGATTTGCTTAATGGCTAAGTGACTCATTTAATTACAGTGATTTACTTCACAGCCATGGCAAAAAAGGTTCTAAAATTGGGCATGACTCTCTTAACAACCACTTTGCTTAACAATGGAAATTATTTTACCAATTGTGGTCATAAATCAAGGGCTGACTGTACAGTAATAAAAAAGTTAATGGTAACATTTTAGATGATAACCATATCAAATTCTATTTCAGAAGGAAAACTCCTAAGCGAGCATGCAAAGGGCTCAGATACTCTGTTCAAGGTCTGTAACATGCTTCAAAAATTATTTTGAAAACATATTCTGGGAAGGCCCAGGAGCCTTTCTTTCTTTTTTCAAGTTTCAAGCATTTCTTCAGAGCAGTTTTTGGCTGAATAATTTCTGAAGCACATAATAGCTTTAGTAAATGCTGTTTAGCATAGCATTTGATTAAATGCTCCCCCCCCCCCCCCAAAAAAAAACCTAAGTTTTGCTTTGTTCATGGCTCAAAGTTTTTTCTTTTATGGATAGTATAAGACTTCCATTTGCAATTTGAAAAGGAACACATTCACTGAGAATTAAATAAGTTTTTCTGCTCTGTAAGTTAAATTTGGTTCTCTTAATCCTAAAATGCTTATTAAGCAAACTAATACACAGAGGTCTTAAAAAACAATATAATTGGTTAAGATTCATTTCAAAGTTTTTTTTTCTCAATTCATACCTGAAAACTGTATGCAACTTGGTGCAATCACCTCTAAAGCTAATGCTGAGTATCTCAGGCAGCATTTTGATCTACTATGCATGATTGGGATAAGGTTTGAGGTCAACAATGAAAGTAAGGCATGCCTTGTGTAAAGTCTTTCTATGACTTAACATGTCTGCATTAACTATGCACCAACCGTCACAGGCCCAACTTTCCATATGTAGAATTATTTTTTTTTAAAGTATAAAAACACTTTTCCTTCCAAGGGAAGTGTCATCTGTGAATCCACATACATACTTAATGTCAGGAAGCCCATGGAGTGGTCACAACAAGCCTTGAAATGGATGCAGCACTTCAATGTTTCAGTCAATAGAAGAACAATGCATGAAGCATTCTTCCTCCAAGTGGTTTTCTAGAACTTCTGGGTTTAGGTCTAATTACATGTTATTGTACAGAAAGCAACTATTCAGTGATCTAAAGTTAGGCCAAGACAACATACAGACTATGAAAGATAGCCTTTTAATTAATAACCTAATGTTAATTTTGATTAATAGAACATGGGAACATATAACAAAATCAGTGCTGGGCAACATACATTAAGGTTCTAATGCCAGGCATTCATCTGAGAAGAAAAGAGATATATAGATGAAAAGGAGGACAAGAAGGGATACATCACTTATTATTGCAATCTGCGTAGATCAAACAGTGATAGTGATTTTTTTAAAAAAACAACATTGATCAATTTTTCTTTATGTAATATTAATATTTTAATATTAAAAGTAATTTTAATATTGTATATTCCTTGGTTTTTCAAGAAATATAAAGAAAATAAGTTTTAAAATTGTAAAATGCAGAACAAATATTTAAGAAACATTTATTTCCCACTTCCACAGACTTTTATATCCAGAAACGGAAGTTTGGGGAGATATGTAATCCTAAATTTGAGACATGGCATGTGAATATCTTGAAGCAGCAGTTGAAATCACAGATTAGGATTTCAGAAGAGAATCTCCCAAAAAGATCTCCCAAAAGATCACTAAAAGCTGGAAAGCACATCGTTAGTCCGTTATGCTTAAGTTTTATCAATGGCGTCACACAGTTCATGAAAGAAGTCAAGTAATAATAGAAAAGATTTCTTTCGTGATTACTTTTGTTAATTACAGGTAGTCCTCAACATACAACCGTAATGGAGCCTATTATGGTTGTAAACCGGGTTGGCCATGTGACTGCCAAATTTTACCTTTTTTGTGGCAGGTTTTTAAGGAAATACGCCGGTTGTAAAATGAATGTATTAATTCATGCAGTATTAAGCAAACCTATGGTTTGCTAAAGGGGCTGTTTTGCTGAAAAGTGAAAGTAATTTCTGGTTTTTGGCAAAAACTTTGTAAAACACAGTAATATGACCATGGGATGGTACAGTCGTAAACACTGCTATATTACCAACTGCCTAAAGCAGGGGTGGGATGCTACTGGTTCTGCCTGGGTCTATAGAACCGGTAGCTCTGAAGAGCAGCAGACACCGAACCGCTTCTATGTTTGCAGCTGTTTGGCCTGCCGGCCCACCCTGGCTCTTACCTGTCCTTTATTTCCTGCTTTTTCAACCTCAGCTGTTTTGCGCGGCACAGCTGAGGTTGAAAAAGCAGGGGAAAAGAGGCTTTTCAAATGCTGTGCACCTGCGTGCTGCGCTTTTCAGCTGGTTGGGCAGCACAGCTTAAGGTTTGTTTACACATGTGTGCAGCACGTGTCTGGCGCACATGTACGCGAAGCAAAACACAGTCACCGAACCAGTAGTAACACTGGTTGAATCCCACCACTGGCCTGAAGTGTGGTCACATGACTGGGGGCCACCCTGGTAATTTTCACTTTTTAACTCCCTTTTTCCAGGTAGGTCAGTATTCTAGATAGCTCACCTTGAATGGTCATTAAGTGACTGGCCATAAGTCAAGGATTATCTGTAACAGCATCAATTGTTGCCATTTAAACTTCATGGTTCAAAATGTTTACGCTGCTTTTGATTTCTGTTATTTAAAACTATGTGCTAGAATCTCTTGGTGATAACATATAGCTTGATATAAAATAAAATAAAAAATCAAACACCCAAAGTTAATAGCAATAGCACTTAAGACTTATATACCGCTTCACTTTACAGCCCTCTCTAAGTGGTTTACAGAGTCAGCATTTTGCCCCCAAGAATCTGGGTCCTTATTTTGCCCACCTCGGAAGGATGGAAGGATGAGTCAAGCTTGAGCCTGGTGGGATTTGAACTGAGTATCAATTCAGAAATAATTATTTACAAAGCAACAATTAACCAAGTATCTGCTTAATGGTATTTGGTAAGCTGTGTAGCATATACTCCAAGTAAAAAGAAGAGTATCAACAGATGCAGAGCACCACCACCCCATCTAGAATATGAGAATACTTTAAATCAGTTTTAACACTTATGAAGAACTCCACCTTCTATCTTGGACAATGCTTCTCACACACATGTCTCTGTGGTAACTAACAAACTGTTGGCATGTCATCCGAATCTCCTCCGGCACAGATGATTCCCTCTGTTCCACAGTTCTAGCACCCCAAAGGAATTCAAGCCTACATGAGAAAAAAAACCCATTTGAAATATCGCCTGGAAAAAGCATAATACAAGGACTTGATTTTAAATATTTTTGCCTATGAGATTTTATTGTTATTGTGAACTGGTCATCAACTTGTGATGATCAGGTTTTTAAAGCAACAAGTGAGAAGAATTAAAATACAGTTGAAACATTTTTAAAGCTGGCTATTAAACTGAAAAGAAGATGAATGGGAGCAAATTCTTTTTCCTACATTGGTATGCACTTTGACCTAATTCACACACTCATACGGATCCTAAATTACTTCTCTATTTGAGAAAAGAACCTCTGTCAACTGAAACTTCCATTTCTTATTTCTGTCCAATATTCAACATGTTGCCAAGGTTCCCTAACCCTCAAAAGCATTGGCTGAAAAGGAGGCAAAGAGAAAAAAACTGTAGGAGGAGAGAATAAAATCACATTCCATGTATGAAATAACTATTTCATTCATGGAAAAAATAATTAGATTCCATGGCTATATAATCAGGTAAACATAGACATTTTATAACACCTTTAAAAATATGTTATGGTTAATAATTCATACACAAGCCTATGTGTCACATTGATACAATGGAATTCAATTAAAGCAACATTATTTAATGCTTCCCCAATCCAGAATGTGTTAATATAAATTGATGCTCAATAGAGAAAAATATTGCTTCATGCATGTAATTAAAAGGAGAATTTCAAAGTAAACCAGATTACTGTTTTGTAAAAAGGAACAGCATCAGAGTTAAAAGTTCTCAAGGCAGCTGAAATTAAATGGATGCATAAACTGCTAAAATTACCTCCTTTTGAATGGAAGAATAATTAGATGCTTGTCTAAACCAAACATTCCAAAAGAAATGAATCCCTGTAAAAGAAAAAATAAATACTACAATAAAAAGATTCTGGATGAACAATTGTATACAATTTCCTGAAATTAAGTTTTTAATTCTAAAAAAAGGCAAAAATAAAAACTTATTTTATAATGCTTAAATTTATTTAAATAAAATTCAGAGTACAACACGGACCAAGTTCAAGAAATGGAAAAATATTTAGAAAACCTCATCAATACCAATATTGTGATTTTTAAAGTCAGTCCGTCAGTCATATCCTTTCCTTTCAATAACTCTACCCTCATATCAATCACAGTTTCCTAAACTGTATGTTTATCTTGGCTAGGGTTATTACAGTTTCTTAATTTTCCATGCTTCCTCTTACAATGAGACATACATGACTTACAAAAAAAAAAGAGTCCTTACTTAAAACAACTGGGACTAGTAACTCCATCATTAAATCATTAAGAGAGACATCATGCAACTGTGATGGACTTACAACCTCACTTCATTAAGCAAATCACCAGTAGTCCTTAAGTGAGACATTATATAGCCATGACTTATGATTTGACTGCTGGCTTTTTCAACTGACTCCAGTTTTTTGGAAGCGCAATAATGATGATCGGGGAATGTGGGACACTGTTAACAGTTTTAAATGTGAGATCTGGTCACAAAGGGCTTTTTTCAACAACTTTGGATGGATGCTGAACAAGGCAGTTGTTAAGGGAGGATTATCTGTATTGTTGGAAGGAGAATTTAAAAATGAAAGAAAACTAAGGTCTATGAATCAACTGAAGTGAACAATGTATTTTGAAAAGCAAAATGATAAGCAATTTGGCAAGCATGTTAGCATTAAAAAAATAAAAATAACATCTCAAGAGAAGAAGGTAATGCAATTTTAAAAACTGAAGCTCCCAGAAAGCATTTTATTTTCATAGGAAAGACTAGAGGTAAGATTATTTAAGGAACAAGCCTGTGGGCTCTTCCCATGCTGCCATATTGCCAGAAAGCAGATTTGCCTTTGGGGTTGGAGTTTTTTCTTATTGAATTACCTTTTCAGTGCAATTTTAACAGTACCTGAGAATGACCTTGGGGCATAAGGGAAAGAGAGGGGCCAGGGAAACAATAAGATGAAAGGGAGGAGCCACTAGTGGCTTAATAGTCAGAAGATAAAACTTAGGGAGGATCTGCCCTAATTGATTGGGTGATTATAAGTGGTGGCAGGAGATCTGTCCATTTAGATTTGAAAGATTCTATTAATGTAGCCTTGCAATAATGTAGAACTAACTCATCCAGTTATGTTTTCTGTCTGGTTTACCTAGAAAGGCCAAAAGCAATTTAATTAGCACAAGACTATTATTTCAGCTCCTGGTTAAACTTTACTCAGGCATTTTAGTAGGATGTCACTAAACATATTAGGGAGAGCACCAGCTGAAATCTTTCATTTTTACCATCTGGATCAGTTAAATCTGCATTCGCATGGAAAAAAATTTCTCTGGATGGCCTCTATTAATGAAACATCCGTAACTAGTGGCATGGATTATTTTCCCCTTGAAACAGATGGAACAGCTAAATTTGTCAGTGCACAATGAGCAGTTTTAATCTTATCAAATGTAAGGTAAGAAAACAGGGCGAAAATAAGTCAGGCACTTCTCTTTCTTCCTTACAAACATATGCCAAACTTCATGTATGCATTTATGTTCAATGAGACATGCTTCATGTATGCATTTATGTTCAATGAGACATGCTATTAAATACATATGGATAAGTTCACATTATTAGTTTGAGACAGAGGATAAACATTTACCTGACCAAAATTAAATACAGCACAGAAGAACTGCAGTTCCACATAGAGTCTCCCAGGCTCTTGGTTAAATAACCACCACAAGCAGCTTGATAGATTCTGTAAAAGAAAAACCAAGTGAAAATGTAAGTATTTCATTGCTACAACTTTCACTGACATTTCCCTTGGATTAGAGAGACCATTTTCCCCACCACCAAAACTCTTCAAATTTAGTGAGTTGCCCCTCTACACTACTATTACTAAAACCAAGAGTTTACTGCAGGTCTGAACAAACTTTCTGGAGGACTAAAAAGACCATGACAACAATTCAGTGATAATGCCAGTAGGTAACAGTGGAACTCTTGGTCTTTCACCCTCTCTTCCATTTCTAGGATTTTCTGTGAATGTTTTAAAGCATAGTTCTTATACATTTTCTTTCTTTGTAAGAAAAGAAAGCAGAAAAGTACACCACTGCAGTTGGGCTGTTGCTGCCAGTAATCAATCTTCTAAAATGATACACACTTTGGGAATTACCCACCCTTTCTTTAGGGAGATAGTGTGAAATGGCTTTGCCAATATAACTGTAGCAAAAGATGGAAGTGCAATGATTACAGGTGCTATTGTCTACTGAATCACTGGTTCTTAAGTCATAGGAAGCTTCCTTACACCATTAAACAATTGACCTACTATTTAATTCAACACTGCGTGGATGAAGGGTGAAGAACCTTTTGCCTTTCAGATGTTGTCAAAATGTGATGTCCAACATCTCTCTCCACTGGCATGTTGGCTGCAACCATCAGAAGTGGAGCTCAATATTGGGAGAGCTACTTATGATCTATATCTGGTCCACATAATAACACTTTTGAAACAGGCCCTTCTCACCTCTACCTAGAAATGCAAGATAAAAACCTGGGGTCTTCTGTGGGCATATTAAATTACCTCCATTGCCTTGTGTAGCATCAGGCTGTTGTGTCAATAGATGGCAATAGGCTCTTAAAATAGATGGCAGCTCTAACAATAGTTCCCTTTCTGGATTGAGGGCCTCTATTCATGGTCACTCATGCCCTGGTTGCCTCCCTTATTGGACTAATGCAATGTGCTCTACATGAGGCTGCCCTTGAAGAGAATCCAGAAACTTCAGCTGGTACAAAATGCAGCAGCATGAGCTGTTATGTCTGCTTTTGATAGCATTCATGTTATACCTCTGCTGCGTTGCTTTAATTCAAGGTGTTGATGTTGATCTTTAAAGGCCTACATGGCATGGGATCGATTATTTCAGGAATCATCTCTCCTGAATTTCATCTGCCTATCCCACCAGATCCAATAGAATGGGTATGCTATAGTTTTGTTATCTAATAAGGAACTACATTTGGCGGGCTCTAGGCTATGGCACCCGCACTGTGGAAACTTCTCTCCCCCTCCAAAATAAGGTCAGCCTCATCACTTCTGATCTTTGGGAGATCCCTCAAGACCTGGTTCTTGGTGACTTCAGGCTTGGTGACTTCAGGGGATGGATAAACTTGTGAGGGGGCTCCGTTATTATTAATATCCCTCCATCTATTACTTTCTTCTCTTGTTTTAGTCCTGTTTTTATAGTTTTAATACTTTGTAATTATTATTATATAACACTTTTAGGCAATGATTTCTTTACCCATTCATGTTTTGATTGGATTGTTGTACCAGAGTCACTTTCTGCGAGATAAGCGACCATATAATGAGCCTGGATTTAACTTCCTTAAAAATAACATTATGCTAGTAACTGGTTATGAGAAACACACTTTGTAACGGAGAATAGAGTAAAATGACCATATATCAAAAATCATATGTTTCTGCCTCCCACCGAAGAAATTCTTACAGCAAAAAGGCCCACAATGAGAAGCAGGCACAACAGCACATGTCTGGCCAGCTGTTGGTCTCCAGTTTGCAGAAGCTGTTCTTCCTGAGCCAAGACACACCTCTGAGAACTGCATGGACTCAAACACCGGTTTGCTGAAAAACATTTAAGTGTTAATACATAAGGCATAAGCACAACACTGAATCCTGTTCTCTTAAAAAAAATCATAAAAGAAACAAGAAAATGAAAATACAATCAATCGCTCTAAGTAAACAGATACAGGTCTTGTTTATATGAAAGCAAATATACGTGTCCCAGGATAATTTTATGTATTTATTTATTTGTTTTGTCAACTGCTTACAAGATAATAGGTATAAGTAAAAACATAGTTATGAATACATGGATATATATAAGAAAAATAAAAGAAACAATAGGGCAGGGACGGTAGGCACATTGGTGTGCTTATGCATGCCCCTGAAGAGGGGCTCCAGCATGAGTCCAAGAGCTCAGAAAACAAAAATTCCTGGTTCCAGTGACTGGCCCAGATTGGATCCTTGTTCATACAAGCCAAATTGTTTGGTTAAGAATTAGCAATGCTTTATCTGTAAACCATAAATTGTGATAGGAATAGGCAATCTGCTCTGGTGCCCATTTGCAGTCTCCCAATACTCTAGGGCAACCCCAAAATTTATCACTGATATTCAATTGCTCACTTTGAGTTGATCATTTCAAACAAGAGGAAATTGAATATTGTTACAAACAAGAGTTCTTTTTGTGTCAGAGGAAAAAAAATACTTTTTCTGAAAGACTGGAAATTTCATACTGCATGGACTTTTGTTAAAAGAAAACTGAATTGATGATTTTGGGATTCGGGGATTAAAAACGGATGAAGAGGATCGGGAAAAGATAAAGATATTTACTTGATAAAAATGGTGAAAGTCATTATTGTCTGTCTTTTTTTTTTCATTTCCTTTTTTCCCCTCTTTACCTTGCTTTCTAACTTTTTTGTTGTTTTGTATACTTTTAGTATATCGAAGACAGACAGACAGACAAGAAATGGTTCTATTTGCTTGCTACCCAATCCAAATCTCAGCAGAATCATCCCTAGAAAAGTATCAAACTGTAAAAGGTTATAGTAATGACTATCCAGACTTTAATCTACACTTGAACGTGTTATAACAGGATAGAGATCATTTCTGCACACAAACACCTTGCTTTAGAGTATTAGCAACATCATTTTCAACTTAGCAAGGTCAAGGTTAACAGACTAGCCTTTTTTTTTCTACTTCTTGCTTCTACCAAATTGCAGTAGAATAAAATATAGTAGGAATCAGAGTTCATGATTGTTCCAAAGGTGCTTTTTCAAGAGTCTCAACTGGACGTTTTGGTTTTTCTTTGAAGACATTTCGCTTCTCATCCAAGAAGCTTCTCCAGAGCTGAAGAAACTTCTTGGATGAGAAGCGAAACATCTTCAAAGAAAAAACAGACAGTCCAGTTGACTCTTGAAAAAGCACCTTTGGGACAACCATGGCCTGGATGACTGAGAATCTCCACAGACGAAGTTCTTGATGTTACAAACTATTATTTTTTAAACAAACATACACAAACACAACATAACAACATCAAGCCATCTTCCACTTACTTACATACGGTGTGTCGATTGGTTTACAATTTTTTTTGTGCATCCACTTCATAATCATCACTTACAATTACTTGTATATATTCTCATATTATCTATCAAATATTCCTAAATACATTAATATCCTTATTAATCTATCATTTGACTATACTGTTATTTATTCATGTTATGCAAAATAATCCATATTTTAATTGATTTATTTTATGACAATTCATATTATTATCCCAGATCTATCCCACAGTTATATTATAATACATCTTTATATATTTCTAAAATTCTACATATTTCATTACCATATTTTATTGTCTAACCATTGATAAAATAAATCCCAAATCTTATAAAATTGTTAATCTTCTTGTTCTCTGATTTCAAATGTCAATCTACTCATTTCAGCACAGTCCATGATTTTCTTAATAACTTCCTCCTGCGTTGGTATTTTCTCATTTTTCCAATTTTTAGCAAATACAATCCTAGCCGCTGTTAATACACTTACAATCAAATATTTCAATTTCTTACTGTATATTTCAGGTAAGATTCCCAATAAAAAAATCAAACTATTTTAAGTTAGTGACATTTATCACTAGATGGCAGTAAAAAAGCTAATAAGTACTGCACCTTGTGCTGCCAAAGCAATTCTTGTTCTCCAGTTAAAAGCCTCAAGGCTTGCTACTACAGTGCAGAATGGCTTCCTAATCTTCTTTTCCAAACTAGTTATCAATCCCATCTATCTCTAGCCAATTATTACATTACAGAACTTGCTTCCCTAAGAGTCAAAATAAGTGAAACTGTAAACTGCTTAGAGAGAGCCGTAAAGCACTGTTGAAGAGATATATAAGTCTAAGTGCTATTGCTATAATGTAACATCTGTTTTTAAAATAATCTATTAATATTATTAATCAGCAAATCTATACATCATTCACTGTTTTCTGTTTCATGTCAAAATATTCAATAGGAGCTTCCAATTGGCATTAAAGTGACTCAATGTCTTTTCTTTAGTCACTTTCACCATCTCAGCCAATTCCATCAACTATATCGACCATTCTTCCATTATAAGTATGAATGAATTTTCCCACTATTGAGCATTATAGGATTGTGGTTATCATATATAAAAACAGATCACCATGTGGATTTTCCAAATTTTTATCCATCAACCCCAAGAGATACTTTTTTTTTTAATTTTGTTGCATTTCTTCCCTCTCTCTTTACACCTCTTTCTCTTCTTTTCTGTTCTTTTTCTTGATTGAGAGTTTTTGTTAGTTTTTATCTTTCTACTTTTGAACTTGGTAAAGTATCAAAGAAGAAAAATAAATAAATCTAAGCCTCCAGAGCCAGGATGAAGTACAAGATTTTTTCTCTGCCTTTGCTATTCAAAAGGGTGGGATAAACAGCTCTTTTCCCACCCCTTTGGGCACATTTACTATCTAAATTAGTTCTTTGTTACAACAATGTGAAACCTGTCTCCCCATATATCTATGAAATATTTACTTTATTGGCCCCAATGTATTCTCGTAGGCGTTCTTTAAAGGAGGTAAATATGTTATATTAAGAAGGTGCATTTTCCTGTTTATATTTTTTGTTGTTGGAGGTTTTATCTGACTGATATTTCTGGCATTCTTGTAACTGTCAAGATATTTCAAAGCAGCATGAAAATGCTAGGAGGGAACACATGTGCCGAAAAAACAAATAAGGTTACCAAACTGAAACAAAGCCTTTTTTAATATGAATATAACGACAGCCATATACAGGTAGCAGGTGTGTCCCTTAATTTAGCTCTAAATGTCAACTTATTATGCAATAATATTAAAAATGGTGTTTACATGGGATCTAGAAAGTTACTCATGCAATATTCCTATTCCTTGGTGATTTAAGAAATTAAGAGGAATGGATTATGAAGGTGGTGGAATTTACCAAAATGTCAAAATTGACTTGTTTGATCAGGGATAAAACAATAAGTACTCTCATAAAAAACTGGAAACCCACTTATGGTCCTTTTTATTAAAAGTGGAAACAAATATATTGACAATTTATGCATTTGCTGATAAAAAAGGATTGACTATGGGAAGAAGAGAATGATATAAATCTTAAAGAGGGAGGAGAAATAATAAGTTTATATATTAGTGTTGTGAATAAGATTGGAATTCACTTCTTTATATAAATTTTCCTTCTTTTATTTTTCCAGATGTATCGTTCCTTGAACTTTTACATTTTTCTTTTTGTATTTTAATGGTTATCTTCTACTTACATAAATATCTCATATATATGATATAATAACATGGAACATCACGTAGTAACATAACATGGAATGTAAGAAAGAAATTATGTAAAGGGCTATCAGCAGGTGAACTCTCCAAAACCAGAACAAAAATTCTGGTGCATGAAGGCAGCAAAATAAAGATTAAGTTCAATGAGGCAAGGCTCTGAATTTTACCATCTCTTGCATTCTAATCTCTCTGCTCTCTGCCTTCTGAATCAGAAAGAATTCTTGAAGCCATAGATTTTCCCTTATTTTGTTTATAAAGGTAGTCCTTGACTTACAACTGCCTGCTTAGTGACAATTCAAAGTTACAACAGGGGCATCCAAAAGGTCCTTACGATCCGGTTCCAGAATTCTGATCGCTGTCCACTCCGTTTGGTCATTTAACTGTATTTTGGGCACTTTGAAACATTTGCAGTGGCCTTGGATCACAGGACTGTGATTTTCCATGTTTTTGCTGAAAACTGGCATTTACTTCCAATTTTTGGCAAAGCTGCCCCATAGCATTTGCTTAATGACTATGGATTTGCTTAAGGCTGCCCTCCAAAAAGGTCATAAAATTGGTTCAGTCATGAGGAGGTGGGGTGGGCTTTTCACCATCATGACTTACAACCATAATGAGTAGGCTCTGTTACAATGATAAGTTGAGGATTATCTATATTTTAATCATAGTGATTCATTTAATAAAGCAGGCGGAGTTATTCAAAAGATAAAAGGTGAAAAATGCAACTTGCAGCAAAGTATGCAAACTGTATAAAGAACTCTCTTGGTTAAGTTAAGATACAGTATCGCATAATTGGTAAACTTTTTAAAATTTTATTCCAAACAAGATCCTTTACCTGTCTCAACTGAGAAAGAACAGTTCTCACTGAGTCCAGTAGTAGATGCAGATTCTTCTTCAGAGCAGCATAATTCTCCATTTTGTTTTTGACATGTGTAGAACTCTACAAGGTTCTCTACAAGGAAAAAAAAATATTTCTTAGGCTTTTTAAAAAGAAAATAACTATACAGTTGAATGTGCTTTGGCAATGGTTAAGAAATATGCATATACATTTTTTAATAAGTTCAAAAAATATCCATAGGTAAAACATACATCATTCTTTTTATCATCCCTGGCTGGCCTTTCTCCATACTGAGGACTGCTAGAAATGGTATTGAATTTCCACACAGCAAGAGTATGAAACCCATTATGAGCAGATGTGGTTAAAATACAATGATTAATATCTCTTCACTGCTGGCTGGAGATGTAGATCACTGTGGATTCAATGGGAAAAAAGGTGTTTCAGAGCACGTAGAAGTGCTCAGGCTGTTGCAATTTCTCAGAGCTGTGAATTTTCCTAAGGTTGCACAGATGGCTATCACAGCTTGCTACGTTTGGTTTAAACAGTTGCAAACAGATGCTACAAGTGCTTGGAAGCCCTTTCCTGTTTTGGGTCAGGCCTTTCATAGCCATAATCTGGAGAGCCATCTTAACCCTAACTCTGTTCTATGCTTCTATGATCGCATAATTTACTCCATTTTAAGGTATCCATTCCTAGTTGCATCTCTATTCCTCACTTTAATCGGAGGGACTCTATCTCATCTCACAGACAGCAAGGCAAGGTGCCTGCAGCAAATTGGAGTCCTTAGTCTTTCCTCTTTTCTACAGTGGTAAGAACCATCACCAAGTCAAGTTTCCCGGCTCCTAAAACTAAGTTGCAGTTGTTCATTATACCTCTTTCTGTGGGAGAATCTGTTTCAGAATGAGAGACATGGGAGGAAGGTTTATAGTATCGATTTGCTTCCCTTTCGGGTTCTTCTTGATGTTGAAATTGCTGGTTTAGAACCTCATAATTAGTCCCTGCTGTCCCAGATCGGTTCATACACATGAGGGACACACCCGAGAACAATATGCTGATCGTTACGATTAATGCAGTAGTAATCACCTGGCCAAAAGAGGAATCGAAAGGAGGAAGTTAGGCAGACGTTAAATTATGATGATTATGATTCACTGCACAGTCCACCAGATGTTCAGACTGGATTTGGCATTTTTACCCACCTATCAAGTCCTTCCAAGGACCTGGGATAGGCAGGTGTGGATGTTTAATGGTGTTAGAGGTTCCGTTGCAGGATGGAAGCTGTTCCGAGTAAAACTGCCTTTTGCAATTGACTGATGGGGAATTTGTCAATGCCACTGGTGTTTCAAGTGGTGCTCCGGTTGTTTTGGGATTGCACCCAAGGCTCCTATGACTCTTGGTACTACCTTTGCTTTCTTTTGCCATAGTCTAGAGAAGCCAGGCTCTTAGGGTTCTTCAAATTTTGGGGGGCAGCTATATAGTCAATTAATTAACCCCCCTTTTCAAAAGCTGCTTCTCTTTATCAAATAATGAGCTTTTAAAAGCTCATTGAGCACTGATGAACAAATGGTAATAGAAAACTCTCCCTACCTGATGTTTACCATAAAAAAATGCTGAGTCAATTTCACCAGTGTGTTTTCCAGCCATTAGAAGAATTCCAACAATGACCACTGGGATGCTGCAAAGTGTAAAACACAGTATAAATCATACATGTAATTAGTTTGTGGTATCCTATAAATTTTCTTAGCGATGAACTTTTGCAAACTTACCCCCAGCCAGCTATAGTAATAATTCCAACAGGAATCTTTAGGTTGTCCCTTTTTTTCAAAAGGAGAAGAGAAAGAGCTAAAAGGCCTATTGAAAACAAGGAGAACATCTCAGTCTTGTTCTTTTCAGGAAACAATATTTCCCCCACAAAAACAGGACCTCTCTCCCTCCCCTTCTCTGTCCTGTACTCAAAGGCAGCCACATAACCAGCCTGCTGTTCTGATAGCAATAACATTAGCTTGTGGGACATAAGAACCTGTCTACCCTGCAAATCAAAAGCAATATTTCATTATAGGGATGTCACAATTACTTGTTGGTATGTCAGTATATCATGACAAGAGTCAGTCAGTATGTATGGGTGAAGGCTGCAGATGCTATAGGAATGTTAATGATTCTTGTTCCGTATATTGCGGTGGTTGGCTAGGAAGAAGAAAAATTGAGAGCATTGTATTTTCAATGAAAAGTAATTTCTAGGATTAATGTAATATATAACATAACTTAATTTCTGCAGTCATATCTGTGTAGCTCTTGCACGTTTTCTACTCAAATATATATTTATCTAGTGTTGCAAAATATAGGGTATGGGGAATATGTGACATTGACAGATTTTCAGACATTGGGAAAATACTGACCACAAATTTCCTTATTAGAGCTGACATGAGATTTGGGATTGCAGTACTGAGTTCTAAGTAATATATAAGATAAAATTGCTTTTTAAATACATATTCCATCACCAGCCAGCTGGTTATGAACATTACAAAAGACAGGCTGTACAGAAGGAAATGGGCCAATGGGAAACCTATAACTCCAGTCATATTCACTTCCAGTCGTTTTATCAACTGGAAGTCATTCCCAAGGTGATTCCTTCTATTATGATCGTTAAATGCTTCAATTTTATTATTATTTATTTATTTGTCGAGCATGTATTAGATAACAGGTATAAGTATAAACATGATTATTAATACATGAAAGGGATAAGAATAAAAGGGAGCGTTAGGACAGGGACAGTAGCACATTGGTGCGCTAATGCATGCCCCTTAAAGATCTCTTAGGAATGGGATGAGGTCAATAGTAGACAGTCTAAGGTTAATGTTTTTGGGATTTTGGGAAGAACTTCTCCATGACATCTGCCTTCCCTTTGATCCTCACTTAAGTCCCATTCCCTCAATGCAAAGTGGGACATCTCTGATCAAGTAGGATTGTGGGTTATAGTTATCCAAGCATAATCCTTCAAGCAAATCTTTACACTACATCCAATGGACTTCTAATCATACAGTGGCAACCTCCTTAGTTTTTTTCCACTCCTGCACCTTGGTAAAGGAATGAACAGGAAGAGTTACCAAAACAAGAGTCAGATAAAAGAAACCTGAATCCAGGACAGAACTACAATCAGAGAAAGTCTCTTAGACAAGACTGTCACTAGTTTTTACAAAAATAAAAAGAGGGAGCAGAAGGACATTCAGATTTCCAAGATTCTATTACTATAGCCTTATAATTAAAATAGTATTGGCCTGCATGGTTGGTTTCCTAATGTGATCTACCTTGAAGGGTTAAAAAAAAGTCTCATACAAATCCAATAATCCAGTGATTATTGACAAGTTTAAGATGAATGGACTTCAACTCCCAGCATTCCTCAGCCAGCACATGATGGCTGGGGAATGCTGGGAGTTGAAGTCTACTCATCTTAAAGTTGCCATGGTTGAGAAATACTGCAATAATTATAATTACAAATTTTATAGGAGTTTTTAGGAATGGATAGGAAGGTTGAAGCTGATACAGTGATAACTGTTCAATAGATAAAAAGATTTAAAAGGAAGTAGACTGGTGTTAAAGTTTATGCTTCAGGAACAAAGGGTAATCTCCAAGTACTGCCCCTTTAGCATTAAGCCATCAAAGAAAATATATATTGCTTTATAGGCCAGAAATTTCTACTTACCTGTCCACAGAAAAGCACTATAAAGGGAACAGTACAGGACAATGAATACAAGAATCTGCACAAAGATGCTTTTCTTCTCTATAGTGAAATTCCACATGACCATTCCAACACAGGCTACAAACTAAAAGAAATCAAAGCAATTGTGTTTGATACATATTTTATGACTGAGGTGTAACTGAAGAAATCTTAATTAAAACCGTTCATACAGTAAAATGACTAACTCTACCAGATTTTACAAGAGGCATGTCCTCCTGCATGAAGGGAGATGCCTCTAAGACAAACCATAACAAACTTTTCAAACAGCACGGCATCATCTAGTGCAGGCAAACCATTGTCAAATCTTATTGTTGTCAATCAATTGAAAGCCCTCTTGCTTTTTAGGAAAAAAATATTGACATTGTTCAAAATTGAAGTGGGATTGCCAAATAAAATGAAATAAAGCCAACATTTTGATATATCAAAAGATTTCATTCCTTCTTTAAAAAAAAAAAGGGGGGGGGAAATTCCATATATACTTTCTCACAATGCTGCCTATATTTTGGAGTCTACAGTTTCCATATCAGCATTGCATTGTATAACTTGCTTTTATTTTTTTTAGAACAATAGTGCATACTTCTGTCTCAATAATAGTAAATTTTAAAAAGAAAATGTTTAAATATCAGACACGAAAATGTTGCATTTTCAGTCAAGGGTAAATGGCAGTAGTATGAAAAAGCGAAGTACAGTGAACACAATCCAACTGGAATGGAAATTCCCCATTGGCTCTTTTACGCTGCATCTGCTTAAGTTTTTCCTGATTTGATTCTTTGACTGCAGTCTATAACTTATGCTTTTGTAAGGAACACTCTCTGTGGGCGGGCCGGGTGGGTGGGTGGGATTTCCGCTGATCTAAACTCTGGATTTCATTACAGGAGAATCAATATCAGGTATTATATTTATGTATAACTTAATGTTTAGTTTTATTCACAATGCTTCTATAGCAGCTTTTGTTTTAAAAATACCAAAGTGGTATCACACATTCTTCCATGATACACCCACATGCAATTCAAAGGCAATAATAAAGTCAAAACCTGCTTGAGTGGAATGCTTGCATTGTGTACCTTCTGTAAAAAAAATAAATAATGCGGTCTGCAAACTGCACAACAACCATTCCTGGAAAGAAAACATTTTGGGATATAATTCTCCATTTCACTGACCTGAGCAATGAGCAAGTTAGTTGTAAGCATATGAGGAAGCTGCTTGTATTTTTTACTCAACAGAATAACCCCGAGGGACCAGATCTGAAACACAGAGTGAACACAATGTAAGGCTTTCACTTCTCCTAATTATAAAATACAAAATATTCCACCCAGGTTTTTATTTCAATGACATTCAAACAGTCTGTGCAATCTCTGTTAAGGGACTTTCCTTGCCATTATTGATATTTCCATAATGGGCTCAGGTATCCTTAGAACAGAGTTGCATATCAGTTTCCTCTTTGCGTTGGCATCCTCATTTTTTCTAAGCTAGCTAATTATCAAACCCTTAAAAATGAAGACACTGTATTATACTTCCAGAGCTTCACAGTCCTAGACCTTCATCTCTGCAAGAACACTTCCACTAGCCTGATAAAGAGTTCTAGTTTTTAAATTTTAGCCCCCGGCAACAATCTTTACTCTCAAAACTGAAAACCCTAAGGAGTGGGAAAAAGTGGTAGGGGAGCAGAATACAATAAACATTTACTTCTCTTTTTTCCCTTGGCCAAATAAGCTTCTTATTTAACAATCTGAACATGTTTGCTTTTCACCCATTAGTGAAATAGTGTACAATTTGTTCCTTAGTAAGGCAAGCGACTGCTTAACTGGGAAAGGGTCTGAGTGGAATTGACCTTATTCGATTGTAAAACACAAGATTAAAAAAAAAAAAAAAGTCAGGAATCTGTTGAGCTGTCAGTCACATTAGAAAGAAGACCATTTGGGGATGCATGAGGAGAGCTTCTTTCAAAACGCTGTTGAACAGAAAAGAAAAGAAAAACCCTCTTCAATTTCTCTTCTTTTCAAGCTTCTGCCTTTTGTTGCTTCCTAACCAGGATGCCTTGTCACATTCAACAATGATGCATAACGGAACAGAAATGCAGCATGTCGGGTGTGACAATTATTAAAAAAACAAACCAAAATCTATGGTAATAATTTATCATCTTGATTTTGTTAATATTCTTCAAAGACTTATATCTGACCTATTCATTGATTTATATCCCATTTCACGAGGAGTTCAAGACACTGTATATTGCATTCCCTACTATTTTTCCCCCTACAACAATAATCCCGTGAAGCAGTTCAGTCTGAGTGAGAGAGAATCATTGGTTCAAAGTCAACCAATGAGCTTTTGAGGCCAAAGGTTGACAGAATCCGAATCTCCCCTCTCCTTTTCTAACACATTAATCCCCATATCTGTAAAAAAGAAAATTGTGGCCTTTGGAAAGAAGAGGGAGAGGAAATGTTTGCAAAGTAGAAAGCGTGACAAAGAGATTCAGGAACAGCTGCAGCCTCGTTTTATTGCTCTGAAAAAAAGGACAATGACTGGTTTTGAACAGGCTTGCAAGATTCTGCCAATGCATCCTATATAAGATAATGATTCTTGCCATGACTATTCTTTGACCTGGGCTAACTTAAAAGGCTGACAACATAATTGGGATAGCTAGTTCCTATTACTCGTCTTCTCTTCAGGCAACAGACTAAAATAGAAACCAATGGCGCAATTCTGTACTGTACGTATTTACAAGTAATTTAATCCAAACTGCATCTCTGACGCACAATAAAGCAATTTGCTCCATTATGCCCAGGATATGCTCAAATTATCCCCAGTTTAAGAACCACAGCTATAGAACTTATTTTAAATGGGACTATTAGCATCAATTCTTTATTTTCCTCCCCATCTTTTAAACACAGAAGAGGATAGTTCTGATTAACGTGATACTCACCAAAGAGACCAGACTAACAATGCTAATATCAAAGCTAACATTCTGAATTGCTGCAGCCAATCTGTCTGGATCCATAGAAGGAATGGTCAATAGCCATGCAGAAACATACATGATGGGGGCAGACACGAAAGTACTGATCACCATTCCAGAAGTTATCTGCAATCACAAATCAAAAGTAACTGTATGGTGGGACATGTGATAAAGCAAAGAAATATTGGAGTAGGATTCATATTCTAACACAGTAGATTCTCAACGTGAATATAAAGATAAAACCAAAAACGTTTCTGGACTTTGTGCTTGAGGTGGACAAAAATGTAACTTTGATTTTGGGTTTTACTGATTAGATAGATTTGCTGTTATAGAAATGGCTAGTTTATACTATTATGTAAAAGTAAAAAGTTGAGGTTTGATGTTAATGCCTTATTTTACTGCACCAAAGGGAGTCAGAAGTCAATGCCTTTTCTTTCTTTTTCCCTTCTTTTCTACACTTTTCCCTTTCTTTTTCCCTCCCCTATTTTTCCTATTATTTGCTTTTGTATTTTATATTATAAACAAATAAAAAGGACAACTGAGACAAATCAAAGTAATGGCACATTTCCATACTTTATTACATGCCCAACAAACAAATAATGTATTTTCAAATAAATGATTTATTCTCTGTATCAGCTTCCTCTTTCTGAGTTACTATAGAGGTAAGCAGAATAGTCTGCAAAACAACCATTTTTGCACAGGCTGATTATAAAGACATTTTTATTTTCCCTGTTATTTTACTGGGACAGTATTTTTACAAGTAGTCCTTGACTTACAACTACCATTGAGATCAGAGTTTCTGTTGCTAAGTTAGGTAATTGAGATGTGCCCAATTTTATGACATTTTACCATGGCTGTTAAGTGACTCCCTGTGGTTCTTAAGTGAATCATACAGTAATTAAAAGAATCCATCTTCCCTCCCTGACTTCCTACTTGTCAGAAAGGAGTTGCAATCATCATAAGTGCAAGGAGCAGTAAGTCACTCACTTTTTTCAGTGCTGTTACAACTTTGGTCACTAAACAAATGATTGTTGAGGATTATCTATATATGCACTTTTGTATGCATTCCACTTCCCCTTAATTTAGTACAGAAAAAGTACAGATGTTCTTGAAATCTTGAGGAATGGTTACCATTACTAATGTCTTTTCCTGGCCTAAAAAACTACCAAAATATTTAAGTGAAGATTGTGCCATCTAAAATAGCGATTTCTGATGGCTTCTGTCTCTGGTGGCTTTTAACTTCTTTAAAAATTATCCTGCCGTATTTTTCATTGGATATCAAGATTAAGAATTACAGCTTTTAATAGCTATGCATTATTTCCGGGAACCACAGAAATTCTGCAGCTAAGAAAAGCAACAATGACGTTAGCATTAGCACTGTCACCGAACTATTCATGGCCAGAAAATATATATTTTTGCTTTTCATGACAAAATGCTAATAATCTGATCATCTCAAATAAAAACGCTCTACTTCGGGAGATTTATCTTTATTTATTTATCTATATTTATTGTCAAAGTGTGCCAAAGAACACAGGGATGGGAATGCATAAAATAATAGCAGCCTATTCCAATGGAAGTTTTCTTCTTCACAAATAAACTTAGAAATAGTAGTTTAGCCAATAAGGAATGTTATATCATGATTTCTCTCTCTTTTTCTCCCTTCAAAGGGAAATCCAATAAAACATAGACAAAGCCTCTGGATTTTTAAAAAAATTACTCCCATTTAAGAATTTTTTGTGTCCAGAGTAAATGAATGTATCAACTCATAAATCTGATTCGCTCAAGCCAAATTAATTGCAATTGAAGCTAAATGGAAAAGTGCAAATTTAGATTGAAAGGTGCTTAAGTGTGCGCCTATACAGTTTTTCCCGCCCAAGATTTCTGAAAAATAATCAGTTCTTTTACCCATCTTTTACCCAGTTAATTCCAGAAATGAACTTCAAAAGATGCATGAAACTTCTGAAATATTCATTAGCATATTTAATTATTTTCTAAATAATTAAGATTGCTATAATTTTTCCTCAACTTGAAGAAACCAGTAAAACTTGCACAAAGAAATTACAGGTAGTCGACTTATAACTGCAATTGGGACCAGATTTCTGATTCATTCCGGTCACCCACATGACCAGACCCAATTTCATGACATTTTTTTTATGGTGGTTGCAATCATTAAAAAAATGTTAAGGTCTATTCATACAAATGGGTGGTAATCGCCAAAAAGGTCACGAATTGCAATCACATAACCATGGGATGCTGCATCCAGTCATTAAGGTGAGTCAGTTGCCAAGCATCTCAAATGCAGACATGTCACCTTAAGGTATGATAGTGACCTTTTACAACAGCCAGAAGTTCTTTACGAGTTGTAAAGCACCTCTTCCAGGCTTGTTGTAATTTCGAATGGCTGTTAAAGCAAGCAGTCATAAGTCAAGGACCACCTGTAATTATATTGGGGGGAGGAAATATTTAAGAGACGTACAACTTCTATTTCCATGTTAAACTGTGTTGCAAATATAGCCACACCCGGAGCTGTTGGAAAGACTCCATAGAGAAATGCATAGTTGGATAAACTGGTATGATTGACCAAACTCTGGCTCTTGTCTAACAATTCCACCATTTCCCTGCATAGAAGGGGCATCAACAGCCTAGATAGAAGAAAAAAAGAAAAATAAATTACTCAACTGGAAATTTAGGTCCCTAAATTACTAATTATTTTTCAGTGAATCTTCTCTATGTAGGTCAACATATAGACTTAATTTTATATGTAGTACAAGTAATCCTTGACTTACAACCATTCATTTAGTGAATGTTCAAAGTTACAACAACACTGGAAGAAAACACTTATGACCATTTTTCATACTTATGACTGTCACAGAATCGCCATGGTCACATGATAAAAATTAGGATGCTTGTCAACTGCATGTAATTATCACAATCATGTGATCATCTTTTCCGACATTCTGACAGGCAAAGTCAGTGGGGAAGCCAGATTTACTTAGCAGCCATGTTACTAACTTAACAACTACAGTGATCCATTTAACAACTGTGGCAAGAAATACTGTAAAATGGGGCAAAACTCACTTAACAACTATCTTGCTTAGCAACAGAAATTTTGGGCTCAATTGTGGTTGTAAGTCAAGGACTACTTGTATTTTTAAGAGCACTATTTTGTAGCATTCACATTTGCAATTGAATCACAAAAATATTTAAAGACTCTTACCATCTAATAATTTAAAATTCTTATGATGCAATCATAATAAAAAAGGCAACCAATTTTTCATAATGTGAAATAAAATGGTACGGCTCATTCGTTAGAAATTATTTTTTTAGTTCATGACAAAGTATTTAAGATTTAATTTCCAAGCATAAAGAAACACAAGGGGGGAAAAAACTTACAGTTTAGCTGTGATGAGAAGAATCAGTGCAACAAATGTACCCCTTGTCAGTTTCTTTATTTGGCCAACCATGGTGAGACCCAGATAAAAAAGAGCTGAGCCAGAAAATGAATTAGCAAGACTGTCAAGGAAGTTTTCCAAATATAAAGGAATCTCTTGTTTAAGGATGTAGTTGGAGGCAATTCCTATGAAGACCATAAACACAATTGGATTCTGCAATACGTGAAGAAGCCCGAGTCCTACGATCTTCGTTTTGCTATGAGAGAGATTCTGATTGTCTTTTGATTTCTGGATTTCACAGAAGATAAACCCCAAGGGGTTTAGCATCATAAGTGATATTGGTGCAACCAGGTAAATGTACTGGAGATACTCAGGATATGTATTTTGATACAAAGCTTCAACTAGAGGGAAAAAAAGATTGTGATTAGAGAGAAAACAATATCTACATTTATGGCTGACTGGAAACCCCTAGTAGACTTTTTGCATGAAAATACACTTCTGGAATGTCAGAAAAACTCCAGAATATTTCTATTAAGGTCAGAGTACAGCCCAAATCACAAAATGGAATATTTTGCACACTATTACAACACTACTCCCAGTAAAAGGGATGGAATTCCAACTGTTACCAATTGTGCATTCTGTTGCAGAATCTCTTTTTCAGCATGTAGGAGGACATTTTGAACAATGGATGAAGCAACAGCATATACTTGCAACAATATCATTATCCTGCCTTTGTTTATAGATAATTGAAGGTGGCAAATATACCTAATGTTCTTGCCTCCTCCTATTTTTTTTCACAACAATGCAGTGATGTAGATTGGGCTGAGAGAAAGGGGGCTGGCTAAGTCACCCAGCTACTTTATTTTGTGCTTAAGTGAAGCCTAGAAATCAGAGATCCCTTATCTACTATACCAAACTGGCACTCAATTGCATATTTTATTGGCAAGATAATTCACTTGACTATTGCACTGCCAATAATTGAAAAATCGTATTTGCTGAGGAAGGACATGTTCCTACCTAAGTGTTTTAAAAGCCTTTAACAATATTGAATGGCCCTTGAATTTTAAAATCAAACTTGGACTTGTTCCGGGAAGTTATATAACTCCATCTACTTAACCTTTGTAGGCAAGCTTGAAACATGATACAACATTGCATTAATGATAATCTTGTTTTATAACTCTGGTCTTTCTCTCAATGAAATGGCCTTTGTTTCATCTTACACCCAGTGATAAACAGAGATAGATTAAATCTTGCATATCCATTGACAGAGCAGCTGACACAAAATCTCTTGTCATCAAAACACGCTTTCCAGCCAGGAAAACAATGAGGTATATAAGTTCCTGGCTTTTAAATTTAGTAACATTGTATTTCATCTTTAAATCTATCTAACAAGCAAATATTTAATGAAATATCAATTTGGCCATCTTCCCTAATGTCCTGACCATTGAATGCTTTCAACTCAAATATCTATTAACTCTCTTTGGCCATTCTGATAGGAATGATAGGATCTGTATCCCAAATCCCTCAAAAATGTCTCTCTGCCCTTGATGCTCGCTTTCTGATATGTCCCAAGAAGCTATACCAGCTTGTGTCCAATTCATCTGGTAGGAGTTTTCAAATCCCTATAAGAACCTAATACTTCTTCCTTCTCCTATTTTCCCCACAACAATCCTGTGAGGTGGGCTGGGCTAAGAGAAAATGGCTTCATCCAGTGAAGATACAGGTAGCCCTTGACTTATAACCTGTTGCTTAGTGACCATTCAAAATACTGATGGACCCCCCCCCCCCAAAAAAAAAAAAAAAGTACTTGTGGCCCAGTTCCCAGTCACAAGACCGCATTTCAAGTGCGTGGCTACTGGCCTGTATTTATAGCATCCCATGGTCACATAACCACAAATTCCATTTTGATTGAAAAATCAGCATTTATTTTAGGTTTTCAGCATAGTAAAAAATGAATTTGCTTAACGACTGCCACAGAAGAGATCATAAAACTGGGTCAGATCACATGGTGACCCACTTTACCACAATCACAACTTGGAACTGTAGTCTGTAGGTTCTATTATATTTGTAAACCGAGGACTACCCACTTAAGTACCTATAAAAGAGGTACCTGGAATGTTTCGGTATTTTTGGCTGGGACTATATAACTATGTGACATTTACTAACTGAATGCAACATTTCTTGCTGTCATATTAACCAACTGCACTATCTTTTTTCTTATCTCAAGCAATTGTGTGGTAAATTCCAGCTTCCCACACTGAAGTCACTTTTATAGGCGGGGTGCATACCTTGCCAGAAGTTTATTAAAATATTACAGACACTATTCAAAAGAGGGGGTGAGATTAATTGCAAAGCAACAGGATAAGGGATAGTACACGGCCAGGGGTGGGATCCGACAGGGTTAACTACCAGTTTGGTCATTTACGAGGTTCAGTGATTTACTATGTGCTTCCCTGCATGCTGCCAGCCGCCCACCTATAAATCGTCAACAGTATGCTGCGTGCAGAGAAGCAGCCTTTCAAAAAGCCCTTTTTTCCTGCTTTTTTAACTGCAGCTGTGCCTCACACGGCAGCTGAAGTTGAAAAAATCAGGAAATAAAGATCAGGTAAGAACCCGGGTGGGCAAAAACATCAGCTGACATAGAACCGGTTCTATCAGGAGATGGGATTCTACAGGTTCGCACCTATTCGCCAGAACCTGTTGTTAACATTCTAAGCAGTTCGGAGAACCGGTTCTTAGAAGAAATTACTGGCCTAATCCTGTAAGGAAGGCAGGAAGGAAACATTCTGGTGTTGCTTATAGAAACTGCCTCTCCGTTAACCCGTATTAGATTCTTGGCAGGACTAGACTTCCTGTCTCAGGAATGTCTCTGGAGTTTTTCCCCCTCCTTTGCTGGTACTTTGCTTGTGTGGAGTGACCATTCAAAGTTACAATGGCAGTGAAAAAAGTGACTTAGGACCATTTTTCACATTTACAACTGTTGCAGCATCCCCACAGTCATGAGAGGCCAGGCGAGGAGATGCGTGCCTTGATGTGGGTGATATTGAGTTGGTCACGCCCAGCCAGTCACATGACCACCAAGCCATGCCCACCAACTAAGCCACACCCACAGAACCAGTTGTTAAAAAAATTGAATCCCACCCCTGGGTTCTATGTCTGCTGCTCTTCAGAGCTACCGGTTCTACAAAAGTGGACAGAACCGGTAGGAACCCACCCCTGTACATGGCCCTCGCGAACTGTTTTTGCTGGCAGAGGGTTGCAGGAAGTCATCGCAGCCAAAAACAGAGCTCGGGAGCCCATTTTCGCTTGCAGGCACCGCGGGCTGGTCCTTTGCTGTTTCCAGGGCCAGATCTAAGCACCCCATGGGCCGGATCCAGCCACCGGGCCTCGAGTTTGACATTCCTATGTATATGATGAAATGCATTCATCCAGTACCAGGGGAAAAAAACCCAGCTAAAATATTCAAAGTCATAAGAGAGAAAGGGTGACAATACTTAAGTTCCACCCTGAACATCTGTTCATAATGATGATGGCAAAGCCCATGAGATCATAGAATCAAAGAAAGAGCCATTTAAGCCCCTGAATCAGTGTATGAATCCAAATGAAAGCATCCTAAACAGCCTCCATCTGAACATGTCCAGCAAAGGAAAGCTCACCACTTTTCTAGGCAACTGGCTAAACTGCTTTTATTATTAGGAAGTTTTTTTTTTAATAATCCTACAACTATCCTCTAACTGTAATTCAATTAAAGTCAACCTTCCTAGATTTTAAATGAACGTGTCTCACATTCTGTCTGACAAAGACCAGGTTTCAATCAATACAGCCCCTTAAGAGGTACTGCTCAACTCTTGCCCCACATAAAAAAACCCAACAGATCAGTGGACTGTGTTAAGATGTGGAAGTTAGACAGTTCTCCTTCCTGTTTTTTCAGGACAACACTACTAAGCAACCGACCAGAAGCATAAAGATGAGAACTCTGCAGAATCTTCCAAAGAGACCTTTCCTTAACTACTGTATACGAGTATAAGTGAAACTCTTGTTAAAGCAGACTTAGCCTTTTGAAAGGCTAAGCTCAGCTGTTTGTGGCTCTGCATCATATCCACGTGGAGACAGATTGGAGTAACTTATGAAGTAGCCAGAGAAATCATGTACATAAAAGGTTGCTTTACTGATTCTAAAAAGAGGTATTTCACAAACGTTCCTGTTTAGAAAGAGATTATTGAAAAAAAGAGGACAAATATTTCCATTCTCTAGAAAAACCAATTATATCAAATTTCCTGCTTCATCACACTATTAAATAATTGCACCTTATTTAGTTTCTTTAGTCAGCATATTTAGAATGCACACATTCTAAATATGTGTTTTATACATATACACACACACACAATGTACACACACATATATATATATACACACACACACAAAAGTTAAGATTTAATGGTGTTTAAATGACAGATATATTCCATTTTGATAAGTACCTTTTAAAGATAGAGGCCATAAATACCTGTTTACCAATATTTGCTTGTGTATTACACACTGGAGATTCCAAACTTTCTTTCTCCAGCTAAGGATTTAAATGATTATTTTCTTATAAACGGCATCAGCATAAGGTAACATTAACTAACTGCATATGAAGCTCTATGAATCAGTGTAGTTTCAAGACCAGGCAATATAAAAGACGAATACTTTTAATTTGGAGATCCAAATGTAATGTGCCACTCCCTACAAATGATGAAACTATTGCACGCATGCGCAGAAAGTGTATATATCATGTTAATCTGTTGTTTATCCAGTAATGGTTCATTAAAGCGTAGCAGTTAGCTTTATTAGACACTCTGAGTCACAGAGCATGTACAGCTCATAATGATTGACTCCACACCAAATGCTAACTACAGTACAATATCTACGTCTTCTTACAATGAGATTTTGGGGTTTAGGTACAGTTTGATATAGGAAATGTTCATCTTAAGGCTTTCACAGGCTAAAAACACTTACTGTAGCTTTTTTAAAAAAACACCTCATCTTTGCAATATCAGGCCAATATTTTTTTCTTTCGGGGAGCAAGATATATTTTCTTCTCAAAAATTAAAACACTGCACTGCAGGTACAAAAACTGAGTGGCTTTATGTAGAAAGTTATACATCGATGGTAACATGGCTAATTTATGTCTTGTGTTAGAACTTTACCCACACATAACCCCTCCCCCCCAGCCCCAAATATGTGTTTTAGAAATGGATATTATGCATGCCAATTCTAAAGCACTATGGAAAAAATACAATTACATAAAATGATTCTTACCTATAGGATATCCCAGTGCAAAGTCGTTGCTCTGAGTAGCAAAAATAGGAAAGAGTCCAGCTTTGCTAAATCGTTTTTCAGGAGTGACTATCAACAACGTTAGTACACAGACTAAGAAGAATACTGAGGCTTTGGCAATCAGGATGCTGTACAGAAAGGACCAATTCACGTTAGAAAAATTCAACAAGACCATATTTTTGAAGAGTAAAGCTGGGAGTGCAAAGCGGGAGACAAAATTTCCTAATCCTTTGGCCTGAGTGGATGTAATTATATTAACTCTCCCAGCTATATATCCACAAAGGATAATGCCAAAGCATTGTAACAAAGCTGGAAAAAGCTTATTTATTGACATAGAAGGAGAATTACTGCTTAAGTTCAATTGATCCTCGAACTTGCCAGATAGACCAGACATATTAGTTGCAGAAAATATATTCTTTGTGTTGATGTGAGTAAAAAGATTCATGTTTATTCGTCCCTTCTCAAAATTTGAAAAGTAGAGTCTGATCTGTAAAAGAAGAAAGGCAATGTTTGTTTTAATCATTTTGAGATGATATTGCATTCTGTATTTGTGTCTAGTACACTGCCAACATGTCAAACCAAAAGCCATTTTCATATTATGTTGAATATTTATCAGTGGACACAGAACATTGACTCTTCTTGAAAATAAAAATAAAAAATAAAGCAGGTGACATTGGGATGATGGTGGAAAGGAACTGAACTGCTTGTAGATAAACTAGTATGATTAATTTACTTCTGGGTAGGCTTGCCAACCTAGTTATTCGAAAGCATGCAAATGCAAGTAGATAAATAGGTACCACTTCGGTGGGAAGGTAACAACACTCCATGAGCCTTTGATATATAGCCATGCTGGCCACGTGACCATGGAAACACCTTCCAGCAACATTGGTTCCCTCAGCTAGGAAATGGCAATGAGCAGTGGCCACATCCTTGAGTCAGACACTACATTTACCTTTACCAGATCTGAATTTCTCTTTATAAAAAAACCTAAAAATTCTTACAAAAAATGTGTGGGATGTAAAATGTAGAAATTAGAACATAAATTTATAAATAAATTCTATTATAAAATTATAAAGAAAGAATTTAAAAAATAAAGAAATTACTGGTCTAGAAACCAGGAGATTGTGAGGTGCATTGACTAAAAAACCTCCCAAAAGGCAGAATAAAAATCTAAGAAAAAGAATTGGGGCTCTTTTCATACAACAGCGTGCCCATTTTGTTTGAACTAGTGATGTAGTAGCCCAGAATAATTGTGATCATGTCTGCCTATTGCACTTAGGAATCCAATGAATTTAGGTTTAATTTAGGTAGCTACTGAAATATACTTGCAGGTGTGAAATCTAAGTATATTTTCCTATCACAAATAGGAAGATCTAGCTTTGTGGAAGAAAGCATACTGACTGGAATTGCAAAGAAAAATCTCTGCAACAGAAAGTTACACTATTAAAACATGTGTATTCTCACAATCATCTGGGGAAATGAGAGTTTTAAAAAATAAAATATAAGAGCCAGCTTATTTTTGAATTTCCTGTTTTTGAAAACCAAACTAAACCATCTACCATCTGATTTTTTATACCGAGGTCTGACCAAAATTCTGCCTTGGTGGAAAAAAAGGGGGGGAAATGCAAATATAATTTTGAAGGTACATCAGTTTTACTTAAAAGTATACAGAGGTCACCACCAGGCAATGAAGTTATTACAATTACTTAGTCCGCCAGACAAGATTGCAATTATTTCATTGGGTAATTACAAGGAAAAGGAGTAAATAATTATAATAGGATGTTGTCATTTTGGCCCAGTTGACCTGTATTAAGTTTAAAAAAGAAATTAGAGGCAGTGGACTGGTAGGAACTGGAAGACTGTGGGCACAAAGCCTATTTGGTTGACTTTGGGCCACTTACACAATCTCAGCCCTAGGATAAAGATCCTGGCAAGCTGACTATTATATATATTGATTCTCAAGTCATCCAGTTCCAGATCATGGTTGTCCCAAAGGTGCTTTTTCAAGAAGCAACCGGACTTGCTAGACTCTCATCAAGTCCAGTTGCCTCTTGAAAAAGCACCTTTGGGCCGATCCTGGCAAGCTACTTCCAAATGAATGTTGCCAAGAAAACCGCAGTCTTCTAATCTGAAGGCTTATTTTAGGAGATTCTAATGGACGCCTGGAATGCTTTTGCTTGGAAGCATTGAACATTAATAGCAATAACAATAGCACTTGGACTTATATGCCACTTTACAGCCCTCTCTAAAGCAGTTTAGAGTCAGCCTATTGCCCCCAACAATCTGGCTTCTCATTTTACCCACCTCGGAAATAGGGAAGGCTAATTAACCAACTAAATAAATGCAAAGTTTGATTTAAAAAAACAAACAAACACGCACCTAGCCCAGAATTAGGGCTTAAACAGAGGGGGAACCACACATCCCACACCGCTCCCGCCCACGCTCGCAACCCCGCCCGTGCCGAACTTCAAGAGAAGCGCCTAGTATCACCCGAGGCGGCCCAGCCCGCAGCCAATAGAGTCGCGTTTACGAGGAAAGGGAACGCGCTTGGTGGCGAGTTTGAGTCGATTTCCACCCAAAACGGCGGTGCCGGCCGGTGGTCAACGTGCAGCAGAGCCGCGGGCGAATGCAAGACTCCCTCAGAGCGCCAATTAAAGTCTCTCCCTGCTCCCCCCATTTTCGCTGCTCTTAGCTGTCACCGGGCAAAACAGAGGCTCCCACTAGGCAACCACCTCCGAAACACACCCACACCCACACCTACACGCACACATACACATTCCCGCAGCCTGGAGTGCCACAAGCCCTCCCTTTGGCTAAAGCGCAGTCCGCGAACAGCAGCCCAAGCGTGGTCCAGCGAGAGAAGGCTGGAAGCCCCTCCTCACCCCCAACTGCCTCGCTTTGGGAAGCCGGCGAATACCTTCCCTCCCGCGCCCTCTCCATTCCCGGTTCCCCCACAAGCAAGCAGCTGGCTCGGTTTTCCACCCGGCTGCACCCCCACATACACACACCAAACCCCGCCCCGCCCGCCCGCGCGCCGCCCGCCTGCAGCTGTTTTCGGGGCCAGGGCGCCTCCGCCTCTATTTACCTGCCCTCGCCCTACGGGGGCTGCAACAGCGAGAGCAAAAGCAAAGCGGGCATCTCCGGCCCTGCCGCGGGGGCGGGGGGGAGAAACCTGTCGTCTTGACGGGAGGCACTTCGCGTGGGGCTGAACCCGGCTGCGTGTGAGCTCACCGCAGAGGCGGGTCCAAGCCGGCCGAGCCCGCCCCGCGCGTCTGGGTTTAGCCAAGATGGCGATGGGGTCGTGGGTGGCTTCAACCAGAAGGAGGGGGAGGGAGGGAGGGAAGCGGCTCCCGTGTTAATCCCACCTGCTGATTGCATTTGCTCCGTTTTACCTGACTAGTAAAAGCTTACCTCGTCGTCTCGTGCGGCTGGTCCCTTTATGTAATGAGCTCGCAGGCGTTTACTCGGAAGTAATTCCTACATGCTCGAATGCTCTGCCATATGACGCGGCGCAAGGTTGCAACCTTGTGAGGTAGTCCTGCTGCATTTGAGCTGCTGTATGTTGCTGCGTTGATCTGCTTGACGGTGGAGATTCTTGGGCTCTGTTAGCCTCGATTCTAATTATGATTTTTATTTTCCAATAGCCAGCCGTTCCTCTTTTTATATATATATATATTATATATATATATATATATATTATATATATATATATAGGGTCATATATATCTGCTTGTCCTGTTAGCCAAACCGGGCTTTTCCGCTATTGCGCCAGCCTTGAGTATGTACAAAGCTATAGAAGCCAAAGCGATAGAAGCTATGTAAGCCTGCTCTATTTTTATTGCCTCAGGAACACCAATTAACCACCTGACTTCCCTGCAAGGCAGAGGTGACAACACACCTGGAAGTTGCTCTTGAACTGTGCAGAAAAAAAAGGGGGAAATGGTTAATACGGCCTCTCAGTTCTTGAGCAAGCAGTCAGATGAATGGGGCAAGGTACGTTTATGCTAGTGGTGAAATCAATGTGAAAATGCTGTTGCCACTTCAGATGCTTTCTTTTATAAACCCTTAATGTAAAGGGGGGGAAAGGAAATAACAAAAAAAGGCCAGCTTTTAAAGTGTGAAGTTGCTTTCTCACTGGAAAAAAAGAGTCTCCCCCCCATACTCAATAAATCCATTACTTGTTGCTTTTTGATAAAACACAAATGTTGGGTATATAATTCAGAATTACACCCACATCTTTAAAACATACTTCCCTAAAATAAATGAGTAAATGTAAAGCCAAGATGAAATAATTGCGGGATTTGTAAAAGTTCCATCCAGCATTTTATACCCAACAACATAATGAAGTTAAAAACCAATCCTTTTTAAGCATTTCTCTAGCATATCCAATAAACATGAAAAGAAGTCATTTGTGGAATTAATTGTATGTTAGGATTATAATAGTGAATATACTCAAGGTCCATTGATGAATCGCTGATTTGCTAATGTGAGGTATCTGAATACTCCATTCCAAAGTTGTTGCCAATAACTAATATCCACTTTAACACTCAACTTCAGTTGCTAATGTTTAGTTGTCTAAAGTAGATGCCAAATCTCATATCTACTTTAGCAGTATAATGTGTGCTTATCTTTCTCAGTCAGCCAAAACTTCCCTCCAGCAGTTTTCCAAAAGGCTACTTTCATTAAAGTAAGAAATTAACACATCTCACATTTCAGTTTGAAACAAGCAAAACGACATGCAATTGAACAATTCTTCCCACCTGGTTTAATCGGAACCCCTTGCCCCCCAGTTTCAACTTTTAAATTATGATATGGTATGTCTATCAGCTTATCAATACAGTATAATGCCTTGGGTCCAAAAATTGTGAAGTTCCTTGTTAATATTTAAAACTTAATTTTCTATTCTTCCCATTTTATCCAGACAAGGATATATATACTGGTAACTCAATGCTGCTATAGAGACTTGAAGGAGTAAACAAAAGCTTAATTCATAGCAAATATACAAATATTGACTTATGACCGTAATTAGAGTAGCAATCCCAGCAAACTTGGTTGCTGTTGTAACTCTAAACACAAGGGTCATTAAGCAGGAAATGAAGGAATCCAGGTTAGTATGTGGGAGTACTACAATGGACTTGGGGAATGGAATTGAGGGGTGCTAGAGTGTAGGGAGACCAGGGGGAAGAATAAGCTACGGGAATTCAGTGCCCCAGTGCTACATGGAACCTCCAGAGCTTTGACTATGACCAGAGCTTTGACTATGCTGTGTGTTTTAATACTTATTTTGCTACAATAGACAAGCTCCAACAGCCTACGTCTCTAAACCTTTTAGAAGAACACATTGTGCACTTCAGTATTCATATCTGCAAAAAGCTATTATTTTGATTCAGTTACCTCTCTCAATGAAGCATGTACCATTATTGGCTGACAATTCCATCCTCTTTAAAGAGGCAGTGATCAGACCCTTCCTTTAAAAAAAAAGTATTATTGTAAAACACAAATACCGTACATTGTATTATTTGGATATAGTGATGCTTATATAGTATTCACTGGAGCTTATTAAAACTCTAATGTTCAGATAACTTAAACCTTTGAAGACTAAAGAAAATATGAACTTGTGGTTAGCTGGCAGCAGGTGCGGATGGCTGAGGAGAGCGAAAACTCAGATGAGGGGCCAGGTCTATTAGGAGTGGACTGCTGCCATCAGAGATTGTGGGGGCTGGCAGCAGCGATGAGGAGGTTTCTTATCTGTGATTCTTGGCAGTCTTGCAGTTTTGGTGAGGTTTGTGCTTATCAAAGTTAATTAGTTTGCAGCAGCCTTTTAATCGGGGATTCGTAAGACTCGTTAAAACATCTCTGTTCCCTTTGATTATTGTTTTATTGGAAAACAACAGAACATTATACTTTTTAAAATATTAATTTACATCTAAAGCTAAATGTGGCATTAAGTAGGCCATTCCTGAAAGGTCGATATTCCCCTACTGGGCAAGGTGTTTGAATGGATGGTGACCCATTCGTTCCAGGCTCCCTTGGGTGCAATTGACTTTCTACATCCATTTCAATCCTGTTTCAAGACTGGCTATGAAATAGAAACTGCCTGTGCTGGAGAAAAATGGGGAGTGCGGTCCTGTTGGTCTTTCTGGACTTTAGAGTCTCAGTATCGTTAACCATGGAATCCTGATAGTCAAAAGTTGGGTTTTGAGGATGCTGTACTAAAGTGGTTCCTCTAGGGGGACTATTTCTAAAAAGTGATACTAGGAGATTATTCTTTGCCTCATGGTGGTTGGCTTATGGAATCCTTCACAAATTCGTATCTTTCTAACACCTACATGAAATAGTTGGGAGAAGTCACTCAGGAACATGGGCTGGGCTGAGATGACCCCCAACCCAGTTGCCATTGCTGGAGGTAATTAGTATGGAGATGAAGCCCAAATGTTGCTCTGCCTATAAGTCAGGTGAGGCACAATTGGTGTCTGAATCAGTGTTTGGTCACAGTAATGGACTGATGAGGGCCCATAAATGGAGACTCAGTCCAGAGAAGATACTGTGTGTATTTAGTATCCTGCTAGTTCTGAAATATCTGCACTTGCCCTAAAGGAGCAGATTTGCATTTGGGTGTGGTCCTAGATCCATCACTATTACTTGAAGTAACCTTGGTAGCTTTTGTATCAGCTTCAACTGATTTTTAACATCTATGGGCAGAGTCAGTAAACAGGGATTACCTGTTCAGACTCTGGTAATTTTTCAGTTGGATTACTGCAACATGTTGTTTGTACAATTGCCTTCAAGTCAGTCTGGGGACCTCAGTTGATTCAAAACAGTCTAGACTACTCAAGGGCCTGATGGATTGAATATTATGCCAGTGCTTTCCATCTATGTTGAATGCTAATTGTTTTCCATCCCTAATTCACAATGATGCTTTTCACCGCTAAAGCCCCAAACAGTTTAGGACTAGGCCCCTACAGGATATGCCTTTTCCCACATGTACCTCCTTTAGTCTTAAAAATCTTATAATGGGGATTGTCCTGCAGATCCATCAAAGGTGGTGATGTAGGTCTCTGTAAAGGGGAGATCTATTTCTGTAGTGGTACCTCATTTATGGAATTCCCTCCTTAAAGAGGTTCAATTGGTGCCCACATTGCCTTCATTTTCACATGAGGTGGCAACCTGCTTTCCCAAGCTTTGAAATTGTATTTTAATTGAAATTGTTTTAAATGCAGTGGCTATATTGCTGCCTAATTTGTATAGTTTTTTTTAGTTTGCATTTGATTTCATTATATATTTTAATTTGAATTGTATTTGTGTGTGGGTGTATTTGCCATGTGTGATTTAATTCAGATACCTAACTACATTCCATAAAATTAAGCAGTGTGTGTTAATATATGGTACATTTTTTTAAAAAATAGCCATTTATTTAATTGAGGAGGCTTAGGTGTCATTCAGTTGTCACAGGTCTGCCTTATGGATTTCAAAATAAGCAAATTTGGATGCTGTCAATTTTTATTGCAAATAATCCTCATTTAATGACTTGTTCAGTGACTGTTCAAAGGTACGCTGGTGCTGAAAAAAGGGATGACCAGTTTTCACGGTAACATGGTCGCCATTTTCAATCTTCCCAGCTGACTCCTGACAAGCAGGTATTGGAAAAGCCAATTGGGGGGGGGGGGTCACAAACCATGGTCATGATATCTCGCTTAATGACCATGGGTGATTTATTTACAAACCATAACCAGGCCTGTCATTGCTAATGGTCACATGATCTTTTGCGTAATGACCACTTCTCTTAATAACAGAGTTCCTGGTACCAGTTAAGGTTGTTGAGCAAGGACTACTTTTCCAGTGTAGAAATCTAACTAAAAACAAACAAAAGAGCACCATCTAATGGTCAGTTTTAAATGTGAAATAGAAAACTCAAATGAGTTTCATTAAAACCCAGACGGGTAGATATTTTAAAATGAAAAGCAGACTCTTAAGCTCATATAGATTTTATACGTTAATTACATTTCTTAAACAACAAAACAAAAATTTTAGATGGAGGTAACACAATTCTGAGAGATAGGAAGGATATCCAAGTATGATAATTACAAGAGAACTGGCACTATCAAACAGGACTGCACTGAATTACCCATTGTATATACAGTCCCACTGAAGTATTTGTGCTTTGGTGGCCACTTAATAATGAACTTCTAAACCAGATAGGTTATCCACCCTCATTTTGCATATAACAAAGGCAAATACGGCTCCATCTGACAAACCTTTGCATCATTTTAATTTTTATTCCTTTGTACATGCAAGAAATTCACTTGCCATTTAGTTTCTCATGAACATGTACTTTAAGATAAGCATGTTAATAACCTAAAGTCAAATAGAAACAACCTTATTTACAATATGGGCATGTTTTATTCCATGATATATGTGCAATTTTATAAAAAGGAAGGTATTGATCATGTATTTAAAATGCATATCCTGTTATTCCACAAATGATTTGGTTCATTCATATGAAAAGTATTTAAACTTTGCTTTTTTTTCAAATTACAAACACATTCATCTCAAAATTTCCATGAATTCATCCATCCAAGTTACTGCTAGAATAACGATCTTAAAATTGCAATCTGATGAGTCTTTTGCAATTTATTGTATTTCTATATAATACAATAAGATGCTACATGGTGAATACTGTGGGTTGTATGTTGCTGGAATATCACACATGATAAAGTATAAATGTTGTATTTGAAATTCACAGTGGAGACAATAAGTTTTGTTTCTTTTCAAAGCTGCCATTTAGACTCAAGGCACCAAGGTGTTTCAAGGCACCAGGAATGAAAATCTGATTTTATTTGTCCCCGTTTACTTATTGGGCCTAAATAAATATGTATTCTAAAACATCTATACTAAAATGTTGTTTTTAAAATATATCTGGTGAAAGAAAGAGATGTGGTTTATACAACCAAAACAAATCTCTTCTCCTTTGAAATATTTTCTTACAGTATTTAGCATAACTTCTTTGAGGAAGATTCCTACAGAAGAGAAAGTGCCAACTAATTATCCTCTGAGAAAGAGAGACAACCATGTTTCTCTCTGAAGGCCACATCACATTCTGCATGTTAAGGCTTTGGTTGGAATTTCAGATTATATTGCACTGAAGTAAAATTTGCTGAATTAATTCTTTGATTAATAGTAAAAAAAACAGATCTAATTTTCTAAATGCCACAAAAATGGCAGCTATTTAGTAGTAATAGTTGTAGTTATAGTAAGCAATATTATCCGTATGTGCTTATAACTAAGCACAATAAAAAAATAATAATTAAGCAGAGTACATGTATATTTATTATTTGCCTGTTCTTTGTATTCTTGGCTGACTATACTTCTTCACATATCTTGACTAGTTTTTTCCTAAACTGGTTCTTTCTGGATATGTTGGAACTATAAGTCCCATTGCTCCTAATCAGCAATGGTCAAAGTTGTTGAATGATATGAGATTTGGAATTGACATCCCTCTGGAGCCAGAAAACTGATCCTGATTTATTGGCAGAAGAACAGTGCTCTATAACCTTATTTACAATGGCTAATCTATTAGCATAAGAGTACAAGTATGACAGGCTCTTTCATTGATAAATCAGATTGTCCAAGTTTTCTAGCTCAAAGGGTTCTATTACATTAACTACTGCAATTGCAGTGAATTTGGAATTTCTTTCTGCCACATTCCCTTTATATGGTTAAAAAAATAAGAAAGAAAGAAATTGACTATCAAACTACATATACAAGATGCAGAGATCTTGCTGCATATAAAAAGTCTGGGTAATACAAAAAACATAAATATTCCAGTTTCTGCAACAAAACGTAAATAATAATTCAATTGTTTTTCATTGTGTTGAAATTGTTTATAATTCATACACATATACTGTACAATGGCAATCAGACTGAAACTGGAATGACTTATCTGTATGAATGTCAGAATTAAATACGTACAAACAGGGCAACAGTCCATTGAAAAATATAATTCTAGACCCTATATGACCCTGAAAAGTGCTGAAACCTATTTCTGATTATAGTTTATGTAAATCTCTGATTTGATAGCAAAATTTGTGTGGGTAAAGATTTTGGATCCTGAAAGGTATTAATTACATACCAATTCCATCACAGAAATGTGATGGAATTCCATCAAAGAATGAACCTCAACACTAAGACAGTCTATTTTAATCCAAAAAAGTAAACTTACAACATACACTCACTCACAGAAAATGCCAAGTTATATTCTCTGCTCGCTTTAGTTCTATCTTTACCATAAACAGGAACTACACCAAGGTGCATCTTTGCTGATAAGGCCGTTGTGAACACTTTCAAGTGTACCCTCAGACCTTTTTCTCAAATATGTGAGTTAACCTTTCATGTATGTGACTAAAGAGATCTTACTTTACCTTTCCACAATTCTGTTGTGCATTACATTATATTAAACACATTGATTCATCAATATTTCTGCTTCTTACCATCTCACGACATCATCGCTCAACATCTGCCATCTTTATTTTTTTTAATCTTTACAGACACTGCTAACATCCTTTAACTCTCCTGCCTCTACCTTGCCAAGTATTAGGCAGATAAAACCAAGAAGATCCTTGAAATTAAATCTTCATAATTTATCTCCTCTAAGTAAGTTTTATTTTATTACTTATTATTATCAAGCCACTCTGGGCAGCTTATCCCATGAATTTCAGTACAGAATCATAATTGTCTAAGGATTCTTGCCATATGTTGATATCGGTTAGATAAAATGAACATTGCAAGTTGGCAAATCCATTTATTGACAGGCAGGATTCCAAAAGCATATGGTCCCAACCCTCAATAACCAAGTCTTCTCTTGCATCTTTTTCAGGTAAGGAAAATCCTGTGAAAGGAATTATCACTGCAGCAAAATCAGAACGCAAATACGAAACTCTCCCGAACCCAATTTGAAAACTTACATGACAGCTTGTAAAAAGCTCAGTTGAATTTGTTCTATAATTAGACATTTCCTACATAAAGCTGGATGTTTGATTAGTAGCTGCCACACAAAAGAAAAGCTGTTTGAAGCACATATGAGTCAAATAAAAAATTCCCATATTCAAAAGTTTCAACTTGTACCATAATAAAAATGGAGGTCCAGCACATAGATATTAGCAAAACGTCACATAAAGTCTTAGTGGCATTCTTTGATACTTGGATACACTAAATAATTGTTGAGTATCTGTCTTTCGCAGATAAAAATATAGGCTTTTATAGTAAACATTACATATTGGAAAGCTTTGGGTACGATACATCTTAGAAGGGAGGTCTAATAGTATAACCATTAGTGAAGTGATGGTGTAATCCTCAAGATGACAATGACAATCATCCCAACCTAATGATTAAGTGCCCAATATTTTTCTTTTTTTAATTCTCCACTTCAGTTGAGCCCAACAGCTAGAGTGGGATGCATTTATGAAAGTTGTAACATAAGTTATAAGCAATCTCGATGGCAACATTCTTTTGGTCTCTAAAAGGCTCCAATCCATTACAGATCAAACAGATTGCCTGAGAAAATGTAATGTAATTATCTCAATCTCCTTCTAGAGGTGGAATGTAGCAATTACTGTGCCACGGCGTTTTTTTGTTTTTTGTTTAAATGGCCAAATGGGCCAGATCAAATTGATCAGTAATCTCAGAGAGATTACAGTTTAAAAAGTGAACCAAACTTCCACCCATAAAAATAGGAAAGATTTTCATCTCCAGGAATTACATCTAAGAATATTATGTTATAAGCCAAGGCAGCTTTTCTCTCCTTGTTGATGACAAGGCTGAGCAGAACTGCAACGAATGATAGTTTCCAAGAAGTTTTGAAGATAGTTTTCAAGGTAAGGATACTTTGGCATTTTATTGGAAGCAAGTTCCACTAGTATCAGTAGAACTAAATGCCAAGAAACAGGGAATAAAATCTCAGTCATCCTGTATCTAAACCAATGTAGGCAGGCCATTCAAAGCAAGTCCTTGATCTTCATCAAATTAAATGGAAAAAAAAAAACAACCTAAAGTTGGGGAGTTGTGCTCAAAAGTGCTGTTTGGAGAAGGGACATTGTGACATGTGGAGAGGTTCAAAGAACATGTAAGGATAACAGTCATCCTGAAAGGGATTAGAAGCCCACTTCACCGTGGGATGGGCGGAAGTGGTGGAGCACCTCTTTCTCTGCGACTGGATCCACCTAAAAAAAGAGAAAGGAAACCTCACAGTCATCTTTTATTGACAGATTTATTTGTTCTTTGTTGGATGGAAACAGGCTTGAAAAATTAAACACATAGGAACTTCTTTTAAAGACATCTTGGTAAGTGGTAAAATTACAGCTTGTGGGTCAGCAATGATGGCATCCTCAGGGAGAGGGCAGAATTTCCATAGTATGCTACCACCCCAAAAAGGAAGACAAATTAAGCTTTTCAAAAGAGAAGAAATGTGAAAGGGAAAAAAAATAGATTATATATAAGCACTTTATGGCCCAGAACATACTTTCCAGGTTATAAACCGTTTAATAGTAAACTTTGATTAATTGACTGTTTAAAGTTATAAACAGCATATTTTTGGAATTAGAATATTTATTTGTATCCTACCTTTATTGTTTTTTATAAATAATTCAATGTGGTGAACACACAAGATATTCCTTTCTCCTCCCATTTTCCCCATAACAATAGCCCAGTGAGGTGTGTTGGGCTGAAGAAGAGGGATTGGTTAAAAACTACCCAGCCAGCTTCCATGTGTAAGGCAGGACTAGGATTCACATTCTCCTGGCTTCTAGTCTGGTGCTTTGACTACTAAATACTACACTGAGCACTAGCAACAATTTTCATGATGCACGATAGTAATATGACAGTATCATTTCTCAGCAGCAAAAATGTTGAGATTTTCCTAAAATCTAGTCTCTTAAGATTTTATTATTATACCCCCTGGTGCACACCAGATGTAAAATGATGCTGAATTAGAGTAAATCACCACAGGAAGAATAGTCATTCTATCTGCTGACAATTCTGAAGGATGAGTAAAGATAGAGGAATTGCATTGAATAAAACATTGTTGGCTAATTCTATTTATTTTCTGCTTGGTTATCTTTTCTTCACAGCTAGTGGTTTGTGCTTCTCCCTTCTCCAATATCTACAATAGGAGCAGATCAGCAGAAAGTCAATGCAATCTTGTTTCTCCATCTTTTGCTGCTTATCTTGGCACAGGAGGTATTTCAGCAATCAGAGGTGGATTGAGGTAGGTCTGACTAGCACTTATGAGTAACCTATGGCCTATCTATCTGACTTATAGTATCTTGCAATCTACCAGACCGTTCAATTGGATCACTGAAATAACTCATTGGGGAAGAGAGAAGAACTAGGGCCATTCCTTTTGAGAAAACTGGTACTCTACTCCTACCAAAAATAATTACATTCAATATTTATGGAGTGTCTGATGAGTATTCAAAATACTTCACATATTTTCAACTCGGAAATAATTCACCAAGTACACTATTATTAAATCTATTTTCTAAAGGGAAAAATACTTACTTCTATTGTCATTTTTTACCAATTTACTAGGATAACTCTTGTTCATGGGCACATATGGTTCTGGAGGTGGCAAGTCAGACAGAGGATGGAAAGAAAATCTGCTTTCCCACTCATCTAGATAAACATAAAGGGATTGTGTAACATTAGTGCATATTTAAGACAAATCATGTTAATATAAATCTCAACTAATAGACTCATTCAAAAGAATTCAATAAAAACCGATTACTACATTTTTTAAAACATTGGATTGAGGACATATTATTCAACAGAGTTTATATTTTGCAAACCAGTCTTAAACTAGGAGTTCATCCAGATGTGAATAGATCTTGTTTAGCATAGTTGGACTTATTTTTCATGAGACTGTACAAGACGGCATTATCTTTTCAAATATTGGAACATCTTTAGCTTCAAATCACTTTATTTTTCCAACAGCAATACTGTACATCCCTTTGATTCAGGGTAAGCTGACATCCAACATGTCTTGAATGCATCCATTTTTTTTCCTTAAATTGTCTCATGATATTACATACTTTTAATTTGTTTTTAACAGGACTTTCATATTATTACAAATACGTTTAACTGAAAGAACAGTAAATTCCTTTCACTTCCTCTTTCCATTCTCATTAACTTTACCCAGTCCATATATCTAAAATCAAACTGGCACTGGTCATGAAACCATATAAAAATATTACTAACAACTTACAAATCTACTATTAACTCATGAAAACATTTATAATATCCTTACATCAATAAAGTTCTGTAATATAACTGATCCAGATAGGCAGTCTCAGCTTCTCTTATGGTTTTTATCTCTAGCAAGATTGATGCATTTAATGAATAAAATACAAGGGCTAATATAAATTCTAAGGTGGTCAAAAAATAGTTTCCTCCATCATCTATGTTTACATTGAAATGAAACATCCTTTACATCTAAAAAAAAATCAGTATTTTTTAACTAGCCTACTTCAATTATTATATGAATTGAGTGGTGGAAAAATGTGATATGTGAGCCTCATATATACAATGACAAGTTCGGAGACCTCTCACTGTACAGTTGGAAGAGCTTTTTTACATTCTGAAAGGAATGCAGAGCTCCTTCCAGAAATCTGCAAGAGAAGAATTTTCCATAAACACCAAGACTCTTGCTAACATTGCTGTTGAAAGCAAGAGGGGGAATAAATGATCCCAAATACCATCAGAGTGGCCTCTAGGGAACCATCTTGCTTTGAGGTTATGGGAGAAGAAGCATAATTAGATCGGTGATTAGCCACCATCTAGCTCATTATGGTTGCTCCTTCTGCTTCTGTCCTCTGGAGATGGCAGAATAAGCAAGAGTTCAAGCAAAGGGAAGTGACCAGAAGAACAGATGCTGTGCAAATCTGAACTCTCGTCCAATCTGCTACTGCTCTCTTGTTTACTCTCTACTTTCACTTCCTTTTTTGTGTAAATCTGAAGCCAAATAACTGTGGACTGAATGATTTATGTACAAAACTAAGAAATGAGATAGATGTATAAATTGGAGATGAACAACCATAATGAGCAGAATGGTGGCTAATCATGAATCTGTTTATGCTTCTTCTCCCATAAGTTCAAGGCAAGTTGCTTCCCCAGAAGCCTCAATGACTGGGACCCTTTATTTCCCTTCTAGTTTTCTGTGTCTGCAAGAGTCCAGCATAGATGGAAAATTCTTCTCTTGCTGTAAGGAATGCAGAGTTTCTGCATTCATGCAGAGAAAGCAAGAAAGTTGTTCCAACTGTATGGCGAGAGCTCTCCATTATCTGCTGTTGTACGTGTGAGGCTCACAAATCATATTTTCCTGACAGACTGGAATCTATGCATTCAGATAATGTCAAAACAGGAATACCATCACTCACCATCACAGGATGAATCCTGGAAGCCATTTCGGAGGGCAGATGAGGGGAGTGAGGGTGGAGGGGGTGGGGGTGCTCCAGAACCTGGCCTATCAGGAGGGGGTGGGGGCACAGCCCCAACTCTGGGTTTTTCAAATCCTCCTCTTGAGGGAAGCTGGGGAGTAGCTGGCAGTGCCCTGGAAGTACTTCCGTTTCTGGTTAACGGAGGTGGAGGTGGAGGGAGAGATCCTGAATGTAATGGGAACAAAAAGTAGTTACTGTACATTTTTGGCAGAGCCAATCCCTCTTCTCAAACCTCCAAACAACACCCCCACCTCCTCCAGTACCCTATTTTGGAAAAACACAGCCATTTTCCTCATAAGCTATAAGCAAACAGGTAAACCAGTCAGGAAACACAACTAGATGAGATCATTCTACTTTATTGTAAGGCTACATCAACAGAATCTTTCAAGCCTTAAAGTACAAGGTTGACATTTGAAATTGCTTAATCCATTAAGGCAGGTTCTTCCTAAGTTTCTTTTTTCAATCATTAAGCCATTGGGGGCTCCTGCCACCCTTGTCTGATCATTTCCTAGGCAGCTCCTCAGAGACACATATTTAGCTCTGCTTGAGGCAAAGAGGCAAGAGCTTGAATTCTCAGTTTGAGAAAGCGTCCATGAACATCAACTGGTAATCATAAGACATAACAATCATGGATCTTAAGTTTACAGCATACTGAAAAGTTCAGCCAGAGTTTCAGTTAGAAAACAATATGTATCCTACACTAAGCCAAATCCAAAAATGCAAGGGAATTCCTAAAGGAGGAATTTTTCCTATAGGAGGCTGAATTTTCCTACAAAGCAGCCATAAACAAAAACACTGAGATAAGCTCTGTCTACAATCCATTTCAGAAAGAAAGCAATCAAATGAATGATGAAGAGAACAGGCAAATAAAGTTAAACCCTCTTATCCCTCTTCTCACATCTTTTAACCAACAGTCAGATAAGCAAGTACTGGAACCAGATAAAAAAGAACAATTGGGGCTAGTAAGACAAGCTAGTACAAGTAAACAGCTAGTGAACTTCACCCTCCATGTTGTTACCTGGCCCAATAACGAAACAGCAAAGAAACAAGCTCAGAGAACATTAAGAATAGTATCCCTCCCTCCCTCCATCCCTCTGTCAACTATTCAGGTAGATCAGACTAGGAATCCAGTGTCATAGGTTAGTAGTATTTTTACTGCAAAGCCATAACAACAAATCTTGCAAGTATAAATTTGCTTCTCTCTTCCTCCCTTTATCTTTATGATAACTAGGGAGGGTTTTGTTAGGTTACACGGCTTCATTGTTTTTTTTTATCTGACCATGCTCTTAGTAACATTTTTTTCTGTCCCTCCCCCATTACCCTCACACTATTTATGTATGGATATACATTGCATAACCCTGCGTTCAAAATATGGCTTTACATTTTTGTAGTAACCCACCCTGGAAGGATGCAGATAAACCTTACCTGATCTGCTAGGCGGGTCCCTTACAGGAGGCGGTGGCCTCTCAACTGGGGGAGGAAGTGGAGGTCCAGAGCGATTGGAACCAGGCAGACAAGGAGGTTGAGAAGAGCCTAGCGATAGATTCCTCTGAGGAAGCCGTGGCATTTCATCATTTCCACCACATGCCGGTGGAACTGGAGGTGGGCCTGGCCGACTTGGGGGAAGAGGGGGAGGTACCTGAGATACCGCAGGTGGCCGTGGTGTGGAAGGAATTGGCGGCTTGTGGTTTTGGAGCGGGGGAGGTGGCAGAGAAGCCTCCCTGCCGAAAGATGGCCTGTTTCCACTTGGAGGCAATGGCGGAGGTGTCTTGTCTTCTGTTGGCCTACCTGGTACTGGAGGGAGAGGAGGCCTGTTGGAGAAGGGAGAAGGAGGACTAACCGCTGATGATTGTCGAATGGAGCCTCCAGGCCCTGAATTTCTATTACCCGGGAAAGGTGGCGGGGTAAACCCTAAGCTCGCTTGTCTGTTGGCGCCGGGCACAGGGGGTGGTCCCCTGTTGTACAGGCTGGATGGAATAGGTCTTGGAGTATTTGGCACTGGGGGAGCACCCGTGTCAGGCCTGGAGCCAAAGTCAGGTCTTGAGGGAGGCATTCGGTTTCTCTGCGGCTCTGGAGCTGGAGCTCTTAGTCCAGAAGAGCCCGGAAATCTGCCTACTCCACTTGGAGGTGAAAAGGGCTTTGCAGATGTTGCTCGCCCTCCTGGTGGAAATACTGGAGCTTTGTTTCCTGCAGAATCTTTAAAAAAAAGAAAGAAAGTAATTAGTAGGGGCACGTACAGAGGTGTGGAGAAGGGGAAAGAAATTGTATCTGGAGGATTCTGAATAAACAATTTGGACTTATAGTTGTGGATGCTTGTCGAAAAGGTGAAAACATGAATCAACAGCTGCTTCCTCTAATAAATGGGCCAACAGGCAATCTTCCTCATTCAGGCACTTCCAATCATACTGAACTACAATTCCAATAATCCTCAGCCCCCAAACCATTGTGGATGATAGAGCTTGTAATAGTCCAACACGTCTGGAAGTCCATCAAGTTGGAAAATGGCTAATACAAACCAGATCACAGAGAGAAGAAATTTACAACTGTTTTTAGGAAGTTTTCACTACATATTTGAACTAGGCTCCATTTGTTTCAAGTTATTACCTTCTCTCCTTTAATTTCAGCAAGTATAATTAGATATACTTTGCAGCTCGTGAAGAAAATACAATATGCAATTGTTCAATACAATATAAAATGAGAGGGAAGGGGAAAGGCATTTCTTGGCCATTCCTGAATTTCCTGAAGGAGAAAATGCAAACTCTCAAAGAAATTCTGGCATGTTAAGTGCTATGATATTAAAAGGAAGATCTATAAAAAGCTGCTTTGACATAAGAGATAACGCTGGCTTTGAACAACTGTTATATCATCACTTCTTGAAAGTGCACTTTAAATATTTTAACAGTGCTACTTCATTCACATATACTCACAAACAAAAAAGGTACAATTCTGTCTTCCTGGCTTATATTCTCTGGCCAAGAAATGTATTGAAGTGTCAGGAAACTAATAAATCATGTGGTACAATGCATATTACTTTTTGGAAATCTCTGCACTGTTTGTATTATTATTTTTTGCTATCTTGTAATTTTATACTGCTATTATAAAATGCTGTTGGACTTTTTAAAATGAAAGTTGGTGAATAAGCATCTTAAATAACTAAAATAAACATATCACACTTCTTCCGGTGTGCTGTTCCAAAATTTGATACCAGCACAACGAAAACAAATAAAAGACAACATAATGGAAAGTTATTACTAACTTTCACAATCTCCTGACTAGGTCTATATTTCATACTGTACCATAATTTAACCAGTAGGTTCATTGGCACATACTTCATTAAGTTATAAATTAAAATTTTATACTATACTATATAATATGCTAAATCCAAATCAAACCAGCATTATGGTTTGGTGTGATATGCAAATCCAACTAACACACTATATAACTACAACTTATTAAACAAATCAATGCACTATTTTGGAGCTGAATTGATGGACTTTGGGTTGATTAATAAATTGGACAAATCGCTTAACTGAGCTCACAGAACTATTGTATAGATAAAACAGAAAAATTTCATGGCTAGCATGGCTATCTTTGCAAAGCAGGATATAAATTATTGGTGAATAAAATAAATAGGCAAGGACCTGAATGCAATGGAGCAGAATGGGCAGGGGGAAAAAAAGCAATGGTGAACCCCGAAGATCCTGGCTTAATAATCTTTCCACACAACTGAGTTAAAAATATTTTCTATCTACCTTGACTCAACAGAAAACTACAGTGGCGTAAAACAGGCTGTTCCCATTGCCAATCCAACTCTGCCACCTCTATTTCTAGTTTCCTCCATGGTTAATGGGCAACAAAACCTAACAGATGTCACACAATCTAAAGCTGATTTTGAATAATGTTGATGCAAATGGACAGCCTCAAACTACCCTACTTTGGACATATTATGTGAGGACTTAGCTCTCTAGAGTAGGAATGGGTGCATCGTTTGAAGACCTGAAGAGACAGATTGTCATAGAGGAAGTCTATCTTCTAAGAGTCAATAATGACTTAATGCCACATAATCAATCATTCAAGTTTGTGTGGGTACTACCTAACAGCTACAGATGGCTTAATCTGGCCATTAATGGTTTGGAGATAAAGTGAAGGCAGCACCACGGGAACCCCACAGAGAAACAAAAAAATGATGTAAGAACATGTTTGGACTGTGGCTAGGTACAAGTGGGGACATTTCTAAGTAATTAATACTGAGTCAACATTTTTTAAAAAGAATGTATGTGTTGCTTCCATATTTCTACGCTTGATAACAAAAAAAAAAAAAAACAGCAATTGTGCCAAGAACATCTAGGGTGGGGTAAAGGAGCAAAGTTCAGTTTCAGGTGCACATGATCTATTAACAACTGTATAACTCAATATAGACATTGCGATGAATAGACCAAAAGCAAAGTCTCTTGTGGCACTTTGAGACAAACTTGTGGGGTTTTTTGGCTTGGAGAAGGTGCGAAGCCCCTTCCTTTGTCGTGCCTGCAGCACCCAGAAAATTAACTAAATATCTTGCTTGAGAGAAACCAGTGTTCATTTGTGATAGGAGAAGAAAGTTTTCTTGAGTTTTTGTCTTCACTGATTTAATAATAGCAAGTATAGTCAGACCAAACAGGTACTGTGTTTCTAGAAATGCAGCTGCCTCGATAGCACACATCTTCCTTACCATTATCTCTGTTTGTAGATCTAAGTTTCGGCATCCCTGCTTGGAACAATCCTCCTAAGCCAGGTGGGCCACCGCCACCATAACTATTACCGCTGCTACTGCTGCCACTGCTACCGCTGGAGAAACCAGAGCTGCCACCTCCGCTGCCACCTGGCCCTTTTGGTTCTGCAAAGAGAGGGAAGGGTTCTTAAATCATGATTCTGAATCCACAGATACTTAGCTGGCTGTTTATATCTAGCTAAAATTAAATAATAACCACTCCGTCCCTAAACAGAAAATTGGTTTAGAGTCTACCACTGGAGTCTTTATATATATATATAACCATATTAATTAAGAATTTTTAATTAATAGATGTTTGATTTAGTGTACAGTAATTACTTTATTTAAGACTGTGATGCTAACTCACCAAATTAACCTCTCCCCATCTGGTCCCTTGCAGCTGTATTGGACTTCAATTCTCATAATGTTCAGCTAGTAGGCCAATCTTTCATCATGAGGGCTGGAAATCACGTAAATTGAAGTCCTTGGAATGGCTACATACAGATTGTTTTGAATAAAATCTCCCCCCAACCTCAGATTAATGTCTGGCATTTATTTCTAGGTAAAAGGAAATCTAAGACGAGAAACAGAATTTCTTTGATTCTATCTTAGAATAAATTAGCTTGGCAAAAATTAAGAAATGCTGCTTTATGTCAGCTTTAGAATTGTATTTCAGACATCATTCAAACAAATGTTTTAAGGATAATAATGATAATGGTAGTGATAATATAGAAAATTTCTTTTCACTGGGGCTTTGGGACTGAGAAATCCTATTTATTGTAGACAAGTAACATCTTGTGGCCTGCTGGGAGCATTTTCTTCTTTTTATTTATGTGGCTTTTTTTCTATGATATGAATAATTGGGTAACTTACCTGTTTCACTATTAAATGTTTGCATTACAGATATTTAAAATTTAAAGGCTGTATTTTTCTTCTTCTTTTAATGGCATTTTTATTCTATTTATCTCAGGTGAGATTGGTCTGCCCTCTAAGGGCAGTGAAAAGGTTGGAACCTCCAGTTACACAAATAGAAACTGAGGGAGTTACTATATAAATTATTTCAAGTTTTACATATTTGATATTTTCATTGTTAGAAAGGTAAAACAGACTGGTTCTGAGAAAACTGAAAACCGTATTTCTCTCATATATTGAACTGTTTGTTGTGAATGCATAGACTGCAGATTCCCATAGACCATGGGTATTAAACTTGATCGTGTTATGTGATGTATCGCAACAGTTTTTGCCTTTGTGGAGCCGGGGTGGGCGTGGCCTGCATGTGATGCATTCAGCCTGCGGGCCGCCAATTTGACACCTCTGCCACAGATGGCTATTGTGCCAATTTAGATATCTCCATTCATATCTTGTTAAAGGAGAAATGCTTTATTTGTCATTCAGGGCATAATATTTTTGTTTGTTTTAGAAATCGATGGAAAATCTGCTCAACGTTAAGGCTGAAAAATGAAGGCTTTAAGTTGTTCTTCAGAATTCAGATTAAAGTTTGTAATTTTCAAGAAAAAAGGAAGTATAAGAAACGGAATCAGATAAAATATCTTTTTTGAAGAGGATTATATTTCTGAAGGAACAGATCACAAGGCTAAGGTGGAATTTGCATTAGAACTTTGTTGTATATTTCCCTCTTGATGTTTAAATTTCCTGTTGTTTTCCTTTTTTGTGCAAACTCTGTAACTGAGTATATTTTAACCGTTTATACATATCTTCATTGGTGCAGGACTAATATTCCTTTTCTAAAGTCTTTATGATTTGGAGTAAGAAGTTTCTCCCCAACGCTTTTTAAAAAATTATCAATGGTTAGGGGAAAGTATACTGCATCCCTGGGAGACAGATGGTAGCAGAGACAACTATCAAGGGACTCTTCCAAAGAAGGAGGCAGGACCAAGGCAAGAAGACCGAGGGGGCCTCTGAAAAGGAAGGTTCAAGGCCTCCAGAGTTCAGGCTCACAGGCTCAGCCATTCCACTAGAAGGATATAGTACTTACTATCAAGAACTGGGGCACTCCTATCATTGGTAACAGCCTTCTTCAGCCGTTTCCCTTTGGTAATATCCGACAATAAAGCATTTCGTCCTGCCTGCTCTGATTTATTCAAACTAGGCTTGTCTGTGTTTGCCTGCAAAGTAAAAGTACAAAATATTAGAATGAGGACAGAAGCACTTAAATCAGATTATTTCTTCCTGAAACCAGCACTTTTTTTTTTTTTGCATCAGAGTTCACGATTTCCATTAGAGCTTTATTGTTTGCACATGCATGAAACATTTAGCTGGATCAGATTTTATACCCTTCAAATTACAACTCCGTGAGGGCTGGGTTAAATGGAGTAACTTTCAAATTCTGATTAGTATTAACAGTGCTACCTAGTGTGCCTACTCTCCATGAGCACAGCCTGTGGACAGAGAACATATATCACATCTTGTTCAATAACAATTGCTAGAGTTTTGGTATTTTAGGAAGACATCTTTAAAACTATAATCTCTTTCCACAAATCCATGCAGCCTTGAATCATAGTTACTAATTTAAAGTAGTACCAATTTAAAACTAAAGACTTATTTAAATCAAGCTAACTTCTAGAAAGACTTCAAGCTATTTTTCTTGGTAACAAGTAATACAGAAGAAATTTGGCAAGCTTCACTCCCAAAAATACAGTATTGGAATGTTTTTATTTTCCTCTGCTTGAATATCTTACCATCACACAGCAAAATGTATCACTTCAGAATGCATGTTTGGAGTGAGGTTTGTCAAACAATGTTTGTGCATGTATGTATGAAAAATGGTATGAAAAGGGGTTGCACCGGTAATTTATTTCAAAAACAGCATTTCAAGAAAAAATTGGTAAAATAAATGGTTTGATAAAAAAAGGAAAGATGAATACACAGTAAAAGATAAAGAAAAATGATATTTAAGGATTCCTTCCAGCAGATACATTTTAGCATTATGGTTGATAGGGCAGCATCTGATCGGAATGGGACAACTTGCTGCAGCCAATCCACGTGAACAATTGGCCATGGCCAATTGACCATGGCCAACTCACCACAGGACAACTCGCCATGGCCAACTCGTCACCAGACAACTTACCACAAAACAATTTAACAATTCAATTTAATTATTTAAAATAATTTTAAAAATATTTTAATTTTTGTCATTCACATTTCATTTTGTCCCTCCTTTGACATCCTTTCTTTAATGATTATATTCCACAATTTCTTTGATATTAATGTAACTCTTGTTCCATGGCAAATTGTCCTGCAGCAAATTGTCCATGACAAGTTGTCCTATGGCGAGCTGGCTGTGAAGAGTTGTCTTAGACCTGCATTTAATGATAGGATCACTGGCAGAGCCAGTGTGGGCATAAACTAAGCTTGGATTCAGTCATCAACATATTCAGCCCAGGTCAATGATTTACACACCAAATTTTTGCCTTTCAGAAGTTATAGAGAAGTATGTGGATATGAGAAATTCGCATTGTACAGAGAGAAAACATTACAAAAATGAATCAGGTTGAAGAATGAAATATTTTGCACAAATATGTAGATGAATGTTGGCTGATGTACGTGGTACAGGGGAATACAGGTGAATAAACTAAATATTTAACCAATGGCTCAAACTTGAGCAGTGTGAAAGACATGGCTGAGCCATTTCCTCCCAGTAGATTAATTAATATTATGGCTAAATGTATACTCGTGCTCATGGTGATATTAGACCTGTGTGAGTTGGGGATATGTATGTATAACCATTTTGTATGGGGACGATGCTGTGTAGGGGATTAACAATTCAAGTGATTAGCGGCAAATATTAAACAGATCCTGTGAAGCAAAAAAGAAATGGAGGGTCTAAAAACAAATGTATTAAACAGCAAGCCAGTTGTCTTTAATTATAAAAGTGGTAAAAGAAAGTCATATTGGGAATGAACTAATTACATCCTCAAAAAGGGAGAGGTGAAAAAAATAATAACAAAAGTGGTACAGGGACTTGGTGGAAGGAAGGACAAAAATATGTGAAGTGAAATAATGGAATGTATTGGTCTAAACTAGATTTAATTAGATTTCCTTTCCTTTTATATCATGTCTTCAAGTTGCTTGGCTTATTATTTCTTACTCTTTTTCTGTGCTTTGGTATATAGGTATAACGTTGCTTCTCCAGAATGAGAATACCTCTAGGCCAATGGTAGTCAACCTGGTCCCTACCGCCCACTAGTGGGCGTTCCAGCTTTCATGGTGGGCGGTAGGGGTTTTGTCCCCTACTTTATAAATCACCATTACTGTGGAACCAGTGGGCGGTTAGAAAATTTTACTACTAACAGAGATACAAAAGTGGGCGGTAGGTATAAAAAGGTTGACTACCCCTGCTCTAGACTAATCAGTATTTATGAATGAGAAGCTCAGCTAATTAACTAACTCTGGAAATTTCTTTTCCTAAAGTAAAATGCATAAATGGCAGATATGTGGCCTCTAAAGATGCAATTGTATATAAAAAGGGCAGCTATATAAATGTTGTAAATATACTAACTAACAAACTAGCAAACAAGTAGTTTGTAGTAAAAATAAGCCTGGCCCAGTTATACATCCATCTCTGAATGTCTAGGGACTTAAATCAAAGCAGACATTCAAATTCTAATACAAATAAGGCTGTGAGGAAAATATACTTTTAAAAAATTGCTAATTTGGAAAGATGTTTGCATAGACTTATTTTGTATAAGCTAATACTTTTAGATTAGTGGATAATCTCATAGGATTTCCTGGCTTTATTTGTAAAGGAGCAAAATTGTTGATTACAATACTTTTTACTAAAACCACTTGAAGATTTTTCATCTGCCAGTTCAAACAGCTATTTGCAATTTTTCAAACTTGCAACCTATGTTTAAAATCTGCTGTGTACTGCTAGAAAATCTAAACTATATTTTCTTAACAGAATTGCCAGCCTGTAATAAAATTTAACATAAACATACAAAAATATTTGCAAGAGTAAGATGAAACAGCTTAAATTTTCTCAAATGTCTTAAAAGCTGACTCGTGTTTGTTCAAAATTTAACTAAAGAAGTATATTTTATCCCTACCACCATCTCCTATCCATGGTGTAAATCTTGTGCAATGTTCTTGCACTTTGTTGTTGTGTTAAATTTCTATTATATTTACATGATAGCAGCATTTCAATATCTCAGGGGCTGCCACAAAGAAAAGGGAGTCAATCTATTTTTCAAAACACCTGAAGGCAGGACAAGGAGCAATGAGTGGAAACTAATCAAGGAGAGAAGCAACCTAGAACTAAGGAGACATTTCCTAACAGTTAGAACAATTAATCAGAGGAACAATTTATCTCCAGAAATTATGAATGCTCCAACACTGGAAGTTTTTAAGAGGAGATTGGACAGCCACTTGTTTGAAATGGTGTAGGGCTTCCTGCCTGAGCAAGGAAGGGGTTGAACTACTGTGCAATTGATTACATGCCCTATTGTTGATTGTTTTGTAAATCAATAAATCACCCTAGCAATCCTTTACATGCTCTGAATATTTTAAACATACCCACCAGACAAAAGAGATTGTGGATGCCTGACTGAGTACATTTTACAAACCTAGCCAATTGTTTAACAAGTTCAGCAAAACATGCTTAAGCAAATCATAGTATCCTGTTTCATAGGTAAACAGATAAATGACAATGGAGAACTAGTGGGTGACTTTGTCGAATATGTTCACTCCTGCAAAACATACTCCAGAAGTTTAGTGACTACCTTAAACGCTGCTCGAGAGAAACATGGAACTTGTTACAGAGGTGCTGAATCTATCTCTATGGGAAGCACTGAGTTGGTCCCAATTCCATACCTCCATTTGCAAAGTTGCCTCTTTTGTTAACTTCCATAAATATAGCATGATTTTAGCTAACTCGGGAGTAGTAGGGGATATTTTTGATCCTTTCCCCAAAGGGCCATTGTAATTCATCCTGTGTATATACTTTATTTTAATCATCACATGGCTGAGCAGATCTGCTAAGCCAGGCTTTTTCCCCCCAACAAAGCTTTGATTTGCCTATCATATTTGTTTGTTTAACAAACAAAACATTCCATTGCAATAGTGGCAAATATCCATTCCATGTCTGGATGTATGAACCCAGTTAGGAATAATCTAAGGTCTACATCATAGTAGTACATCACATCTTTTTTAATTCTATTTTTTATCAGCATGTCCTTCTATATAAATCCAGAATAGAAGATCTAGCTAAGGTCACAGCAACCTCCCTGAGAATAGCTGGGCTAAAGAGAGTGAGAGAGAGAAAGCACAACTGACCCGAAGTCAGCCAATCAGCATCCATGGATGATTTAAATCTTTAACTATAACCCCATACTGTCTCACTGTCAATTAGGATAACTCAAGACAGCAAACTTCTATGACTAGATTTTGATCCTCAAAGGCACCTGATATTGCCTTCAGGAGGTGCTCCAACACTGGAGGTTTTTAAGAAATTGGACAACCGTTTGTCTGAAATGATACAGGGTTTGCTGCTGGAGCAGAGGGTTGGATTAGAAATCTTCCAAGGTCCCATAGTATTCTGCTACTCTGATATGCATGATAGCTTAAACCTTAATAATGTTATTTATCTTAACAAGTTTTTCAGAAAGCCCCAAAAAGAATAAAAACTGAGAAGAGAACCATATGAAAAATAATAAAAAACAGCCAACCGAACAAACAACAAAGCCAACAGAAAAGGAAAATAAAACATGCTTTATTTTCTCAGGGCAAGCTAGGATGATCAAGTTTCATCTCTCTTCCATTTTTTTTTTTTTAATTGCAACTTACCTGTGAAAATGTTGGCGGCGGGGGTGGAGCTGGAGGAGGCGGAACAGGCATCTTCTAGACGTCAATCTCACCTTTGTTGCAATGAAACCTATTGGGGGAATACAAATAACCTATATGGTTACAAACTAAGCCATATTTGGTCTAGTGGTTAAAGCATCAGGCTAGAAAGAGGAGGGAGTGAGTTCCGGTCCCACCTTAAGCATGAGAGCCGGCTGGGTGATCATGCACCAGACACTGTAAAAATAATGGTGGGATAAAAATCAATTAATAAAATGCTGTTCATAGGCAACTATTACAGCCCCTCTTTTCTCCAGTGTAATTTATAATAAAATTGCTGTTTTAGAGAGCAAAAGATCTCGCTTGACTGAAAATCCAGTCAAACTGATTTTGATTTTTAATTCAAAGAAATAGGATGTTATGAAACAGAGAAAGATAAGATAAAGGCACAGACATCTTTGCATGCCAATGTTTCAAGGAGCAAGTTCTAGGTCGTCTATCCTATTTGGACCAAGATATCTACTATGGCATTGCCAGGAGAGAGATCTAGATTAAAAAAAATCTCCATTTAGCTATAATGCTTGTGTAGATCAGTCTCAAATTGTGAGTCTAATCTACTTCACAAGTTTGTCATAAAAGATAAAATTCAGAGAAAGGAGGCACACCAACGTGCCTACCGTCCCTGTCCTATTGTTTCTTTTTTTATTTTTTTATTTTTCTTATATGTATCCATGTATTCATAACTATGTTTTTACTTATACCTATTTTTCTTGCAAGCAATTGACTAAATAAATAAATAAATACATAAACACATAAATAAATAAATAATGTGGATCATCCAGTGTTCCTTGAAGGGAAAAAAAAGATAAGAACCGTCCAAAACTCCTACGTGCTATAGAATCAAGGAAGTAAACAAAAAAAAAAAGCTTAAAAGCAATTTCATTCTTTTTATTATTCCTCCACCAGCATGCTTAAGAACTGGATGACCTAACTTTCAGCGCTAACTTTCAGCTAGTTACTTACCACCAAAGAAAAAGAAAAAGTCAGAGCACCTCAGACATGTAAAAGCTTTAGAAAGAAAAGATTTTGGAGTGAAGACACATGAGAGTTCATATTCAGTCTTTTATAATAATAATGCCTTAATGATAGCATGTTTTTTGTAATCACTGTTTTCATAGTTTTACAAGTTTTGTGAGATAGGAGCATATAAATATGATAAATAATATTCCAAAAGACTCCCTCTTGGGGAATGGATGGAAGATATACATGCATTAAAAGTTTCCAACACTGAATATTAAGGAACAGGCTGTAGTTTATTCCCATCGCTTCCAAAAAAAATTTAAGTTGCAGAAAATAAATTTGATTTACAATTTGAAAAGTAGAAAGATTGGTGTCAGGGCTGTAAATAAAACATGGTCCAGATCAGTGTTTCTGAACCTCAGCAACTTTAAGATTTGTGGACTTCAATTCCCAGAATTCTCCATGCTAGCTGAGGAATTCTGTGAGTTGAAGTCCACACATCTTAAAAATGTCAAGGTTCAGAAACATTGACTTAGGTAATATTAAGCAGATCATCCTCTTCTTTGGGGACTAGCCAAAAGGAACAAGTAAACAAGACTTTCAGTCCAACACCAAGGTATTTTGAACTGTTATTAGGAAGTGTGGTAAGGGAAAGAAATGAATCATTTCTCTTGGCTCCATCTTGTAGCTGCTCCATACATTATTCTTATGTCTAATAGCAGCATGGAGGAGTTTTCAGGTTCCAAAAAGTACTTCTCTGAAAGGAAATGAATGATAATGGTGGTGGTGAGGAATGCCATCTATCAACCCTGTCATCCTATTGCTAAGATTTAGTCAGCATTTGACCAATACAAAATGTAGTATTATCTACCTGTTCTATATTCTCTTTCCTAAAGACAATCAACCTAAAACATTGTACTCATTCTTATACTAAAACACTTCCATCAATTAGTATCAGCTGAAGTTGTCAGTATTTTAGCGTTATATGTTTTGCTCAATCTTCCCTGTAGGAAAAAAAAAGCTGTTTTTTTCTGTAACCATTTTATGCCTAAGTGTGAAAACTGCAAAGTCTAAAGTTAAATCTGTTTCACTTCCTGTTAATAGAAGAAATAGCTCTTGCAGCAAACCACAATTTTCTTATTCAACTACAAGGGTGTTTTTTCTTTCCATAGCTGCAATCGTTTGTTGAATTCATATCCTATCTATAACCAACAAATCCTGAGAAAATATTTATAGCCATTCAAATATGTATTTTTTATATTCTGAGGTGGTAGCAGATTATATAATGCAGTAAGCAGAAACATATTACATTAATTATCCTTAGAATTCCTATGAGGATTAAACAAACCATATTTAATTTTCTTAAGATACATTTTAAATACATAAATAATTTTAATGAATGTTAAAAATTCATCATGTACCAGTAGCTTCAAGTACAAACTTCTGTAGATTACCCAAATGTCCCATTTAGCATTTTGTTTAATGTAGAAGGTATTTTGAAAACAGAAATGGTATTAAGCATAATGTAATTTATATTGACCAAGCATCCAGATCTCCTTGGCTTTGACAATTTATATAAAATATGTCACTAGGTTTAATTTATTGTATGTCACTTATGTGATTACATAATGATGCAAATGATGTCAACTAATCAAAATAATATACATTCATACAATATACATTAACAAACACCCTCTTCCCTCAAATAACCTGTTACTGTATATGAAATTTCATTGTACTGTTTTTAGACAGCAACACAAAATTACAGTCTTTGTCCCCACAGCTTCCTTTCCTTTCTTGGATCTTTGATTGTTGTAACAACACTGGCAGCAATCTTTAAATATGTAGCATAACTAAAAATATACAATTTTAAAATAATATAAAACAATATAATCTGCAGCACATGCCTTATTAAAAATAGCTTTCATACTTCTAAAGCCCTTTCAATCTGGTAGACCCAAGAACTGCAACTTTATCAAAAATTAATAAAACAAAAACTAAAAGTAGTCCTTGTTTAGTGACAACAATTGGAACTGGCAATTTGGTCTTTAAGTGAAGCAATTATTAAGTGAAACCAAAACCGTGTGCTTATGTTGTTACTTCACCTTTCCTTTGCTTTAGAGACCAGACCTGAAAAAGTCATAACTAAAGGATTAGTTGTAAAGTTACTTTTTCTGTCACTGCTGAACTGCAAATGACCACTACATAAGGCAAGTTGTTAAACAAGAACTACTTGTACAGGCAGTTTCACAGGTGCATGTAAGATCAGCAATGATGTTGTATTGAAAATCTTGAAAGGTCACTTATTTATTTAAGACCAAACTTTTCAAATACCTTAAGTTAGGCTAGTTGGATGACCAAATGTCCATTAGATGACAGCAAAGATTACCCAAACAATTCTTAACTCTTTGTCACCATCAAAGATTGTATGTATTTTGCAGTAGGGTAAGGTAGCCTACAAACAACTTTCTAGCATACTGTACTTACAAATCCTTTTGCAATTCCTTTGCAATCAAGATTAGGATCCCTGACCCAGAATTACAGGGCATGTAGATGATATATACCCAATAGGCTATTTTAAACCGGTCATTTTATTTTAAAAAAAATAAGCTTAAATTTAGACAAAAGACAGAAGTGGAGAACTCACTGCAGTTATTCATTTCCTGAATGATTAGCCTCTAAATAGAAAAAGAGGAATATTGACAAGGATAATATAAGATTTGGAAGTGAGGAGGAGAAATGGGGATTAAATCAGTAGTTTAAGACTAGTCCTCAGCTGATGACCACAACTGAGCCCAAAATTTATGTTGTCAAATGAGAAATTTTTTAAGTGAGTTTGCTCCACTTTATGACTTTGCTCTTCTCATTTGTTAAGTGAATCACTGCAGTTCTTAAATCACACAGTTTCTTAAGTGAATCTGGCTTCCCCATTGACATTGCAAAAGGGGATCCACATGACTATGTAAATGTATGTAAATCATATGACCATGGGGATTCTTCAAAGGTCATAAGTGTGAAAAATGGTCATAAGTCACTTTTTTTCAGACCACTTTGAATGGTCACTAAATGAACTGTTGAAAGTCGAGGACTACCTGTATTCTTCTAAAGCAGAGGTCTCCAAACTTGGCAACTTTAAGACTTGTGGACTTCAATTATGCTGGCTGGAGAATTCTGGGAGTTGAAGTCCACAAGTCTTAAAGTTGCCAAGTTTGAGGGGCCCTGTCTCCTAAAGGCTCACATTTTTGGTCCCAGGCATAATAAATTGAAAAGCAAGCTTGTAGGACAACTGAAGCTGAGCAGTATGCAAATACTTACACTCGGAAGAAAGAAAACAATAATATTGAAATACCAGATTATTTAAAGGACATAAACAAGTGTGTTCTCTTTAAAAAGCGGAAATTGGTAAAATAAAATAAACAGTTTAAAAAAAACAGGAAAAGACAGATT
>CM042838.1:17281485-17361485 GCA_023653725.1 Bungarus multicinctus | reverse complement strand
CAAAAGTAGAAACAAACTTTCTCTCATGATTAGACTTTGTGTGTTGTACATGTGTGTGTGTGAGAGAGAAAGAGACAAAAGACTTTGACCCAGTCTTGATTTCTGGCAACAGTCTGGCCAAGCGGCAGCTTGCTGTAGGACAGCTCGCCATGGCCCACACGCCACAGGCCAACTTACGACAGGACAATTCAACAATTCAACTTAATTATTTAAAATTATTTTAATGTTTGTCATTCACATCTCATTTTGTCCCTCCTTTGGCATCCTTTCTTTAATGCTTGTATTCCACTATTTCTTTCATATTGATGTAATTCTTGTCCCGAAGTGAGTTGTCACACAATGAGTTGGCCATGGAGAGATGGCCACAGCATGTTGATTGCAGTAAGTTGTCGTAGACTCCCAGCCAAGTGCAATTTTATCAGCAAGGTTTTCTAGAAGTGGTTTGCTCTTGCTTTCTTCCTAAGGCTGAGTCAGAGGGACTGCCCTAATATCAGCCATCTCTGGCTTCATGGCCAATGTAGAACGAGACATATTGTTACCTGGCTTCTAGCCTGGTGTCTTTAGCCACCACACCAAACTAGCTCTCCTTAGTTGACATACATACAGTGGAACCTCGGGTCACGAACACTTCTGTTCTCAATCAAATCGGGTGACGACCAAAAATTTGGGGAAATTGTTGCTTCTGGTCACAAACAGATCCTTGGGTGTTGATCATATACAGCCACAGTGATTTTCCCTGCCGCTATGATTTCCCCTTCCGCACATGCGCAGAATTGTAGGCGCATGCGCAATCAGTCTTGTTTCTGTTCACGACCAAATTGGATTGAGACCAAAGTCTGGAATGGATTATGGTCGTGACCCAAGGTTCCACTGTATTTTTTATATGTGTGTGGAAATATGTATGTATATATGCCTCAAACACACACACACAAAAGCAAAGCATTGCCATGCACATAAACACCACCAACCTGGCTTCTTGTGCAGTCTCTGGCAGGTGCATTTACCTCCGCTACATCCTTCTTGCCCTGCTATGATCATCATTTTCTTCCTCTCACTAGACAGAGGATAGTCAAGAGCCTACCAATAGCAAATGAAGGTGGCCTGAGCAGGATCCATATGAAACACTTCCTTTCCAGAGCAATAATACTCCTAAGCCGCCAGTTCCACTGCCTTTCTCATAGAATGATGGGGAGGAGATTGAAGGTAGCTTCCAAATCACCACTCAATACTTCACAGAACTCCTGAGGTCAAAAAGATTGTTCAGCATCTAATTCAAGTAATTTTAAAACAATCCAGACTGCCCTGAAAAAAAGGAAACGATATTTCTCCTTTTTTTGGCCTTACCATAATTTAAAGATTTAAAGAATGATGTTCTTTTAATTAAATAATAATGAATAATCTACAACAAATATTCAACATATTTTCTCTTTTGACATTTCATAGATTATAATCATGCAAGCATGATGAATTAAAGCTTTGATTCAATTGCAATTATAACCGAGCTGTATTTTAAAGATGATCAGTTGCATTTTAAGGAAAGCTCTGGAAGACCAAATTTATTTATTTCCACATTCACAACAGTTTAGTGAACTGCTGTGACAGAACATAGAAAAGCAGCAATGCATCCCATAATACAGAAAGTCAACTGTAAATCTGCTTTTATTGCAGGTATTTGTAACACACACATACACACCATGTACAGCCTTAGTTTCTTAATAGATATCTCAATCCTGGGTTAATTTCTATGTTGGTTCTTTTTTTAGTTCTTTGTAGTAATGTAAGGAATTGCCCCCTTCTTGACATGTTTATTAACTAGAATTATATTTTCATCTTTTAAATTATAAAATACATGTAAATCCACATGTTCTAAAATAAGATTACTGGTCACCTCTGACCAGCTTCTGCAAATTTTACTGCTTCCATAAATGGTTGCCATTTCTACCTGCCTAAATTTGACATTATAAAAGACTGACTTTCAGGTCAGTTGTTTTTTAGAAGACAATAGCAGGTTTCTAGACTGAACCAGAAAGTATGGAGTTAATTACGATGGTTAGATTCTATCATCTTGGTAAGTCTAATTCAGTTCCAGAGTTTTTATATTGGGCAAGGGTTTTGGACTGGATGGTCTGCAAGGACTTTCCCAGTGCGTCTTTCTTTGATTCTGTTGCAATCTCATCTCATTTAACATTTGGTTTCTGGAAATTCCTGTGGATGTGAGGACAGCTATTTGACAAGAACTCATTGCAAGAAACTCCTGTGCGTCCTGATTAGGCCTCATCTGTTCCACGAATGTAGATCGAAGTGCCTGACACTGTTCCTGCATAGCTGCATGCTCATTCTGACTGTTCCTGCTGATAATTTAATTCAGTTCACATTTTGGATCCTGGATGCTAATCCAACAAAGCTTATACTCCATGATAGCCATCAAAGTGAGTCTGTTTCTGCTTCAGGCAATTAAGTAAATGGGGATCATTTGTTGTTTGATTTTGCAAAATATATTTTCTCCACTTCCACCGCCCCCATTTCTCAGCAATTTTGGAAGCAAATTTGGACACCACAGTTAAACATTCAGACGCATTCTGCAGAAGAGAGCTGTTATTTAGAGACGGTTTGAAGGCAGAGAAAGTAGAAAGAGCTTCTTTTCAAGTAGCTAAAAGGCTTTGTAGTATATCAAATGTCAAGCACACTTCATTTGCTATATGGAACACTGAAGGTTTATACCCATCTTCCTCTTAGAAAGCAATAAATCCAGCAAAAATGCTGCATAAACCAAATGTTAATGATTTCCAAGGAAGACAGGTAATATAAACAAATGCAGCTAAATCTGAGTGCCTCCTGAAAGGAAGTAAAAGTTGCTTTTATTGTACTGTTTATGTTATGTCATTTTAAGGTTCTTGTTCTCTGTTTTGCTTTATTGTAATTTAAATTCATTATAACCTATACTAGGAACTGGTGGAAGGGCAGAGTAAGCCAGATAGATACATAAAAATATTATTTAACTACATCCTCAGGGCAGGAAAAGACTCAAAGTGGTGTTTTCCTGTTCAGTGCACCTTAGCTCTACTTGGCTTTAAGAACAGCAGTTTTCTGACCTGGTAGCATCCTGAACGGAGGATGATAATGAATCGTTATGCCCTGGCAGCCCACCCATTGCTAGCTTCTTAATTCAGCTTTTATATACCTTCCAAACATAAGCACTTGTTGAAAGAAACATCCTTCTGGGTTCAGTTCCAAGTGGGGAAAAAGACACTGGAAACGTGGAGGCTGCTTGGAAGGTTTAATGGTGTACAGGACCACATGGCCTGGAGCTCCAGAGAAGGATGTTCGCATACTTCAAGGTGAGAAGGTCAAGAAGAAAAGGACTGAGGTACTGAGAGTGCTGGGTTTCATACCCTCTGTTGGGATTTGAATTAGAGCTTGTATTTTAATTGGTTGTCAGACTCCCAGGGGCAACTCTGTAGGCTATCCTGAGTTCCAGGCTTGGTCTAGCCTTGCTGGGTGATTATGCCCTTAAAAGGGCTTTTGGCAATTGCTATAGCTTTACCTGGAGATTTTTGTTATGTAAAGTATTCTGGCCCAGGCCTTAATGGCCCACCCATTAACAAAGGTGGGAGTGCATTTCTGCTTCTGAGGTGAGTTTCTGCTTCTTGAGTTTCTACTCTTTTTAGGGGAAATATTCTGCCTTTTTAATATTTCCTAGGCTATTTCAGTTTTCTAGGAGAGGGGTGGGTGCTAACTTCCTACACACTCTCTTTGAAAAGGTCATTAAGTGCCACCTATTGCTAAAGAAGAATCTAACTCTGCTACTTCACAAATGTATACATTTCCAGACTGTTCCTCCTTTTTTGAATTATCTATCTAATTTGGGTGGTGGGGGTGGATATTCTGGCCAGCTGCAGGTAAGAATAAATTGTTATGCTCCTGTATTTCAAAACAATGTTCCGTAAATGCAGCAATGCCAGCTCGGAATGTATATAGCTAATTAAAATGCTAAAGACACACCAGAGCGAGAAATTATAGCAACATTTTAAATGTTAAGCTAAGGGTAAGTTTGGAACGCCCTGACAGAGTTCATTAGATAGCGTAGATGATGCTGAGACCACAGTGATAACAGTAGAGGGAAACTGTTCTAAACGCTAGCCAAAGTTATGAATTGCCTTGTCTATGGCTTTGAGATGGATCTTAACTTTCTTTCTTAAGAGGAACTTAAGAGAGCTTATGTGTCAATCCTGAAACTGACCTGACTGACGCCATTTTGGAGCTTCAGTGTTGCCACGCTGGAGCTGAGGGATAGGGATGGGGGAATGTAGATAGCTGGGGTTTTGTAGTTAAAACAAAATACTTTCTCTTGGGAACCAAGGACATTCTCACACCTGGTCAGAGGAAGGAGGAGTGATGTCACCAGGCAACCAGACGATACCTTGATTGGACCATGTGACTGATTGTTTGCAGTTGAGGAGAAAAACTGTTATTTTTAATTAGGTGACAACCACGGGAACCATCAGACTCGGTTTTCACCAGAACTGTGCCAATATGATATATCCAAATAAAACTATTCTTTGACGAATCTACCTGCCTCGGAGTTTTGTTCAGCCTGGGTGTATTACTTGGAACCCTGACAACATGTGGTGTTTCTTCGCCGCTTTGAATTACTTGTAAAAATAATAAAGGAGGGATACAAATAAATAAATACATTTCTCCCCTCCATTTTCACATACGGTAAAAAGCCTTTGTGAGCTACCACAAGCTAAGACAAAGCAATTGTCCCCAAGGTCACTCACTGGGTTTCCATGACTGTTGATGGACTTGAACTTGGAGCTCCTGCTTCTGGTATACAACATCTTAACTATTTTACCCGACTGGCTTTCTCTGACTACAGATAGTCCTCAACTTATGACCACAATTGAGCCCCAAATTTATGCTGCTAAGTGGGAAATTTGTTAAGTGAGTTCTGCCCCATTTGTTAAGCGAACCACTGCAATTGTTAATTTAGTGACACGGTTGTTAAGTAAATCTGGCTTCCCCATTGACATTGCTTGTCGGAGGGTTGCAAAAAGAAATCACATGATCCTGGGACACTGCAATCGTCATAAAAGTGAGTCAGTTGTCCGAAGTATCCGAATGTAAATCACGTGACCATGGGGATGCAGCAATGGTCGTAAGTGTGAAAAATGATCATAAGCCACTTTTTCCCAATGCCGTTGTAACTTTGAACGGTCACTAAACAAATTATTGTACTGTAAGTCGAGGACTACCTGTACTATAGTAGCGGCCCAGATTTTAGCCTTATCATCTGTCCGTTTAACCAGACATCCCAAAGTAGAGGAAATACTTGTATTACTAATTGAATCAGAAATAAGCAAGCCATACTTTCTCCAGTTGTGAATAAACCTGTTCTAACCTTCCATTGTTATTATTGAATGGAGGAAGTCATAGATGAGTTGATTAACAATTCAGAAAGCTATGATCTGGAAAAGGGACCTGGTCTCTTGACGTAAGGTGCTTTACATCAGGGGTCTCCAACCTTGGCCAGTTGAAGACTTGTGGACTTCAACTCCCAGAATTCCTCAGGAAGCTTTGCTGGCTGAGGAATTCTGGAAGTTGAAGTCCACAACTCTTAAAGTGGTCAAGATAGGAGACCCCTGCTTTACATGACCTATAAAATGTCAAAGCAGTTGGATCCTTGGCTTTCTTCATTGTTCATAAATCTCTCTTGCAGCTTAGCCAAGTCACTGTGGAGCTGGAGAACACAGTCGAATGGAGCACCATCAGCCTTTACTGATGCACTCACTATTGTGCAAATGTGAAAATGATACCAATCGCTACAAAATAATTTTAACATTTAAGTGCTCAAAAACACCACAGATTTTTCAGTCATGTATACAAAGGAATTTTAAAGAAACTGGTATTCATTTCAATTTTGCCCATAAAATTTCTGGACTTGGTACAAAACGTGAACTTATTTCTCTTCTTCCTGTTTGGACCACAAATTCTACAAGCTGTCTATTGCGGTTGCTTTTTAAACTCATTCTGAAACAAAAGGTTGCAGAAAAACTTCAGACTTTTCTGCCAATGTCCCTGCACATCCTCATCATTGAAATATGATGTTTAAGAAAAATAGGGAGCCCATACGAAAAGCTTGGGTCGTTCTCTTTACAGATAGTCCTCAATTTACAACCATAATTGAGCCCAAAATTATGGCTGTGTCATTAAGTAGTCATTAAACAGATCTTCATGTGATCACACCCAATTTAATGACCTTTTTTTACAGTGGTCATTAAGCAAATACTGTGGTCATTAAGCAGTTAACAGTACTGTGTATAAGCTTTGTCTGATACAGGAGGGTTGTTTTTTTTGCCAGAAACTGATGGTAAATGCCATAAATTGCAATCATATGATTATGGAATGATGCAAACAACCACAAATCAGGCTGGTTGCTGAGTGGCCATAATGCAATCACATGACTGCAAGGGGAGGGATCAATTGGAACTTCACATCCAGGTCATAAGTCGCCCTGAGGCAGTCCATCATAAATCAAGGACTACCTGTACTATTCAGCCTGTAAAAGGATAGGGTGCTGTCCAGCCAGTATATGGGAATTGGATAGTTAGGTAGCAATTGTGAGCTGTCCCCCTAAGGGAATGCATCATGGTAAATGTAATTAAGGTATCCTGGGAAATGTAGTCCATGCCAGGTGACCACATCTGTAATCCTGATTGGTCACTAAATTGACCCTCGATGGGTTGGGGGAGTTTTCCTTACTCTTGGCTGAACTCATGGACTCATGGTAACTGTTCTACTTCTACCGCTATGGGATGGGAGAAAAGAGATAAGGAGATAACCATCTTTTTACCTACAAGACAGATATGCAAAGGATTGGTCATTAAAGAAGAACTTTGTCACAAATGGGAGTTATGAGGATACCTGATGAACCAATAATAAAGACTTTGTATGAATGTTTTATTGAGTTTACTGTACAGAAGACAAAATCTACCACTGTACAGGATACAGAACAGTAAAAAGATGGTTATCTCCTTATCCCTTTTCTCCCATCTCGTAGCGGTAGAGGTAGAGCAGTTACCACGAGTCTGTGAGTTCAGCCGAGAGCGAGGAAAATTCCCCCAACCCATCGAGGGTCAATTTAGTGACCAATCAGGATTACAGATGTGGTCACATGACATGGACTACATTTCCCAGGATACCTTAACTACATTTACCATGATGCATTCCCTTAAGGGGACAGCTCACAATTGCTACCTAACTATCCAATTCCCATATACTGGCTGGACAGCACAGATAGCTTTCTGTGCTTGTGGATAAACACAAATGCAGAGAAAGTGTGTGTGAGAGGATATCTTTACCCATTCATTCTCTCCTACTTTAGTTCCATCTCAACATACTGTCTTTTCTTGGTCAGACAGAACTATTTCTGATTCCCTCCTTGTTCCTCTTAATTGTAGAACTTACAAACACAGCAATTCGTCTTCTCTCGGGTTTTGTTTTTGTTTTATCTTCCAGCTACATCTTTTCTTTTCCTTTAAATTAGAAATTAAAGTGCTCTACTGCAGGAAAAAGTGGGGGAAACGTGAAAATAAAATAAGATATTTTGCAGAATTAGAAAGAAATGGGAAACCCTTAGCTTTAATGCTAATGTTATGATTGAGGTAAGGAATTATGGTTTATTAGGGATTTTGCCATTTATGTTTGGCATAAATCTAATCGCCTCTCACATTATGCCCTCTGCCAGGATACAGCAGCTATATTTACTATGCAGACAGGTACGATGACAGACAGCGCCTTTGAGAAGAGCCAGATAAACAAAATATTTTACATACTCAAGCTTTGCAGTGTCTAATGGATTCATATCATGGAGAGAAAAAGGCTTCATTAGAGGAAATGCACCAGGTGCTCGAAAGCAGATTTACCACTGAGATTTCATTTGAGTTATCTGTTACTGCCGCTTAATGGGAAAGCTGCTCTTCAGCTCTTGAATACTGCAACGCAGAAAGAAAATAATATGTAGTGGACCGCTAGACCCAGGCTGCAAATTCCAGGTGACCACAAGGTGGCAGCCAAGAGATACCAAACTGTCACTCTTTGCTGCCATCTGGGGGTCACCCAGAATTTTGTTGCCTGGATGTATTGGTTTCTAGTACTGGATGGGGTATAATGTATTTTTCTGCCTTCAGGTTAGTTTTGACACCTGAGGCAGAGTGACTTGTCCAAAGTTCCCAGCCAGTTTTGTACTTAAGGCAGGACTAAAAACCATAGTCTCCCAATTTCTAGTCCCTTGCTTTTAATCACTATCCTGGACTGGCTCTCCTCTAATCTAGTTATCTACTAAACATCCTACAACATCCCTGATTGTGTCCAGAGGGACAGAATAAAGAAGCTGATAGGGGTAGGAACTGCATATTATAGGGATTGTAGCTCATGTTAATGTTTGTATGTGTGTGTCCCATTAAAACAGGGGTGTCAAACTTGTGTCATAATGGCATCATCATGTGACGTATCACAATTTCTCCCCCTTCTCTAAGCCAGGTGTGGGTGTGGCCAGTGAGTGACGCATCCAACCTGTGGGCCACGAATTTGACACCTCTGCCTTAAGAGAAAAACTATAAATACTTTCTGTACTTAATTAAATAAAACAAATAAATATGAAGAGTACCAGTTTGGGCAAGATTGAGCTAACAAAATTACAGTAGTGGCTTCAGTTCAAGAGGTACCTTGATCAGGTAAAGCAACGGTAATGACTTCATTATTTTCACAACCAGGTTGGGCAATCATTATGAATCTTTGTAAATAAACATTTCCGTTTCAATTCATTTTAATTCAGTTTTATTATGATCCAGCATGACAATTGCAAATGAACATACCACCTTGCCACAATTGTCTATCATGCTATGGAATTATCTACCCAATGCAAAAGGAGCTGGAGTATCCATGGCCCTTCAAATATTTTGAGTTTCCATCAGGATCATTTATGGTGACAGAACTTGGAAGTTGTTGATTTTGAAAGTCCACAGGTTTCCCATTCCTGTGTCAACAAGCTTAATAAATTGCTGGTCTGTGTTTCAAAGAACTTGCTTTGTACTTTACGCAACTTCACTTGGCCCCAGTGAACAGACCAGGCCAGGAAATGACCTGAAGGCTAATATTACTTTTACTCAGAGGTGGTGTTCAGCAGGTTCTGATCAGTTCTGGAGAACCAGCAGCGGAAATTTTGAGTAGTTCGGAGAACTGGCAAATACCACTTCTGACTGGCCCCGCCCCCATCTATTCTCTGCCTCCTGAGTCCCAGCTGATCGGCTGGGTCTTCTTTTGTTGCCCTGCACAGAAGAATGGAGCTGGAAAGCAGGTTAGTGGGGTGGGGAAGGAATGGGGATTTTGCTATATCCTTCCCCTGCCACACCCATCAAGCCATGCCCACAGAACCGGTAGTAAAAAAAATTGAATCCCATCACTGCTTTTACTGGGATTAGAAATAATTACAAAATACTGCTAGTCTGATTGAAACCTTCCCTTATATCCTAGGGAATATCTTTGTTATAGTTCTCTTCCTTACTCTCTACAGACATGGAGCAGGGACATATTTTTGTCTCTTGATAATGTCCTAACTAATAACAGGAACCTGCAGGAATCATTATCTAGGCAAAAGGGCTGAAATATTTTTGAAATCCACAATAATGAGATTACATTCAGAGGCGATCAGGCAGCTGCCTCCCCTGATTAGCAAAATGTGAATTAAACTTTGGAAGGAAAGACGGTATTAGTAAGAAATCTTGATTCCTTTTGGTCTAAAAGGGAGAGAAGGAAAAAAATGATCAGGCCTTCAGGATTCTGCTATTAGAACACATATTAATAAAGTAGCTGTTCCAATCTGTATTATGGGGTTTGCGTTCTGACCTGGCTTATCACAAAAAGACTGTCAGTTGCATCTAACTCTCTTTTTGCCAGTTGATTATTGCAATCATGATTTTTTTTTTAAAAAAAAGGACTCTATAGATATATGCCTAACACGGCCTACAAAATAACTGCCTACATTGCACAACAGCCAATCGTTAAATATTACAGCTGTTATTTTAGTTTATCACAACCTGAATTACCAAATGTTATTTCCATATTATGCTGTCCTAATTGGAGATTATTAACTGCTGTTGGCGAATCTTTCAGACTTGCTATTGAGCTGTGTATTGACCAAATTGGATAACTTCATAAATATTTCTTACACCGTCTTTTCTCTCTTTCAGTTCATGAGAGTGGGGAGGGGAAGGGGAGGCTGAGAGAGAAGAGAGAGAGAAAGAGAGGGGAGAAAGAAAGAAAGAGAGAGGTGGGGAGAGGGAGGGAGAGAGAGAGAGAGAGTGAGGCACTAGCAAAACTTTGAAACTTGTCTGCATGATTAGGTCAGCAGAAGTAGTCAACGTGGATTATGTATTCAATCAAATCTGACATCAGATATGTCTATTTGTGTCACAAGTGACCTGCTTTGCAGCAGAAATGGGCAGGATCCTGTCTGTGAATATTCCATACAATGCTGCCTTTGAATTGGCGCCATTAGGACCTCATGTAGGGTTGAAAAGAAACAGAGAGGTTTCTGAATGCTTCACAGATCCAAAATTCACCTTTGACTGGCCATGACCTCCTAAGTAAGTTTGGCTGTCAGAAAGCATTTGAGAAAGACACCTTCAAAGATCAGAGGGAAAAGAATACAAGAATTCGATTATTTATTTAATTGCTTTACCAAGCAACCCACCCCTCCTTCCCTTTTGCACAGTTCCATCCAGCTCTTATGGAATGAAAGTAAAAAGAAAGAGAAAACTCAACTCACAAACATTCACACTTAAACGGTTAAAGGTAAAAGTATTGTAACTGACTGGGCATAACATCCATTCAATTTTTGTTTTTTGTTTTTTAAAAAGAAAGCTACAACTAGTCCTCAAATTATGATTATTCATTTTTAGTGACTGTTGAAAGTTACCATGGTGCAGAAATAGTGACCACAAAAAGTGTCCTCAAATTTATGACCATTGCGGCATCCCAGCAGTCATATGACCGAAATTGGCAACCAGCGTGTATTTACAATGGTTGCAGTTTTTCCACAGAAAAAAAGGTTGTAAAATTGACTGTGACTGACTTAATGACCAACATCACACTCATAAACCTTACTTAGCAACAAAAGTTCCAGTCCCCAATTGCGGTCATAAGTTGAAGACTTCCTGTTCTGAATTTTAAATGCCTAAATGAAAAAATAATAATTTCCAACAAATGGAAATTGCTAACTACTATAGAAGGACAGAGATTTCTATGGTCAAGAGAAGACCATCTAAGATCCAACTCAATTCATATTATGATTAAGAATAAAGGCTGGACTATGGCACGCGGTGACTCAAAGGCTAAGACGCTGAGCTTGTTGATCAGAAAGGTCGGGAGTTCAGCGGTTCAAATCCCTAGCACCGTGTAATGGAGTGAGCTCCCATTACTTGTCCCAGCTTCTGCCAACCTAGCAGTTGGAAAGCATGTAAAAATGCAAGTAGAAAAATAGGGACCACTTCGGTGGGTTTAGGCATTCCATGCGCTTTCAGCATTTAGTCATGCCGGCCACATGACCATGGAGACTTCTTAGGACAGCGCTGGCTCTTTGGCTTTGTAATGGAGATGAGCACCACCCCCAGAGCCAAAAACGATTAGCATGTATGTGTGAGGGGAACCTTTACCTTTACCTTTTTATGGACATTTAGACCGTGCATAGAATAGGATAGTTTGATCTTTTTGCTCCTTGGCTAGTTACTATGCAAGTTAGTGTCCCTAAACCTGTTGCCTGATTAAAGGAGAAAGTTCCCAGTAGTGGGGAAAACCCCCATTTGAACAAATGCTGACAGAAGGCACAGGGACCTTACTCAAAATCAGGACCACTGTGGAACAAAATTTTAAACTTGCCTTATCTACCCTCATCACCATCTACTGTATGGCTTCTTTGGGGCTCATGTTTGTTCTTCAAAAATCAAAAGCCGACCCACCAAAAAGTCATTCGATTGAATTGGGTGGATTTTTTTAAAATCAAGAATAGTAACCTTTTGAGAATAACTAAATTGATGAATTCACTTATTGCAGTAATTGTAGGAGAAGAGCAAGCACAGCAGGGGGCAGAGTTAAACAAGTCATCAGTCTGGAGTCAATACATTCCTGCAAACGGTCTAAGTCCAACTCCTCTTTAATTCTATTAACCCTTATCTAGCACTGATTTATTGATGAACTTCACTAAACTTGGCTAGTGTATAGATAAGAATCTTATTTCTGAGCAATAAATCTTCTGAATTGCAACTTACTGTATGGTCTTGATTCTTTATACCTGACAGTAATTCATAAAGTGGTTTGTCTTTTTTATGTGAGGATGATGTTGGCTTAGTGTTATGTGAGAACCAAGTATATTGAACAAGCACACAGATTTCTTTTACCAAGTTTGATCTGGTTCCAGAAGGATGCATGTATGTATGTATGTGTGTGTGTGTGTATATATGCAGGTCTTGGTGTGTTCGGGTCTTTTTCCATGTAAAATTGAGACTATCTTGGCAACGTTTCGATGAGATCTCACTTGCCATCTTCATCTTTGCTCGCACAAGCACAAAGCCGAAAGCACCAGCCTGAAGATGGCAAGTGAGATCTCGTCGAAACGTTGCCAAGATAGTCTCAATCTTACACGGGAAAAGACCCGAATACACCAAGACCTGCATACCTGTATCTGTGAAAATCTACGAATATATATTAAGTCTAAAAGCAAAGGATTTTATTGCCATTTTCATTTCCATTCCATAATTACATGTTAGAGGTCTGCTAGTAACACTTAATGAAAATAAATAGAACAAGCATGCCTATAAAGATAACTTAAAAAGAAATTGTCCAAATATGTCCAAATTTATCCAAATGATACATTTTAGTTCAAATTGAAAATATGGCTTTTTCAATGCTATTTCACAATGTGATGAAAATTGTACAAATGTTTTCTACACCTCTCCTTAATGGTATCACTAGGTATCATGTTCGGGATCTCTATTTGGCTTTGAAGAATATTTATGTTAGCTTTAAAGGCATGTGATCCAGAAGCCCACATTACAACCCAATTATATCTGATCCTATTGATGGTTAAATTATTAAGAACCAGTCAGTTTTACTGCATTGTGCTGATCCTTGCACCTGATCACTGCAAAGTGATAATCCATAACCTCTAATTCTACTTTAAATGAAATCCTCACAGATAGTAACACATTCCTAAATTCCCTCTGCTATTTCTTAAATTAAAATCTTTATTTCGAGGCTAAAAAGAAAGCCCTTGCTCTGATTAGCTTTCCCATTCTAGATTTTGACAACCTACCAGATATTAATAATTCAAAAAATTATTAATGGAGAATATTAAGAAATCACCATGGGTTTTGTGGTCTTCCAGTTCAAAAAATAGTATGTATTGCTTCTTACCTCTCAAAATTGTTTTGATAGCAAGAGAGAATAATATTTGTCTCAACTAAATATGTAGGATGGCAGAAAAGAGAAGGGCAAGGCACAAAGGCCACGAGCATGAATTATGCATATCCTATCAAATTCTTACCCATATACAGTATATATATATAACAGCAGCAGGGTTTGGAGAGGAAAAAGAAAGAAATTAGGATGAAAAGATATTTACCAATTCTGTCCACAACTGCCTCTTACTCACCTTAAATGCAGAATTTTATTTAGCTTCTTTCATATGGAGACATCTTTATTAAAGTTGCAGATTTACATGGGGTCCCTTTGAAAGGATTTAATGCAAACAAGCCAGAAATAATTGAAGAAGTACCTCTTGACTGTTCTCAGAAGGGCTTAGCACAGAAGAGGAGGGAAGGAAAGAATTACTTTATCATATTGATTTTCTTGGGAAAATCAAAGTAGGATAAGTCAAATAGACCAATTCTCTTTTGCAAAACTCAATGAAAGCCCACAGAGCAGTGAATTTACATGTCCAAAATCGCCTGAAGTCGGTTAACTTAGCATTCAAAGAAGGTTGAGATCAGCATTATTATTCTGATTGAACAGTTAATACTGGAAAGCCTTCTTGATTTCATTCGTGAACACCCTTCCTTTTCTTTCTCTTTCTAGACACACTCAGAGAGACAGAGAGAGAGAGACAGAGAGACAGACAGACAGACAGACGGGGCGGGGCGGGGCGGGGGAGAGAGACAGAGACAGAGATCACAAAATTCTAATGTTTAAACTTTGATGAAAATGTAAGACACATAAATTCCCAACACCAGGATTTTTAAACTCACAAGAGCTACCTACAAATATTTCATTAGCCCAAGGGCCCCAGCTCTGAAATCTTTTCATCTATTGATATTTTAGTAAGTAAAAAAAATATCACTATATTCCATTAAGCATAGTTTTATTTAATTTAAAAAATTATTGCAAAACAGAGTCATTTTTGGCATTTACTGTGGCTACAGATCTGGCACATAGTTTTTCATTAATCAGAATACCAATATTTGGTTTGGCTGTTGAATAATAACATAAAACCCACCAACCTAATCATAGAAACTTGGCAGGATTTATCCCTTCAGTAGAAGCAACTGTGGCTGAAAATTTTGCCAAGAAATAAACATTTTGTCCTCTTCAAAGAAAAAAAAAAACGTGTTTTATCTTCAGTTTGATATGTGTCCTCCTGTCGTAACAGCATACCATTCCATACAATTTGTTCCATTTTAAGTTAGTTTCAATGGACAGCATGATAAACACTAATTCAATAAATCATATCCTACAAACAAGAAGAAAACTGCCATTTGGGGTCTTCCTGTTACAATTACAATAATGAAGAAGCATGGAGGTTGGGAGCTTGAGTTAGGTTTCAGATTTGAACACAACCAAGATTTTTGTCTCTTCAGATCAAGGTCCAATTCCCTAATAATACACTTTCTCAAGTGGGGGTGGAAATCTGGATTTCTTGCCAATAAATTGCTCTGATGACCTTGCCTTATGATGCATTAAGAGAAAACTGAAGTGCATTTTTAGAGATCTAAAACTTGCCTCCAGAAGTTGTGAATGCTCCAACTCTGGAAGTTTTTAAGAAGAAATTGGATAACCATTTGTCTGAAATGGTACAGAGTTTCTTGTCTGAGTAGGGGGTTGGACTAGAAGACCTCCAATGTCCCTTCCCATTCTGCTATTCTATTCTGTTCTATTCTGTTCTGTTCTGTTCCGTTCTGTTCCGTTCCGTTCCGTTCCGTTCCACTCTACTCCACTCCACTCTATTAACAGGGACAAGAATGGGCATAAAATGAGTGTGCAGGCATTGCCTCATTCACATCCATTATATTACATTATATGTGACAGAATAAATGCCATATGTGGAACAGCATCTGGCCAGTTAAGATCAGCACTAGAGATTCTACCCTTGATTGAGAGAAGCATGTACTTTTAGGCCAGCTAACTTTCTGTTGTCATCCCAGCACTTATGACAAAGAGAACTAAGGGTTGTGGGAGGATCCCAATCTAAACACTGCAGACAAATTTTAAACTTTTTTAAAAAAACTTTTAGAATGGTTAGACTTCTCTAAGTATATTATACCCCCATACCAGTTTATGGTTTGAAAGCTCTTTTACTGCAAGAAAAAAATAGATTGTTTAAAATTACAGACTGGCCACATATTCAGTGAAAAGGTCTTTTAATTTCCCAATAGGGAATCGATGCACTGGCAGCTTCTGCAACTTCCAAATTACTTGTACTGTATGCTGTAGAATGTCTTAGAAAGATCTTAGCTACCATTTAATATTTATGGAAGATTGAAATGCATTAGTAAGATGGATATTGGTAAATTGCAAGAATATAGCACTGGAAATTTTTTCAACGGCAAACCAATGGTTTCATAATTTTAAGAAAGTTAGATATATTTTTAATTACCTTAAAATGAGTTTTAATCATCAAACTTTCTTGTTTCCTTGGCACCTCAGCAACTAATTAAGTAGAACTCGGGTTTAAACTTTTTAAACACCCTGAGGACATGATATATTTGACAGTGTTTTGACAAATGATCTGAGGTTGTGCTAAAGTCATCCAATTTTGATCTAATGCTTGATGATGATGATCTTAATAATGATGATTTTGAGAAAATAAATAAGATTTGAAGATGTTAATGTGATATTGAACCATATACCAAAGCCTTGTAATACATTCATTTATGAAGAAAAAGCTTGAAGAAAGAAATAATAATAATGTCTTTTCTCTTGGCTAAGGAATTAGTCTTTAATCAATAAAATAGGCAAAAAAAAAATTGTGATCAGTAACAGTCAATGTGGGCAATGTTTAATTTGGCCTTCAAAACTGAATTGTTTTATTTGCTAATCTATGTTTTGGTTTTTGCTTTTCGTTGTTTTTCATTTGTATACTTTTTTTTGAATACTACTCCCTTGGAAAATTCTTGATCAAAGGTGTTTAATTGTTTGAGTGACTACACTGAGAAAGACTTGTTTAGCTGGTCGATATATTTAATTCAAGCTGGTGAGACTTGAACTGCCAAACTGCTGGCAGCTGGCAGTCAGAAGAAGTAGCCTGCAGTACTGCATTCTAACCACGGCACCACCACAGCTCTATAATCCCAAACCAGAATTAGTTTTGGTTAAATATTTGGTTAAATAAATTGGTTAATTATTGATCAGTTGACCCATTCATCTCCACAAACCCATTTCGTTCCTTTCAGTTATGCTTGACTCTTAATTTTTTGCCATCTTGAATCTATAACTGAAAAATATAAAAATTATGTGCAGTTGTAATGGACCTGGAAGATTTAACAGTCAGGTCAATGGAGTTGTCTATCAAGAAAGAGGTCCCTCCACCCAGCTCCAAATGAGGGGTGGAGTGGAGAGGAAGCATCTTGGCAGGCAAATGGAACTGGCTTGTCAGCTAAAGGGAAGTTGATACGCTCTGGGTAGAAATTAGATGGATTAAACCAGGACTTTTCCGTTCACATATATTGTAGGTCTGGGTTGAAAGGCAAAACATCCTATATTTATGGCTCAGTGTGACATGAAAAGACTTCTCATTTTTTGTAAACTAGGCCATCTGCCTTATTCAACTAAACAAAACTAATTCTGGTTTGGGATTATAGAGCTGTGGTGGTGCTGTGGTTAGAATGCAGAACTGCAGGCTACTTCTGCTGACTGCCAGCTACCAGCAGTTCAGCAGTTCAAATCTGACCATGCTCAAGGTTGACTCAGCTTTCCATCCTTCCGAGGTGGGTAAAATGAGGACCCAGATTGTTGGGGGGCAATATATGCTAACTCTGTAAACCGCTTAGAGAGGGCTATAAAGCACTGTGAAGCATTATATAAATGCTATTGCTATATATGAAGCTGCAGCATTTGTGCAAGATGGGGAGAAGGGCAAGAAGAATCACAGACTGCCAGCATTTTGAGGTAGTCCAGATAAGAAACCAAAGCCACGAGAACCAATACTAGCTTTATTGTAAGGTTGTAGTAACTGAACAAGTCTGAAAACACCCCACTCCTTCCTCAACTTTTGCAGTTCTTTTTAGAGATCTAGGAAGGTTCCCTTCTGAAGTGCTTTCTACATTCCATTCCTTCTATGACTTGAGATATCTCTTGTCTGATTATTGCCTAGCCTGCAGCTCCTCCTTTTATCTCTCAATATTATTTGCATTACACAGACTGACAAGAACAGCATTGCTCTCTTGCAACCCAAGCTCTGTGTGCACTTCATGAGATCTCCTGTAAAAAAAAAAAAAGAAGCTGCAAGCTGCATTGGTTACCAATCTACTCCCAGGTGCAATTCAAAATGTTGATGATCACCTTTAAAGTCCTTCAAAGCAGGGGTTCATCTCACCCCACTGGGATTGGACTGTACCATTTTGGCCAGCAGAGGAGGCATGCTACAGGTCCCCTCAGCCCAATTATTCTGAATGGCGGAGTCCAGGAGGAGGGCTTTCTCTGCTGTTGTTCCTGCCCTCTGGAACATCCTGCCCGCCCGCGCCCACCCCTGATGTGACGTTGGCCCCAACCCACTTATCTCTTACTCTGCCAGTCAGCTTGGGGCCCCAATGGGGGGAATAGCGCAATGGGGGTGGTTGATTGAGTAATAACAGATCCCATCTCCTCCCTCTGTTCTACTCCCTCCCTCCCCATGTGTCTTGGTTTTAATGTTTGTTTTTAATTTTTTATGCTGTAGTTTATAAGTAACTGTAAGCTGCCCAGAGTTACTCTAGGGTAAGATGGGTAGCCAATAAATTTTACAAATAAGTAAAGAAAAATTCCCTGGAATAATTCATTACAAAACAGATTTCAGAAAACTCAGTATGTGCTGATGAATTCTGAAGAAATCATTAGTATACGAATGCGAGGAAGCGCATATGCAAAACCAGTCCTTGAAACTCAATATTAGTACCAAGAGGAGAGAATGAATCTCTCACGACTTCCAGCCCATGGATGGAAATGGGAACTATGTACATACATGCTACTATTAATTTAGCCTACAGCCACCATTGCTAACTGTGACCTTCCCAAACCAGCTCACTTTGAGAATCCAAGTTTCTTATAAAAAACTGGGGTGCAAGTGGGGAATTATCTTTCTACTCACGTCTGCTCAAGAAAATCAAAACTATAAAATGACCTTAGTTTAATACGAATTATAACATTCACTATTTATTCAGGTATAAATAAAATAAAACCCATAAAGCTTAGAGTCCGAAAGAGAATTTAAGATTCAGATATTTCTCTTGAAAGGCACCTTCATTCTTCCAGATGAACTGATTACTGACAGAACAATCAAAGCCCTGGAATAAATCAAGCTAAGAGTTGTCAAACCAAGAAGATGCATGTTTACGCATTGTTCAGAAACATCCTAGGTTTCTTAATACAAAAAATTAAGTCAAACTTTTTTTTTTATTTTGATTTATGGGTCTCAAGCTTTTTTAAAAAATTCATTAAGTTTTGACTATTTGCTGACCTATTTTTGAAACATCAAATTACAGTACCAAATAGCACTGCCCCACTAATGAATGACAGATTTTATGACTATTATGGTCTGTGTTCAGCCTTGGAAAATTTCTGGCATTTCTGCTTTGTACATGTTTTAAAATGCAATTCTCTCTCAAATCCTAATGTTAATTTGGCATGGAGAATATATTTGATTTGCAATCTAATGTATTGAAAACATCAGAATTCTTTAACATTGTTTTTGAAAACTGCTTCAGAAATTAAACTTGGAAAACTAGGAATGGAGCAGCATATATATGCAGAGGTGATAAAGCAATTTACTTCCCAACTTATCTGGTGATTTGCAAAATATCTACATGGTTGTTCTTAGGATGGCTGCAAAATTTCTCAACTATCATTATATTGTTAACAATGTTACATTAAATTATTGTATATATTTACTAGCTTGATACCCATGCTTTGCTACAAAACTATGTGGTTGGGCTTAGTTTTTGGGGAGGAAAATAAGGGGGGAGGAATTCTGACTCTGCCTACCAGCATCCATTGGTATTCATCTGTCTGGTATCCTTTCAGTGTGTGAGAGAGTTGAGGGCTGTTTGGAAACTAAAACAGTATTTGCTGTATGAACAAGAAGGAGACAGCAAGGAACCTGGGCATGGCTTAGCTCAACTGTTCTGTACTAAAGCTGCTTGGTGCTGTGAAAGTAAAAATGAAACTGAAACTCCTCTCCTCTGCTTGTGTTTTGCATTTGGAACAGATTTCTTTTCAGGTGGGGAGGGGAATAGAACTCCTTAGCATCAGAGCGTGTTAATAATAATATATGAAATACTAATGATCTGATAGTCATTTCAAAAAATCCTTTCTTGGTGAATACCTAGAACCCAAGAGGAACATATGTGCCAAATTTCAAGTTTGTAGGCTTTACGGTTCTGGAGATTTTGTAATGAATGTGTGAGTGGTATTTCACTTTTATATAGATAGATAGATAGATAGATAGATAGATAGATAGATAGATAGATAGATAGATAGATAGATAGATAGATAGATAGATAGATAGATAGATAGATAGATAGATAGATAGATAGATTAAAAAATAGTTTGGTACACACACACATATACATACACACAAATATATTTATGGCAGGTATGTGTAAAAGATATGAATGGACCTGTATGAAAGGTAGAATTCCTAAGACCCATTTAAAGTAAAACAAATGGGCAGAAGGAATTTATTCTGAAAGATTTTAATTTATGCACTGTATGGAAGAATAAAAAAATGAGGACTTTATAGAATGATTTTCAAGCCAAGATATGGTTGTTAAAACATGAAATAGTTTTCAAAGCAAGTTATGGGTTCCTCTATGAACTAGATGACACAATGGCATTGAAGACCAAAATTACTAGGAGACCTGAGAGGAACACAAAGCTGGGACTGACCAAACCTTGTTGGAAACTGTAAATGTGAAGGTTTGGACAGATGGTACAGAATGAGGTCCCAAGGGTGCTTTTTATAGAAGTAAATGGACTTCCTTGTTTTTCTTTGAATATGTTTTGCTTCTTCAGCTCATAGCATAAAGTGTAGCTCTACAGACTTGGCTTGTAGAAGAATTGAGGCTTGATAGAAGCCATACATGGCACCTCATTATGTATGAGCTGAATGACTGAGACTCTCCATAGCCATACAGAATGAAGTGCCATGTGTGGTTGCTGTCAAGTCTCAATTCTTCTGGAACTGCAGTCTGTAGAGCTTTTTTTTAGTATCAATATTTGGTTGTGTGTGTGAAGCTATTAGTTCAGAACTTTAACAGTAAGAGTTGCACTGTAAATCTACTTTTCTTTCCGTATGTTCTGAGTCGCTGGCTAAACAAGAAATAGCAACACTGGATGTAACATTAAGGCATTTATTAAATGTAGAATATATTTATATATTACAATTACTAAACCTACAGAATTTATCACTTAACAACCATTTGTTCAATGACTGTTTGAAATTACAATTGCATGCTTTCGAACTGCCAGGTTGGTAAGAGCTAGGGCGAGGATGAGAGCTCACTCCATCACACAATGCTCAAGTCTTGAATCTGGACTTTCCAACCAAGAAGCCCAGTGTCCTAACCACTGAGCCATCGTGCCACTCCTTTTTGTATATTTTCCTTTCAAATCCTAATACTCTGGTAGAAACAAGTGATCCAAACAGGATTAAACCCAGCTTTAGGTTAATTAAAATAATATTTTCATGGCCAGTTTCCAGTTTTCATATTTATTTTAAGATATGAGCAGAAGGAAATCTAGAAATATTGTACTGCCTTCAAGATAAAACACAGAATTAACCAGCTATATTTTAAATCTTTGGAATCTAAATTTGACAAATAGCTCTTCAAAGCAGGTAAAATGCAAGGGAGACCTAGAATTTTTTTAAAAAAAATATGATTCCATTTTGATTCTTCATCAGCCATTCAAAATAAGTTTACACGGACAAAACTAGTTCCCATTGTTGACGTGGAAATTTCCTGATGATTTACTAGCCCTACCTTATCTGTTAATGAATATTCCAAATGACACCTTACTATGAGATAATGCCTGGGGGGGGGGGGGAGAATTAACACTTTTTATGGGGGTAAGGCCTCCAGAACCCACTTGTTTTTCAGAATAAATGAAAAATCATTTTGACTCCTAAGTTTTTTCTACATTCCTGAAGTTTACAAATTCAAAGTGATGTCTGTGCAGTTAAGGAAGTATATGAATCAACTCTTGGGTATATAATGCAGTAAAATCTTTAAAGAGAAAGATGAAGTACTACAGTTTTCTGAGCTGAACACTAAGATAATGAATAAACAGTCTGAATGAACAATGCTGAATTTTGTTATTTCAAAGCTTAATATTACTTGTATGAAGCAATCTGGTGATACTTTAGCCAATTTCAAGACTGTTTACTGTCAAAAGCAATATGCTTACTTTGCATATTTCCACATTCTGTTGTAAAACCTGCATACATTCCATCTTTGGCAATTGGAAAGAAATTTATCAATTCATTTTATTTTGTTGCCTATGGCTGATGCAAACCCTACATTCAAACTCCAGGAAAATTTAGACAGGAGTTGTGATCACATGCATGAGTTTTCACTGCTAAAGCAAAGCTATCCAATCATAAGCAATTCAGCAGTAATAGCACTGAAAGAAGAAGGCAAGATTAAAAATAGTGAAACATATGGCCAGAAGTCCACTAAAGGAAGTTATAGCAAAGCTGTTATCCTTGAATAATAATGTGTGAAAAGCAACTGGTTGGAAAGAAAGGACTGCTAACAGCATAAGCCAACTTACATGTGTCATTTTGTCACCAGTGAAGTATTCTTTAGTTCTGGCAATAGACTGGACTAGATAGCCTAGATTAGACTTAGACTTAGATTTAAACTTAATAGAATAGAATGGAATGGAATGGAATAGAATAGAATAGAATAGAATAGAATAGAATAGAATAGAATAGAATAGAATAGAATAGAATTTTCTTTATTGGCCAAGTGGAATGGACACACAGAATTTGTCTCCAGTGCATAAGCTCTCAATCAAACAACAAAGTAATAGGTTGACCATAAATCATAACTACATTCCTTAATCATAAGATACAAACAAGAAGTAATAAATCATAAGATGCCAATAGGAGAAGGTAGTAGGAAACAAGAGAAGGTGAGGAAGGATGAGAAATGAGAAGATGGGAAAGATGAGAAGGATAATAGCAATACAGCCTACTGCATGTGGGTAAAAATCTTTAGGCTAAGACAGTGTTGTGAGAATTAGACTGTACTGTGGGAATTAATAATAAATGGACTACCTGTTATCACTATGTTTCGGGGATAAGTACATCAAAGCAACCATAACATGACTTCTGAAAGTGCAGCCAAGCACAGTACTTCAAGAAAAAAGTGTTTCTGTGTGTGTCTGTATGTATTCTATGTGTTTTGCCCATTGCTCAGAAATGGATACTGTGGAAGAGTCCTATAAGCTGACTATGGTGCAAGATCATCTTGTATTGGAATAATACGGACTTGATAATATTGGAATAATATGGTCTTAAGAATGTGGTCTTCCATAATACAGGTAGTACATGTAGATAATACAGATGGAAAGGATGATAGAATTCAGTTGTTTCTTTCTTCAGCAACTGTGGCCTTGAATCTTTAGCCAAAATAACAATGCGATTGCATATCATCCTTACTGAGCAGAAATATCCAAGATTATCGAGAAGTCCTACTTCAACGTTGTTTGCGTCATTCCATTTCTCAGGATAATTCTTCTCTATCTCCAGAATATCTTTGTCACGGCAGAGACAGACAGTTCTCCCAAAATTCCCCTTGATGCATTTCTATAGAAAGACTCCTTCAAGTCACGCTCAACTACAAGTGACTGCATGGACATATCCATGTGGTTTCCTTGGCAACAGGACAAAAATGGTTTGCCAGTGCCTTCTTTGGGGATTTTTTTAAAGTTCCTAGTGTAGCCTCTAGCCTTAGTATTTCACAGTGGTATCCTACTGTATCAAGCCAGGAAAAAGAAACCATCAGGATAACCGTAGCACCCAATGGTTAATAATCTTAATTGTATAGAATGTGTCCTAAATTGCTCTCTTGCTCGGCACTGCAGATTCCCACCCAAGTCAAGGGATTCCAAGGTGACCATCACATTAAAATAAGAAGCAAAGTAGTAGCTTTTATTGATATCCCAGTCTACAAAGGAGGAACCAATATAGTGTGATGTGGAATATTTGGGCCCGAAAGGGTGCTTTGTCAGTTCACTGAGCACAGGAATCTCTTGTCTATGGGAATTCTTCAGTCATCCAGGTCGTGGCAGTCCCAAAAGTGCTTTTTTCAAGAGGCAACTGGACTTTCTTGGTTTGCATTGCTTTGGAGTGGCCAAGGCCCATGATATAGTAAGATTAAAAAGTAGTGGAGGGAGGGTAGGGGTGTGGACCCTTCAATTCATTTTAGCTTTCTCCCATGATAATAAGGCTTAATAACATGGCACCAGGCTTGAAGTTTATTTAGATATCTGTGGCATGTACTAATTTTATTCTGATCCTGGCAAACTTGGAAGGCTTGAACCTGGGTCCCCTATATAATTTGTCAATTTTTGTCTCTTTAGCTCGGCGTTTTGTAACCCAAATATGCCCACCCACTTTCTGGAGAGCTTAAATGGCCTCTCTGCTAAAGGGTTTCACTTTATGAGCGAGAGTCGGCTGCTGATAGTTATCATTGCTATTTTAACTATTTTACTTCTTGAGGTGCTCTGGCACCTGCCTGATTTGTAACTCCGGCTTGCAGGTATTTTGAATCTAATGATTGGTATTTAGGGCAACTTTTTGCAAGCAAAGAAGCTTTTTGTATTTTTTGTACAGGTAATCCTTGACTTACAACAGTTCATTTAGTGACCATTCAAAGTTACAATGGCACTGAAAAAAGTGACTTAGGACCGTTTTTCACACTTACATGAGAGGCCAGGCGAGGAGAAGCGCCCCTCGACATGAGTGACATCGAGTTGGCCACACCCACCCAATCACATGACCACCCAGCCACATCTATCCAGCTGGTCATTAGAGCAGAGAACCTGTTGTTAAATTATTTGAATGCCACCACTGGCCAGGCACATCCACTATGGATGCCTTGAAAGATTTCCATGCTCATATAGTTGAGTAGGATTTTATACATGCAACATACTTAATATATGACCCAAAAATCATGCTTCTTGCTTATGATTACTGTACACAAGAGGAAGCTCCCCATCTAACACATGCAATTTCTAGGTGACCATTCATTGCTTATGACAAATATGTTAATAGTTTACTTGCAATTACCTCAAAACCAGCCATTTCCCCTTCCTGATGTTGGGATTTAGGTTTCCATCCAGTTGAACCTTTAACCCCAAATGGCATAACCCCAGGTATTAGTTGACTATTGTGTGATACTATCTTCTGAGAACTCCCTCACACTCTGCCAGCCAAATATGATCCGGATTTGTTTGTTTGTTTTGAAATTTGTCAAGGTCATTGCATGGTGACATCTAGCTTGGCCATCCTTTCTGTACCCATCTTGATGCCAAGATTACAAAAAAGCCTAGAGCCCCTTCAATACATCCTGAAGCCTTTTCTTTTTACATTTTTTGTTTGCAAATTTCTCATTATTGTACTGTTAATGTCCTTGAGAAGCAGAAACTAATCATTGGTTCTGCCACTTTCCTACTGATATCTGCTGGTGTCCATTTTGCAAGCAGCTTTCCTAGCTCAGTACCATGCTACTGTATTTATCTTCCAAATGTTAATTGCATTCCATAGTTCAGGCTTCTGTTATGCACAGCAGCAAGCATGTTCTAAAGAGCCCTGCAAGATACAATGTCATTAGCACCTGTTATGTGGTTTGATCTATGTGAGGAAGATCACATGCTCTGCTCAAAGCCCTGCATGCTTTACCTTAAGCCATATCAGGATTAAGATTATAGTTAGATTCAGAGGTGGGATTCAGCAGGTTCTAACCAGTTCTGGAAAACCGGTAATGGAAATTTTGAGTAGTTCAGAGAACCAGCAAATCCTACCTCTGACTGGAGATTTTACAGTATCCTTCCCCTGCCACCCCCACCAAGCCATGCCCACAGAGCCAGTAGTAAAAAAATTTGAATCCCATCACTGGTTAGATTGTACATATTTCAGATGAATCGTGGCCATACATTAATCAATATGAGTTCCGTGATTTGTCTGCTTACTACATGCTAAAAAAGTGAGAGGCAGAATTTAAAATGTGTTGAACCTAGAGACTCTGGGGTCTGCAACATACATGTTTGGAGGCCACATGCAGGCCATGGATTACCTCATCTTGATTTAAAAGCTTATTTCTAGTTAGTGCAAGCAATTGAGAAAACAAGAGGTTCCTAAAAACCTATCTTTCAACATGCTTATGTCAGTTCTTCAAAGTAGACCAGACATGAACACCAAAATCATGAATCCTAAAACCATTTTTATTATAGAGTTATGGTATCAGAATTTTGCAACTCTTGTGCTTTTATCCTCTCTGACTTTATCCTAGAGCAGAGGTCTCCAACCTTGGCTGGGGAATTCTGGGAGTTGAAGTCCTCCAGGCTTAAAGTTGCCAAAGTTGGAGAATCCTGTCCTAGAGCACCAGTGGTGGGCTGCTTCTAGTGAACCGGTATTTCCGGTGAGCAGTTGGCCCCACCGACCCACCCATGCCCTTTCCTCTCCTATATTTCCCTCATTTTTTTAGCTCAGATGATTCGCACGGCACAGCGTATTGCCTCAGCTGTTTTATTCACCAGCGCTGACACAGAAGGTAGGTTTTTGAAGCTTAAAATGGATGTTTCCCTATTCTTTTATTATAATATAATCTTTTATTATAATTTATAATATGTATGCATGAGGAGGAAGAGCAGTGGCCTCTGGAAGGAAAGACTAAAAGATACACCTTTGTGTGGGAGTAAGGTCACTCTCCTTTCCTGTCCTTGGTGAAAGAGGAGCAATGTTTTTATAAGTAGTCTTTTACTCAGCCTCCTGTCCTCTACACCTAGTCACTCTGTAGCAGAAGCAAAAGTGTGGTATCACAATTATAGATCTGGCTTCATGATGTTCAATGGAACTTTTTATACCTGTTACCTTGGGGCAGAGTTTGCACGTTTGTTGAATTAATCCCATTTCCTGGGTTTCCACAACATACTTAAGCATAAAGTAACCAGATTAAAAGTGTGGCACATGTTCACATTCATTAAATGTTAAATTAAGATGATATCTGAGACACTTTAGGATACTAATTAAGTCTTCCTTAGCCAAATCTTTACTTTTGTTTTCTGCTGTTTGGGTATCACCATATACTTCTGCCCAAGTACATGTTTAAAAAACAGCTGATATAAAGATGGCATCAAATTATAGATCCTATGGATGCTTGCTTATAAGCCAAATGCCATAACCCAAATATTGATGTTGAAACTGTACCTCCTCAGATCAAATTCCATGTCTGAAGGAGAACTAGAGCTTGGATATACCAGCTCCTTGTTAATCACTATATTACACAGGCTGCCTTTGCAGGAAAGGCTAAGGACTCTGAACTCTTTTACAAGAATTATACAAGCAAAACATTGCCTGTTTTTACTTTATTTCAACAATAAAGGGATAGACTCTTTATAAACATTTAGCTATGTTTTGTATAACAAATGAAGCAGTGGTGGGATTCAAAATTTTTTACTACCAGTTCTATGGGCATGGCAGAGGAAGGATACTGTAAAATTCCCATTCCACCTCACTCCAGGGGAAGGTTAATGCAAAATCCCATTCCCTCACCACCCTACTAACCTGCTTTCCAGCTCCGTTCTCCTGTGCAGGGCAACAAAAGAAGACCCAGCCAATCAGTTGGGACTCGAGAGGCAGAGAATAGATGGGGGCGGGGCCAGTCAGAGGTGGGATTTGCAGGTTCTCCGAACTACTCAAAATGTCCGCTACCGGTTCTCCAGAACTGGTCAGAACCTGCTGAATGCCAGCTCTGAAATGAAGGCAAATATGTGTGTCCGAGGATAATGTTGCAGGATCTCTGGCCCCAGTGACTAACCTAGATTGGATCCTGCAACCTAGGATTTTATCAGCAAGGTTTTAAGAGAGATCAGATATTTGTCCACTAATTCAACTACTCTCAAAACTAGCATTAAAATTCTTTTCCCGGGGAAGAATTCTTAGCCAAGAAAGATCAAATTTTTCTTTTTCTGTCTTCAAAGGTATTTTACTGGAGCAACACACTACCAAATTTAACATAATTAATTTGTTAAGGATGCAAATATGCTCAAATGCAGGAGAATCAAAAGAAAATGACTGACTTAATATCACACCCACGTTGGCTTAGAGTTCTACTACAGATCAGGTGTAGTGTAGATAGATATAAAATTGCCCTACTGACTTGGTTTTCCTCCATATCCCCATGTCTTGAAATCTTTTCCATAAACTTTAAGTAGAAAAAGGATTTGCTTGCTTTGATAAAGAACGTGCATATGCACATGCAAATTGCCTACCAATGGTGATCAGATCTGATGCTGGAGGGTTGGGTTTAACATTTGAAAGCTGTCTGAGATCCTAAAATTGTAGGGCATATACATGGGAGGCTCAGTTAACCCTGACATATTTACTACCAAGTTCAAAACTGCAGGTTCAGCATATTTTTAGATATACTATACACTAAAATAGGCAGTTTAAAAAAAAAATCCACTGAAAGTAAAATTAGCCCAGAAAACTAATTTGGCACTTATTTTCATATATATATTTATTTATTATTTAGAATTTATTTGATTTGTCAATCGCTTACAAGATAATAGGTATAAGTATATTCATAGTTATGAATACATGAAATGGGTACACATAAGAAAAATAAAAGAAACAATAGGACAGGGACGGTAGGCATGTTGGTGCCCTTATGCACATCCCCTACAGATCTCTTAGGAAAGGGGTGAGATCAATAGTAGACAGTCTAAGGTTAAAGTTTTTGGGGTTAGGGGAAGAAATCACGGAGTCAGGTAGAGTATTCCAGACATTGACCAATCTGTTGCTGAAGTCATATTTCCTGCAATCAAGTTTGGTGCAATTAACCTTGAGTTTGTATCTATTATTTGCTCTTGTATTGTTATGGTTGAAGCTGAAGTATTCATTGACAGGTAAAATATTGCAATGTATGATTTTGTATACTATACTTAGATTGGACCGAAGACGGTGTAGTTCTAGGTTTTCTAGGTCTAGAATTTCAATTCTGGTGGCATAAGGTATTCTGCAACGAGTAGAGGAGTGAAGAACTGTTCTTGTGAAATATTTCTGGACTTTCTCAACTGTGTTAGTATCAGATAAGTAATGTGGGTTCCAGACTGATGAGGTGTATTCGAGTATTGGTCTAGCATATATATATATATATATATATTCAGAATTCAAATGACGGTTTTTGCTAAAAAAAGCTCAGTCCCTAGGAAGCTGGGGGAATGTTCTTTATAGTCTTAATTAACGATCTAGCTTTTGTATTTTGAACCTACAAAACAAAGCAAAAAAAGGGAGGTGGGGAATAAAACTTTTCTGAGATCATTTTCTGATCTCGGAGTTGAAGATGCACGACCTAACTTTGGTTCATGGACCAGTAATCATGGCCGAGTCCATGACAAAACCTCTCCTTGAGCACAGATATATCATTCCCAAACAGAGGAAATCAAAGCCTGAAGCAGCATCATTTAGCCTGGAGCTAAGATTGCTTGTTTATCAGATGGTGCCTAGTTTAGCATGGAGACTTTCCTTGTAAATCTCTGGGACCTTTTTACAGCATCTACTTAAGCAGGCGATTGGCTCCTAGGAGGCTTTTGGAGGGTTTAAATGACTGCCAGCTGCTAAAAAAGAGCCAGGCCTTGCCTTAGTTTGAGTGCTTACTTGTATCTTTGGCTCCCTTCTGTAAACTTACAAAGATAAGGTGTCTGCTTTATCTAAAGAAAGAACGAGCGTTTGTTCCTTAGGAAATCTTTCTCTCCAGAGTGTTAATGTTCCTTGGGTTTGGGGTGTTTTGACCTTTGTCTGCTTCCTTTTCTGATTTATTGTGGGAGTGGCTCACTTTCTGCTACCCTTACTTTGCTCTTTGTTTAAGAGGTGCAGTTAAATGTCTTTAATATGCTGGCACTGCTCTACTGTTTGGTTTTGTTCTTTTTTTAAAAAAATCATCACAGGAGCTGACTAATTTTGGAAGACGTCGATACTTGATTATTTTTTTTCCTGTGCTGCTTTTTTTATGACCCTTGTGGGTGATCTGCATCTGCAACACAGTTCAAGCAGGCTGTTAAATAATTTCCTCTCGGTTCTCTGTTCTAATCCTACCATTCCAGATCTCCCACTTTGCTCAAACTAAACAAAGTATTTTCTGGGGCGTGGGCCAAAAGGTTGCAATAGTTAAAGAAAATGCTTACCAGGTTTTGAAGGGGTGGGGGGGAGTTAAATACCAAGTTGCCTTAAATGATGAATAGCTTATTTACAGGATTTATAGAAGATGCTTCTGGCTGATAAATCCTTCCCGGTATATGGTGAAGCAATGCCAAGAATAAACCATTAATAAGGCTAATTGTAAAGGCTGCCCATAAATACTTTTATAATTTAAACTAACTCACCTTGACATGTGGCAGGTGGCAGCGCCTCTTAGCAATGTATGGAGATGGTGAGAGCCGTTCTTTTTGCTGGGATACTGATTGGAAAAAAAAAATGGACTCCTATTTTATGATTTCTTCATCAGTTTTTCTGGTTGAAACCGCAACGCAGATCTCTCCCTTTAGATCTCCAAGGCTACTGGTAATCACCAACTTACGATCACAATTGAGCTCAAAATCTCTGTTGTTAAGGGAGACATTTATTAAATGAGTTTTGCCCCATTTTACAATCTTGCTTGCCACACTTGTTAAGTGAATCACTGCAGTTGATGAATTAGTATCCCGGTTGTTAAGTGAACCTGGCTTCACTTCATTGACTTTGCTTGTCAGAAGGTCACAAAAGGAGATCACTTGACATTGGGAAAGAGCAACAGTCATAAATATGAACTAGTTGCCAAGCAACTGAATTAGATCACATGTTCATGGGGGTGCCGCAACAGTTGTAACTCTGAAAAATGGTCTTAAGTCACATTTTTCAATGCTGTTGTAACTCTGAATGGTCACTAAATGAATTGTTGTAAGGCAAAGGCTACTTGTATAGTGAAGCAACAATTATGGTTCATAGTGTTTAAATTACTTTCATTTAAACAGTGGGCAAATGTAATCAGGCAGGGCTATCTTTAATACCTAGTTATCCTAAAAAGAACAGGCAGTTATCATGGGTAAGCAGTATCAGTTAGTGTTGTTGGAATTCATTGTTGAAATGTATTTCTATGTAACAATCACAGTAGAATTCAGCCAGTAGATGGCAGTGTTTACAAGTCTGGATCTATGGTATATACCAGGGGTGTCAAATTCACAGCGTCACATGACATATTGGGACTTTTTTCCCCTTCGCTAAACTGGGCGGGGGCGGGGCCAGCATGCGATGCATCGGACCGTGGGCCGTGAGTTTGACACCCTGGTATATACTCTGTGCTCTTTTGTTCTAAGTAGAATTTTCTGTTTTCTGTTTCAGTTATATAGTTGAGCAGTAAAGCACATGGTGACTGTACTCTTTATTTGCTCTGTGGTGCTATATATAAACAGAATTTCTAACAAGTATTTTTCAACGAAAATTGTTTTCCACCGCAAATTGCAGTGATGCCATTGTACAAATGCTGCTGTTATGCACTCATGTTCCAATATCTGACAGAAATACAGAAGCCACAGCACTAGTGCGATGATGCCACTCCTGTTTCATCATTTGTCCCTTCTTGCCTTCCCCACAGGCATCCTTGCAGGGGATGTCCACAGCCCTGCAAAGTGAGCTATAATGCATATCCTAAGATAAATGTGTCTGCGAAGGCCAACATTGGAAGAAGCAAAGTTAGTAAATTAACTACTAAGATATTAAATATTCCACACTTTGCATTTTTGTAAAAAAAAAAGTACTTTGGCAATGATGTTCTTATTATTTTTAGAATTTGCTTATTAAGAGGTTGTTAACTATCCTGAGCTTCAATAAATCATTTCAGAAAAGTACTAAATAAATTATTTAATTCCTTTTCTTGCACACATCTCTACAATAGAAAATTAAGTCAGTCAAGCCATCTTAATTGTTACTGTTCCCAAGGAAACTATATTTCTATGAGCAGCCTGATTAATAATTGAATAGCTGCGTTTGGGATAATTTCACATATAAAATCCTTTCCTTCTTACTTTCTTCCCACTTTTCCTTTTCATTGGCATAGAGTATAATAAAGTCTATATAGTACCTCTATGAATAGGGATAGGCAATATTTGTGCGCCATTTTGAATGCTGAAAGCAAGTTGTGCAGGCTCTTATAAAAATGGTTACTAGACAGGAAACTTCACAAAATAAGATATGACCAGACAGAAAATGCCTGACTGCTAGAATATGCTTACTTTTCTGGTCAGGAAGGCATTCATCCAGAAGTAGAACTCCATTTCATAGTTTGAACCATGCCAAAAATAGAATAAATAGTATTATCTCTTATTATAAATTCCTTATGGTATTCATGCTACTGTGCTTTTGAATCATCACCATAGAGGACATAGAACAAGACCATGCATCACATTACCAAACCATACAGGGGTGCATTGAGTTTTGATTCAGTGCATTGTCAGAGCCCAACCAGTGTGGTTTGTAAATCACGATCCATGGCTTGGTATAAGCCGTGACATCAACCATTGCAGGTCTGTTCCTACAATGAACAAATAAACCATGGTTTAGTGGTAAACCCAGCCTTAGAATTTGGCAAATGATGCATGAGATTATTGATTGATTGATTGATTTTATTTATATTGCTGCCCATTCGCCCATGGCAACTCGAGACGGCTTACATAATTAAAATCATATTTAAAATAAAAAATAAAAACAATAAGAACTAACAGAAAGAATCAAATAAATTAGTAAAGTACAATAGAATAAAATTTGGGAAAACAAAACAAAACAAAAACCAACTCCCACCCCTCCACCCCCCGACGACAGCAGGTCAGACTAGCCATCTGATGGGTTCCATCCCTCTCTGGGTTCCCCAGGCCTGCTGGCAAAACCAGGTCTTCAGTGCCTTTCGGAATAGTATTAATGAGGGGGCTATTCTAATCTCTGGGGGAATGATGTTCCAGATAGACGGAGCCACCACAGAGAAGGTCCTTCTTCTAGGTCCCACCAGATGTATCTCCCTCAGGGGTGGGATCTGCAGCATTCCCTTCTTCCTCGCTCTAATGGGTCAGGTAGATGTCACTGGCAAGAGATGTTTCCTCAGATAACCCGGACCCAAGCCATGAAGGGCTTTAAAGGTGACAACCAGCACCTTGAATTGCACCCGGAAGCAAATTGGCAACCAATGCAGCAGTGTGGCCCTAAGCTGCAAATTGATTTCCTTCAACATGCCATCACATCAAAATAAAGTATCCATTACCACATGAGATGCGACCCAAAACAGCGTAGAGAAGGCAGGTGACAAGAAGAGTCAATGGAGGCTTTGCATACATCCCAATTCATCTTCTGCATGGATATAGGTATGCTTGCAAATAGATCTCTGTTGCCTATTTCTACCCTAGCCACGCAAGGAATGGGTGTGGAGGTGAACAGTCTGTTGAGAATGATGCTTCTTGAGCCTGAAAATGCTATTATTATTATTATTATTATTATTATTATTATTATTATTATTATTATTATTATTGTTGTTGTTGTTGTTGTTGTTATTGTTATTGTTGTTATTGTTATTATTATTACCTTCATTGTTAGAGTACAACATGTGTACAATTGACTGAGCCTCCCTTCGTGCACTCCCCTCCAACACAACTCACTGTGAGGACAGAAGTCCCTAACCCAGTCCCAATCTTATTACACTATGAGTTTGCTACTTCTTCTGGCACTTTCCATTACTCAAATGTCTGGCCTTTGGGAACAGAAAGAGGGAGGAGAAAATCAGTGGCAGCTCTATGCCCACTGCTTGTTTTAGGTTCTCAGCAGTCCTAGATCCTGTGGTATGGATACTTTCCATGCCTCTATCTGGATTCCAGTCCTAATTTACCAGTTTCATACAAGCCCTCACTTTCAGCCTTGGTATCCTCTCTAGTAAAATACTGAAAGGCCAATGAAAGATGAGGCAAGCTTTTACTTTCCCATGATCTTCAAAGGAAGAAGAGACTGCAGAACTCAAATTCCTGGAGGGATCAAAACCTCTTTCCAATATTCCAAGCGAGGGTTCAGTGCAGAAGCAGACCATAGAATCACCGGTTTTTTTTTACTTGTTTGTGTGAAAAAGGATGCTAAAAAGTCAATAAAACCCACAAAATGAAGCCTCCCTCCCATGGCCCTTGAGGGAGGGCCAAAGAGTTTCAATAAATTATTTTTGCACTGTCAGGCAATGTTAATCTCATTAAGCAACATTAGCGCCAACAGCTGCAACCACAAACACAGTCAGCAGTAAGGTACAGCGGACTCATGTTGTGGGTTGGGTTCTTATTTTGTTGTGGGGTTTTTTGGTAATTGCCTGGCAATATACGCCAGGCCATTTTCGCCATCTGCTGCACATTTGTCAATTGACAAAAGGAGGGTTGACACCTGGGGGTGTCATTGTTTAACTGACATGTAGAAAGGAAATACCAGTTCCAGTGGGGAATACACACACACACACACAAACACACATGAAGAAAACTACCCTTGTGATGAAGAAGAACTGGCTTATCAGATACTATTTTTAAATCTTCTCTGGTTCTTTGTATTCTCTTAAGTCTTTCTCTGCTTTATAGAATGCTTGATATAAAACACACTGTGGAAAATAAAATAATCAATAGAAGCAGTCCCTTGTGGCCCTAGCAGCTCTTTTTGAAAATCAACACTTTGTGGAAAATATTGTGTCAACAAGCCATCTGCACAGGGCATGGCACAACCTCCAATATGCACTAATAATGTAATATAGTAGGTTACTAAGATTTCTGTTTTGACAGAGTCTCTGCTCACAAAGTATGTCAGAAACACAGAAAATTTCAAAGGGAATGATCAGTCCTTCCAAAAAAAAAAGTAGAAATAGATAAGAATTTTCCTTCTATAGAAAAACTCACTAGTAGAAAATATGGATATATAAAATTGCCTGTTGTGTTCAATTCATCTCCTGCACATTGATATATTAACCACCTTCCATTCCTTATTGCATTTAAAGGAGGAGAGAGTAAAAGAGTTATACTAAACTATATTCTGAGAATTCATTTATTCTTAATCTTTGAACCGGCCATTGTTCTTACAAATTATCCTATCTTCCAACTGTACATTAATTCTAAACAATCTCTATGCTGACATTGTAAACTAATCAATAGATTAGAATGTTTTAGCTACTTCTCAACAATTTTATTTGAAATCTTTCAGCATTTACTTGACAACTGAAGAGGCATCTAAATGAGATTCAGACATTTCAGTCTATTAAACCATGGTTTGAAAAAATGCATACTGCAATGCCATCATTCTTGCTTCCCCATATTTTCTTCTGTATCCTAGACAGTGGTGAGATTCAAATAATTTAACAACCAGGGTCAGGTTGGCTGTCGTGGGAAGCGTGGCCCATCCAGTTCTCAAGCTCCACTGCATATGCAGAACAAACCTCCCACGACAGCCAACCTGACCCTGGGCGAAAAATAATAAAAAATAATTTTAAAATAATCTCAATTTTTATGCCGCTTCTCTTTACTGGCTTCATACTGATGATTAAGGCAATTCAAAAATTGGTTTGGTTGTGACTGAGCACTGGGGCAGCCAACCACTGCAGTCTTTAAAACTATTATGGTCAGAAGAGTGCAATGTGTAATCTTGGGTGTTGTGACTTCCACCAAACCATGATAAAAACAAACCATAGTTTACATGACCACAGCCATTGTTTAGGAGGCATATGCCCAATTATGAACTGATTTAAATATTATAAATGAGAGCCATTTTGGTTCATGGTTAAGGCAGCAGGCTAGAAACCAGGAGAGTATGAGTTCTAGTTCTGCTTTAGTCATAAAAGCTGGCTGGGTAAGATTGGACCAGTAACTCTATCTCAACCCATGATGTAAGGTTCAGACAACAAACCAAATGGTCAATTTCTGTTGCAACCAATGGATTAATTGATTGATCTGGAAAAAAAGAAAAAGAAAACCAGATCTTGCATTTGCAAAAATATTCAAGGGAGAAAAATGTTATAAATGTTATAAATACTTTTTAATAGTATTTTTTTATAATCATATATGCAAGTCATTTTTTGTAATAAGTGATGTGATGTATTTATGAATCACCTGTAAAAGGTTAAATAATTTAGGAGAAATTTTAAATAAATCAGCCTATTTTCAGATACAGCTTCTACTCTATTGTCTTCACTTTTGACACAGAAATTATCAATAAATGGATCTACAAACCTAAAATCGAATGTTTACACTTGCAGTCAACCTGTTCTTAAGCCCTAGGAAATCAATTATGTTCCGGAGTGTTCATTATTCCTACAGGAAGGAATCCTTAGTAAGTGGCAGCATGGTAGACCTTGGCTGTCCTTGGAAGTAGGTTTGAGCCTAGTCAGGGTCTGCATGGATGGAAGACTATGGTGGCTAGGCAGGGAAGTAAATATTCTGGAAGTACATCAACTCCCATCTATTTAACTGCCAAGAAAGTTCCAAGGCCATGCCAATGAAGTCACCAAGAGTCAATCAATTTGAATGGGGATTTTACATTCTGGGGAAAATGGAGGAAAAGCTGTATTTTGGTTAGGATCTTCTGATGGAAATCAACTGATGCGATGAAGCTTTTCTTCCCTTCTTCTTTTTTTTCCCCTTCTGTTCAATCTTCTGTTCTTCTGTCTGATTTTCAGAGACTGCCTGGACAAATCCCTGCAATTGTTTTGGCAAGGTTTTTCAGAAGTGGATTGACATTGCTTCCTTCCTAGGGTTGAGAGAAAGTGACTGGCATAAGCTCACCCAACTGACTTTGTCCCTCAGTTGAGACTAGAATTCAAGGGGCCCCATTTTCTAGTCTAATGCCTTAGCCACTACACCAAACTGGCTCTCATACCCGAGCTAACTTGTATTCGCCTTCCTCAAAAGAGTGGGGCTTGTGAACCATAGCTGGAAGCCAGGATTACTAGAAAGCAGCCATTGACTGAGTTGGTAGAACTTATTTATTTATTTAACATATGGCATACAATGTCAGGGAAATCTACTAGACACAATGCAGTCCTGACAACCTAAATTGCTAGTTCATTCTATTTGGTGTTCGTTTGCCTATTCTTGGAACCCATCAGGGGGTGAACTGCTTACACTTGGTAGAACTGCTTTCTACTCATGCAAAACATATTTTTCCTGCCACTTGGATCCATACTTCAGTTCAAATATAGTAGAATCAAGATACTTCTTCTCCACTCTTAAATATTTTACCTACAATCAGTAAAAAATTGAGTTCTTGTCTATGGAGACATGAATAATTCTTAGGAGGTTACCCTAGAATTTCCCAAAAACTAAACTAGAATAGCATTTCACTAATAAACCAAAGTAGATATTGCCCTTAGTAAAAGGAGAACATGTTTAATCTCATACATAAATTAATATATATTTACACAATCCTATATTCAAAGATGAGTCCCTCGCTGTCTCTTTTTGAATTGCAGGCAATATAGGGTAAGGAATAAATAATGAGTATCAAAAAGAAAGGAATTGCATAAAAATAATAGGACGCCACACAGCTTGTTAGATTTATTAGTATCTTGGGTTTTTACACAGTTCAGAATCTACCCTCTTATCTAACTATAGTATGTGTGAACATAACGTCTAATTTACTTTATTTAAGATGGCTGCAATATCATTTTAGTGATTATGGTTCCTGTAAGCTAGAAGGCATTGATAAGACTCTTAAAATTGTCAATAAGAGATATGGGAAGGAAAGAAATGGAAGAGTGGAATGCCAGAACTAAATTCAAAGTGTTAAGCAACAGAAAATATTTCAGCATTATTATATTCAAATGTATAGTTAAAACATGAGTTCCCCAAATCAATCATACATGAAAAATACAATCTCAGTTCAATTACAAACTTGTTTCTTCTTCAGAGATAAGTTATTTATGCATCCACATACCTATAATACTAAATTATTTTCCCTGTTTTTGTGAAAGGTTTTTCTTGTTGCTTTAGTTTTCTTTCTAATTCTGCATTTATTTATTTTTTGTTCATAGCTTTGATTGAAAATTTTCAACACCTATAGGGCAGTATGTGCTGGCTTGACAGCAGAAAATAATCAGTTTTGAAATGCTTCATGGTGATATACAAGTTCGTATCACAATTGCAATACTCCTCTTCTTAACTGATAAGCAATGATAAGATCAGATCCCTCATTTACAGAAGATAAATGTTGCTTGCAGTTATGATACAATCCATTGTACACTGTGTTACAACTTTCTATTTTTAAACGAGAAATATATTATAAACCTAAGTATGTTCTTGTGGTGTTAGTAATGATAATGACTGCTACAAGAACCCAGTTCATAATGTTTTAGTTCCCTGTTAAAACAAGCCATTATTGGTCAGGGTTCATACATACTTAAGAAATACTTTATTTCTTTCAGGTTTTGGTGCATTGTGAGTGTTTACAAAACTATTGAGTATTCTTGATCAGTTATGATCCCATTCAATGGGCTATATACACAATTAAGATATAAGAGAACTAAGATCATAATAATGTCAGCCTTTAAAATGAAGTTCCCAGGGGGAAAGATCTCAAGATAAAGATGCCTTCCAACAAGTGTGCCACTTGTCCATGAAGGAGTCTATGAATGTAATTTGATTTATTTATACCATTTCTCAGTTGTAGTCTTCACTTTTTAATATTTAAAATGTTCCTCTATTTTTAAGATTCCTCTTACCTCTGAAAAACTTCCTATCAAACAAAGAAACAAAGATTGAGGAGATAGATAACTGATTCATGGTATAGGGCAGGGGTGTCAAACTGGCAGCCCACGGACCAGATGCATCACGCGGAAGCCACTCCCACCCCAGCTCCTTGAAGGGAAAAAAACACAGAAAACATCACATGACTGCAATGGTATAGGGTGAAGAAACTTTTTAAAAAGAAATCCGGTTTCTTCATTTGCACCTAAATGGCAGTACATTTAAGACCTTTCCTAATTTTTCCCCTAAATTTCTCTAATTTTGATGCCAGAAGAGCAGGGCTTTGGAGCAAAGACCTGAAGCCTCACTCAGCAAAATGTGCAGCCTTACACCAGTAAGGCTGCAATACGCATTATGAGCACCCGGAGGCTCCAGTTGGTGCAAAATGCAGCCGCGCGGGTGGTTTTGGGGACTCTTCGGAGCTCCCATGTTACATCACTTTTGCGTGAGCTGCATTGGCTCCCGGTGGTCTTCCGGGTGCGATTCAAGGTCTTAGTGACCATCTTTAAAGCGGTCCATGGCTTGGGACCTGGGTACTTATGGGACCGCCTACTGCCACCATCGGTCTCCCATCAGCCAGTGCGCTCCCATAGGGTGGGCCTCCTCGGGGTGCCACCGGCTGGAAGGCTGGCGACCCCGAGGGTGCGGGCCTTCTCTCTGGGAGCACCCTCCCTCTGGAACGAATTACCCCCGGAGATGAGGACCATCCCTGACCTTTTGACCTTCCGGTGCGCTTTGAAAACCCACATTTCACCAAGCCGGTCTGGCCTAGAGTTCAGTGCAGGGTTTTTAATTGGTTTTAATCAGTTTTTAATTTTATAACTTTTAACCTTGATTGTTTTTATCTATTAGTTATTTATCAGCCACCTAATTTAATCTTTTAAAATTGTTTTTAAATATTGTATTGTATTTTCTATTTCATTTTATTCGGCTGTATACCGCCCCGAGTCCCATTGGGAGAGGGGGCAGTATAAAAGACTAAATAAATAAATAAAATAAATAAAATAAATATGAAGTAAACAAAGTAATTTATGTATTCATGAAAATGGCCTGCTCTCTAACAGCTCAAAATCTAGAACCGAGGTGGTATTCAGCAGGTTCTGACCAGTTCTAGAGAACCAGTAGCGGAAATTTTGAGTAGTTTGGAGAACTGGCAAATACCACCTCTGACTGGCCCCGCCTCCATCTATTCTCTGCCTCCCAAGTCCCAACTGATCGGCTGGGTCTTCTTTTGTTGCCCTGCACAAGAGAACAGAGCTGGAAAGCAGGTTAGTGGGGTGGGGAGGGAATGGGGATTTTGCAGTATCCTTCCCCTGGACTGGGCATGGAATGGAGATTTTACAGTATCCTTCTCCTGCCATGCCCACCAAGCCATACTCACCAAACCACGTCCACAGAACCAGTAGTAAAAATTTTTGAATCCCACCACTGATCTAGAATCCCTATAACATTCATTGTTTGAAACATAAAGAATCTGAACTCTTTGTCATTGCTGATGCTGTATCATTTATAATGTGCCTTTTTAGAGATGGTTCACAGTCCTTTTCAAGTGTTTATAATTACAAGAAACTCTCTTAGTATGTTGGTCTGTTAACAATTTATATTTATAAATGGATCCTTATTTTAACCCACGGGTGTTTACACTGTTTGAATTACTTATCCCACTCTTATTCAGAACAAAATTAAAACTCTGCATTCTGATGCTTTCCTTTTACAGTGCAATGTTCAGCTTCTCAGGCTTAGTTAGTCTCTTTGCTTTTGCCTTCGTCAATACTGCTGCCCACAGGATATTATGGAACTGGGAGAGCATTTCAGTTTCATAAATGAAATGAAAGTAAATGCCACCTCTCAGTCTGCTGCTTGATCATGTTCCTAGCTCATTTCACTGTCTGAATATAGTTATTCTGACTTTTAGGGCACGGTGGTCATTTTTTAAAAGGACGGGGATAAGAATTGCTCCATTTATGCATGATTATAAATCAGAGAAACCCCACATTTATGTTGTTCTATCCTTTTAATAGTCGTCTTAGACGATCTTAGAGTCGTCTTAGTATCTCCTTATATTATAGTTTCCAATCAGAGGCAGAGGTGGATGCAACGCTTAATAGACATTTGAACACAGAGGTTTAACTGGAAAGAAGCCTGAAGAACTGTGCAGAGTTATGCACTCCTCTCATCGGGGTAGACAAAGTTTCAGGCAATTCAGAAGGTTGAGAGTGTGTTATTGGGGTTTTCACAAAATGACCACTGCAAAGTCTAGCCAGTCAGACAATAGCCATTCCCAATAAGGCAAGCTGATGAGCATCTTCCTCATCCAATTCAATTCCACCTTTACTCTTTAGCACTTCAGATTATTTTTGGGATGGATAAGCTTTCCAATGAAGCTCTGGTCTGTGGCCATCTCTGACCTTTATCTTCTAAGAATGCCTGTTGGGCATCTGTAAAGGAAAAGCTGATGCTAAGGATTCTCACTTCACAACAGCAGCATTTGGATAAATCATTGAACAAAATAAGCATTTGGGGTTTTTTCCCAATTTTTTTTATTTTTTTAACAACAAACGTAAACAAACACAAACATAAACACAAAACATAAAACCATCTTTCCATTGTACAGTGTGTTGGTTGGTACATATCTTCTGTGCACAACATCAACAGCCTTTCCCTTCTAGATACATTAGTAAAATTCATATTATATAAATATGCATATTATATTATATTATTATTAACTCCTTATTAGACTTTAATTGTAAATTACATCAACCCTTTCGAGAAAATCTCAATTTTTTACATTTTCATTGTAATCAGTTATAACATATTACATTGTCTTATCTTTCAAAATATGCACTTATTGAGGACACCAAGGGAAGCCAACCACTAGAAAGCTTTTCCCTCCCTACTTATCAGTTATCATGCCCTTAACTCTTTCACTGCCATACTGGACTTTAGTTTTCAGCACTTACTGGGTCGTAATGTCTTGTCAGTTAAGCAGTAGAAGGACTGAGGGGTCCCATTCACCTCATAGCATGCCCATTTCTCAAATACCAGGTTGGTATTGCAATGATTTTTTTTAAAGGTAGGTAGGATATAAAAAGCTGTGTATATCACCAAGTTGTCTCCAGACACATTAATGTGCTTGCAACTGACGTAGCTTCTATAAAGTGGTCCTCAAAACCATTTTAACTGATTACTAAAAATGCTACAAACTTTTAATCATTACATAGGCTTTCCACACACACACCCCAGAACGGTTTGGATTACAAAAGTGTGACATATTCTATAGCTTAATTCTAAGTAATCTTGATAAAAAATACAGAGATCTGAGTATAACCCTAGCTTTAGTTTATACCCAGGCAGGTTCTGAAGCTGGCTTAAAGTATATATACCCCATTGCCCTGTGGTCCTTATTGACGCTGACTGACACCACTTTTTACAGGAGATTGCTGTTTGTGTCTCCCCAAAGCATTGTGAACCCCACACACACACACACGATATATATTTATTTTTTATTTCTTTATTTATTTGTCAATTGCTTACAAGATAATAGGTATAAGTAAAACACAGTTATGAATACATGGATACATATAAGAAAAATAAAATATAAAAGAAACAATAGGATTGGGACGGTAGGCACGTTGGTGTGCTTATGCACGCTTCCTACAGACCTCTTAGGAAAGGGGTGAGGTCAATAGTAGACAGTCTAAGGTTAAAGTTTCTGGGGTTTGGGGAAGAAACCACAGAGTCAGGTAGAGTATTCCAGACATTGACCAATCTGTTGCTGAAGTCATATTTCCTGCAATCAAGTTTAACTTGATTGCAGGTTAACTTGATTAACCTTGAGTTTGTATCTATTGTTTGCTCTTGTGTTGTTATGGTTGAAGCTGAAGTATTCATTGACAGGTAGGACATTGCAATGTATGATTGTATATACTATACTTAGATCGGACCGAAGGCGATCTAATTATATAAAATAATATATCTAAATTATATAAACTATAATATATAAAAGATTATATAAAATAAAGGCAGCTCCACTCTAACAACACCAAGGCTGCACCTTTTAATAAAAAGCATATTTTCAATCAGACTCTGATTTTCAGTCTACTTGAAGGAGGATGCATGCGTAGGTGGGAGAGGGTCTTCTTAAGACTGTAAGCAAGCATACATAAAACCGTGATTTGCTGTGAAGCAGCCTTGATTACAGGTAGAACAATCTTTAGCTGCAGGCAAAATTAACAATCCGCGGCTTTTGCTTGACCTCTAGATACCTTGAGAGAGTTTGCCAAAACATGCTAAAACTTGGTTGTGCTGCACAGTGAGGGAATGGAAAGCATCGATTGCTTTGTGATTATTAGCTAGAGTGGGATAAGCTTTCTCCTTATTATGCAGATTAGCAGAGCTCTTGGTTCCAACAGATGCAGGAGAGCAGCTGCTCTTACAGATGGCAAGTACACAGTTCCATTAGTATGTATCTATTGTCTGCTGTTGGGTTTGCTTGGAGGATAGGTAGATCTGTGCAAAGAAGGAGTGTTAGTTACACAGGCAAATCTAAAGCAGAATACTCTACTATGGGGAGGGGCAGGGGGAAATCTATGCCCAGGGGAGTATTTACACAGCAGGGCAGACAATAATCAAATTAAAGTCTACCCTAAATAAGGACTTTCATATGTCACAATTAAATTTTGAGGTTTTTGTTTTTTTTAAATAGACAGTATAAGAAAAACAATTCCAATACCTTTGCAAAATAAAAATAAAGGACACAAATTAAGTGCTTTTAAATACCATTGATTTTAACAGGAGAACTAAGCAAATGCTTGGAAGGAACGGAACTTAAAGCCCTTAACTTTAGCTTAATGGCATTTGTATTGTTTTGTGATGTATTAATGTATATCATATAATACATAACGAATTAAAGGAACAGGAGTTGCATTCATAGAAATGCCTTTCTCATTATTTGCGGAGACTGTATTTAACTACATTAGTTTAGTACTCTGTACACATAGTCACAACTCTCTGGAAAATGTATATTTGATTTTGCAATCTAAATTTGATTTTTCTTTCTCGGTTTGGGAATATATAACAGATAGTCTTCAAGGAGAATTCAGCTCTTGCTAATTCCGTGCATGCAATCTTCTAAATAAAAATATGGAAGAAAGTTACTTCTTAATAGTCCTTGTCTAGGTTTGATTCTACTTAGTTTTTCAAGAGTAGCCAAGGTCAGTAAAGTCTATATGGATATATAAGTAAGCATGCATACATATATTACAGGTAGTGGACTTACGACCACAATTGAGCCCAAAATTTGTGTTGCTAAGTGAGATTGTTGTTAAGTGAGTTTTGGCCCATTTTACAACGTTTCTCGCCACGGTTGTTAACTGAATCACTGCAGTTGTTAAGGTAGTAAATACTTACTAATTGAATCTGGCTTCCCCATTGACTCCGCTTGTCAGAAGATCACAAAAAGTAATCACATGACCCTGGGACACCGCAACTGTCATATGAGTCAGTTGTCAAATATCCAGATTTTGGTCACGTGGCCATGGGGATGCTGCAATGATTGTAAGTGTGAAAAACTGTCATAAGTCACTTTTTTAGTGCTTTGAATGGTGATTAAATGAACTGTTGTAAGTCAAGGACTCCCTGCAGTCCTGTGATGACCCCGGGTGGGATACAACACAACACAAACACAAACACAGTCACAGAAAACAGGTGAAGCCCTTTATATCCCTTCACTTTGTTTCCAAGCTCCAAATATTCTTGACAGAAGACAAAAAAAACTCCTACACAAACAGTTACAAGAAGAAGGAAAAAAGCAACACAAACCAGGCAAGATAAGGGCTGGAGGACATCCACAGATAACACACACTGGGAAGGATGCCAAACTCAGAGAGGTACCATAATCTAGAGATATTTCCACGCTTTGTTTCCAGCACTCGCCCGTACGCAGGTCCGTACTCTTATTCAGTTGTCAGAGCTGCAGCCCATGAAGAGGATCAAGGCCCTTATCTCTCCCTTATCTTCTCCTCCCTGCATGCCCTAGGATGGATAGGGGATGGGCCTGACTGTTCAGCTGGCCTCTGCCTTCCTCAGCCTCCTCCACAACCTCTGGAGCCACACTTCCACTTCCTGTCGGTTGTTCCTCCTCACCCTCAGAGTCCGTCTCTACCAGGGGCATGACAAGTCCTTTTCCATCTACCTACCCATAGAATATAGTGTGTTGGACAGAGATAGTATTGGCCCAAAGTCATCCTGTGAGCTTCCATGGCTGAGAGTAGTTTTGAGACTCGTCTGCTTAGACCAGAGGTCTCGAAACTTGGCAACTTTAAGACTTGTGGACTTCAACTCCCAGAACTCTCCAGCCATCATCGCTGGTTGGAGAATTCTGGGAGTAAGTCCACAAGTCTTAAAGTTGCCAAGTTTGGGGACCCCTGGCTTAGACTAATCCAATGGTTGTTATGGAATATTTCCCATAATGATGTATACCCACTCAACTGCTGGTGGCTGGAAATTATAAGGGCATACATTTCCCATACCTAGGGAGTGACAGCTTGGAGAGGGCCGCACGATTGGGGAAACTTTGGGCCCCTTTAGAAGTTGCAGGAATATAATGATCAGCAGACCTAAGCCAGATCATTGCTGGTTGAGTAGGTAGAAGTAGTTCCTGGAGAATGAGCATTTCTGAATTCTGGCAAGAAACCACAGCTGGATCTGAACCAAAGTCTGTCACACATGATTATCATATGTGCTGGGATTTTTAATATTTCTGCATTAGACTTCAGATAAATTTATCTTCTTTTTATTTTGGGCTAAATTAGGTCTTCTCAGCAATACTATTGATAAAAAATTATATGGGAGACTGGGGAGCTAGAGGATTTATCCATTGTGTAAACATATATTTTCTGACTGAATTTCCAGCACTTTGCAATTTCCACTCAATAGCCAATTATGAATACAGATGTATATTCTCCATGCAAGCCATGATTTGCTTGTTACCTAGTAGGTTGCACAATTTGCTCTGGCAACTCAATTCCACTTAAAAGAGTACAGGACCTCTTACGTTTTGATTAACTTACTTACTTCTTACTATCTTAGAAGCATGACTGAGTTTTCCATTTTTCTCACTGACTTTTTTTCCGTCTCCCTCTCTCCAATCCGACCTAATGTTGGAAGTATATCATGTAATAGTTTTCAGAACATAAATATATTGAAAGCAGCAAAAATGGAGAGCTATTTTAATACCCACAATGGATGAATGGCAGGAAAAAATTGATGGAACTGGCAGAGATGGCTAAATTAACTGCTCTAATCCAAGAAAAGAATACACCCAACTTTGTTTCTATTTGGAAATTACTTCTGGATTTTGTGTTTCACAGGAAAAAAATGAAACTTTGGGTTTTGCTGATTAGATTAGTTTGTAGTCATAGAAAATGGCTAGTGCATGTTAATATGTAAAACTACAAACTGGAGCATGTAGTGTTGCTATCTTTTTTGTCTATTGTGCTAAAAAGTGTTGGAAGTCAATGAGTTTTTGTTTTCCCCTTTCCCCTACACTCCGTTCTCTCCTCTTTTCCCGTCCCCATTTCATTTGTATGTATTTTATACTTTGATAATTTGAATAAAATTATTATTATTTGAATCCCTCCAAGCAACCCTCTGGAAGAAGCATCCAGACATTAGGTGACCCAGAATATTGGCAATTGCTCCACTCTGAACAACTCCCACTTCTTTCCCAATCATATGATCCAAAACAGAGTCTAGGCCACGGGTGTCAAACTAGCCACATCGTGTTGCCATCATGTGACATTTTGCGACTTCTTCCCATTTGTAGAGCTCTGGGATGGGCGTGGCCTGCATGTGATCATCCAGCCTGCGGGCCACCAGTTTGACCCCCCACTGGTCTGGCAGTTTACTCCATGCATCTCAGTACAAAAATACAACTTGAGAAGACAATAGAAATGCACACACAAAGACACAAGGCTACTTCATATCCTGAAGAAAATACAGATGCCTCTTATGGCCAGTGTGTGGAAATAGGTTGGAAAGTGTCATGCCGAAAGCTATACACTGCATACCCTATCTTCATATGTTATCTAAGAGAGGGAAACTGAAATCTGTCTTGTGGTATCCTGTACTTGTATCCTTATTCATCACAATATTGGAAATTATGTTTTATTTAGAATTATTCTGGTTTTCTGTTCTTCGTAATAAAATCAGTATATTGACTTGTCTATACCTAAAAATGTATTGTGTGAGACAACCCCAAATTTCATTAAATTACATTAGCCTAGTTCAACTTCCATATAGTATTTACTCAGAAATAAGTCAATAGCGTTAAGTAGCATTTACTTTCAAGTAACCTCATAGGATTGAAACCTTCAAGTGGAAGATAACTTTTTACCACGAGTTCTTCATATATTTTGCATGATCCTTTATGTGAATAATTGTTTCCTGCACCAGCATGCACATGATGTTCTCCATGGTGATGTGATCATTGAAAGCATGGTCTACGGATACAGAAAATAATTCTATTCTGTGCAAAACCTGTACACGGACTAGTATCAATTGCTGGATTAGATATGTTTTGCAGCTTTTTATAAACAATTCAAGGATATAACTGTATCTTTGGGGAGCCTTTTAGGTTGTGTTTCTCAAGTAGCTTGCTTCATTTGCTACTGGAGGGGTTTACATATATTTTTAAAGTAACAATATCCACATTTTTTTATCTCACAATCCTAGAAATCTCCTAGAATCCAATTACTAGGATTTGGAAAGGGCTATACTAATCCCATAACTGTTTTCTCAACAGATTCTATTACTCTGAAACACTCAGATTTACTGTTGGAAATGTAAAATAATGATGCTAACCATGATAATTAGAGAAAATGCTTCTGAAGTTTCACCAAGCCAGTTCTGATGTGAAGAATTTAACCTTAGGGAGGAAAGAAAGTATGAAGAATGATACTCTTTCTTCAAGCCATACCTTCAGATTTTAGGTTCATTTTTCAATCAGTAGATGTAATTCAACATTTTGCATAATTTCATATTGGTGAGTTCTAAATAATCAAGATGTATGAGAAAAACAGGTGGATCTTGAAACAAAATAAAAAGTCTATGAATGTATGCTGAGAGGAAAAAAATTATCACCACACGGAAAAAATATGTCTTTATTGGATGCAAAAGTTTTTGCTTGTATTTCCCATTGTCATACCTGAAAAATAGAATTAGCAGATGGATCTTAGCAGATGGGCTTAAGAAGTCTCTTTTCACTGCAGAAATGGACAGGTCGTACAATCCAGGTATGGTAAAGCTTCAGTTCCATCAATCCTACTCAGAACAGCCAATGGTGAGTAGTGATAGGAATTGCAGACCAACCTACTAGATCAATAGAACATTACAAGTTGAGAACTTGATTATACTTTTTTTCCTCTTCTTCCCTTCCCAGTGTAACTACCATATCCATTCTTTTTTATTATAATTTTTCACGGCTGAAAAATGAACATGCCGCTCTTTTTTACTTGCTCCTATCACTTAAAGTAGTCTTGGAAATGCAAAAAAAAAAAAAATCTGATGTATACAAACTGGGATTCATCCATTTTATAAATTGCATCCTTTAAAAAAAAATAGCAATAGTTAGTTCAACTATTTGAAGGTGCTTTTTTTTGTTGTTGTTGCTGGCTCAGTGGTTAAAAATGTTGAGCATGTCAGCTTAAAAGTTGACAGCTAGGGTTCGAGACCCGAGCTCCGCACAATGAGGTGAGCTCCCGTTATTTGTCCCAGCTCCTGCCTGCCTAACAGTTCAAAAGCCTGCAAATGCAAGTAGATTAAAAGGTACCACTTTGGTGGGAAAGTAACAGCATACTGTATAGCCATGCTGGCCAAATGACCATGGACAGCGCAGACTCCTTTGACCAAGAAACAGAGATGAATACTACACTTTAGAGTTGGACATGACTGGACAGGAAAACCTTTACCTTTACCTTTTGCTGGCTTTGCTGCTTTTAGTACTATGTTTATGACCCAGGTGGTCAAGGCCATGACAGTATTGTGGCGTTTGGCAAATATATGCACATAAAGATAAATGTGACATATGCACGTGTAAATTGTGAAGGGAAAAGTCTCCAGATTATGGCAACTTCAGTTGATAAGGTGGATAACCTGGATATTGCATAGGATTTTTCTCTGTAGGTATACTTTTCCTTTGTATCAGGTTATCCTAAATTCAGGGCCATACAGCTTGTGTGCAATCATAGTATATATAACTATTATATTGGTGTAAAACAAGAAGATACATTCTTAAGTCATCTCTTCCATGCCCTCCACGTACTAACTTTCTCTCCGATAGATTGTCTGTGCAAGAGTTATGTAGCTCATTATCTGCCATAATGCTAATTGAGGACATCTTTACACTCTATGTTTAACTTGGTTTTTCTGTTCATTTGTTCCCTCTAAGGAGTCTGAGGAAAGATCTAGGGATCTTTCACACAATTCTCAGCATGCGCAGGCCAAAACAGGGTATCCAGGTATCTCTATAGGGAAAAAAAAAGACAAGGAATGTAAAACAAATCTTCATCAATTATATTACACATGTAGTCTAAGAAACTCTTATGGTTATAGCATTTTTAAGGTATCATATTGCACCAGAGTAATAGAATAAGCTATTCTAATTAGAAAAACTCAGAATATTACAAGAATAAAAACTTCAATTGAAATCAAATCAAACCCAAATTATTCCAGACAATAAACTATTTATTCTTGACAATCTTCAATCTTCAAAAGCATTACTAAGAGATATTTTTGGTATTTGTTGCCTGTGGAGGAAATAACTTTCCATCTCCTATGTAACAAAATCTTTCTTACTTTTTGGAAAATAAAAACTGAAATTTTGCCAGACTTCATGAAAAACCTCCCAAAGAATTAAAAAACGGGAATTCTTGAAGATTTTACTCCACTACTCATTGCCTACTCTAGGGGCAGTGCTCATCTCCATTTCAAGGCCACTGAGCCAGCGCTGTCTGAAGACATGTCCGCAATCATGTGGCCAGCATGATGTCATGGAGCACTGTTTCCTTCCCACTGAAGTGGTACCTATTTATCTACTTGCATTTGCATGCTTTTGAACTGGTAGGCTTGCAGGAGCTGGGGTGAGAACGGGAGCTCACCCCATCCACACCCCAGCAAAGAGGGAGAGTCTTATTTTAAGAGAGCTAAAAAGACTGCCATTTCTTTTTTATAGTAAAAAAAGTTTTAATTTTTAAGGAGCCTCTGTGGCATAGTGGTTAGAGTGCAGTACTGCAAGCTACTTCTGCTGCAGCCAGCTGCCTACAATTTGGCAGTTCAAATCTCACCAGGCTCAAGGTTAACTCAGCCTTCCATCCTTCCAAGGTGGGTAAAATGAGGACTCAGTTTGTTGGGGGCAATAGGCTGACTCTGTAAATCATTTAGAGAGGGATGTAAAGCACTGTGAAGCAGTATATAAGTCTAAGTGCTATTGCTATAATGAAAGGTTATTTGGTATGGGGAAAGACAGGCTCCTAAATAGTGGAAAATATTAATATCTAGACAAATACAAACCCAAACTCAGGTTACAAAGCACCCGAATATCTGTCTTAATAAATGACAATAAATATTTTATGGAAAGGTACTAAACAACATCATGCACTTTTTTTCCTGAATTAAAAGAGTGCTGATTTGTAAAAGATTCCAACGCCATCCACTAACTAATACGGGATTAATTAACATCATACTTTCAAAATGTTTGAATTACAGTGACTCTGATCCCAGGCTGGTCAATTGTTGCTCTAGGGTTTGAGTTCTTGGACACCAATCCAACTGAGTAACTTTGAACCCGTCCATTTCTCTCAGCGCTCCAAAGGAAGCAGGAGCACATTTCCAAAACCTTGTTAAAATATTTTTCAGGGCCTTTTCAAGCACTTGCCAGAAGTCAATTCAAAGACACAAAAAGAGAGAGGGAGGGAGAGGAAATATTATACATAGCAATTATCCATATTTTAATAGGAAAGGAAAGGATAAAAATGTAAACTCTGATTAGGCCCTTATTATGTATTTGAAGATTTTATCTGTCTGAAAGATTTCAGTCAATCTTGTTATCTTATTACATACTGGAAGATTATAAAGTGCTTCTGGGGATAGCAAAAAACAATTATATACATGTTTTCCAGAACAGATATTCAAAACAGAAATTCTATAGACATACTGTGTACTGCATAACAATATTTTGTTTGTCCTACCATTCCTTCTACATGTATTTCTAATATTCTAATGTTGCCCCTAAAATAATTCAACCAGGTGCCAGTAGGCCTCAAGTCACTATGCCCAAGTATATATTTTTTTTCTGTGGAAGGGGAGAATAATATCAGCAGAGTATGCTCAGAGTCCAAAATACTGCCCAGTTTTGGAGAGAAGGAGGGGGTAATTGGCATACCAGAGAAGGCAAGGAAGGAATAGGAAACATAAACGTTGTATTGAAGGAAGCAATGCATACTGAAATATTTCTTGGCAGGTTTCCATTTGATCTTTCTGAAAACTGAAATTACTGTGACATGGTAATGGCACTGATTCAAAATGAATAACTTCCTTTCTAGTTCCAAAAGTAATTAGATATTTCAAATTAGCTTATGAAATATCCCTGATTATTCTGTGATTCCAAGTAGTTATTTTGCCCCAGTGAATTGGATCATTAAATCCCTGAACACTCCATAATTTATTAAACTAAAAGCAACGACCCCGATCGCTAAGACTGCGGTGGTATTAGGTACCTCAGCCTTATTTTCTGGAACGAACGCTTTCTTTGCCGAATACCTTTTAGACTTCCACTGCTAAGTCTCTGATGGGTTAGGGAAATAAATTATGCAAAATAAATGAGAAGATGAAAAGGTCAGTCAGGCCATCCGAGCTACATAAAGATTTAAATCTCCAGATATCGTGAATGCTTCGAGGGTTCCTGAAACATTAAAAAACAAACAAGGGGGCTCAAAGCAAAACTCCTTATAGGCTTAGCTGATTTACAAGCCTAGCAACTTATCAGACAACTGTCAAATAACAGAACTTGGGTTTAAGGCTCCAGGATGTTATCTGTCTCCCTAATGCTGCAATCTTATCCTTGAATTATGCCTAGTGGGCAGGATAGCATTACTCCTAAACCTACTTTACAATGATGGAGCACATTGAAAGGGGAGGGAGGGAATCACGCCAGGAAAACAGTAACTTCCCATCAGAGGGAGCCTATGACTGGGCAGAATATTGGAGAACTGGGGATCTAAATGCATTTACTAGGAGTTCTGTCTGCATTGGCTCTCTTCTCACACACTGAGTGTGAGAGCCTGTGACATTATGCCTGGGAAAGACACACTGTACCTTGACAGATTTTCAATGAAATGAGCCAACAGTCCCAGCCAACTGGGATTTAAGTTCATCTAAGCCTTTCACCAAACTTAGCACTCCAGCAGAAGGTCCAAGGAACTCTGACTGCACATAAGTATTATCATTAAAAGACCAAAAAAGAGAGAAAAAGCTTCATAACTGAAAAGGAGATGTGGTTGAAATAGGTCTTGTAGGTATTCCTCTACAGATATAGGCTACTGTATAGCCACCTCACATCCCGGACATAAACTGTTTCAACTCCTTCCCTCAAGACGACGCTATAGAGCACTGCACACCAGAACAATTAGACACAAGAACAGTTTTTTCCCCAACACCATCACTCTGCTAAACAAATAATTCCCTCAACGCTGTTCAACTATTTACAAAGTCTGCACTACTATTACTGCTAAATCTTCTCATCACTCCTTATCACCCATCCCCTCCCACTTGTAACTGTGTGACTGTAACTTTGTCACTTATATCCTTGCGATCTATATTGACTGTTTCCTAGTATGATTTGATTATTGATTGTACCCTATGACTATCATTATGATTCTTGATTCTTAACTAATTTATCTTTTCTTTATGTATACTGAAACTATTTACACCAAGACAAATTCCTTGTGTGTCCAATCACACTTGGCCAATAAAGTATTGTATTGTATTCTATTCTATTCTATTCTATTCTATTCTATTCTATTCTATTCTACCATGTCATTATTACAATTAAGGCAACTTCTTGGAACAACGTCTTCTGGTATGACATTCTATCTTCCAGATTTTCTTCCCAAGAAAATTAAGGACTAGTCCAGGAAGTCAACACCAACTCAAAAGCACACACACATCTTCTTTTGCCTTTTGGTGTGTAATCTATCTTTGGTCCATCCATTTGTACCAGCAGTTCCAGCTATTGTAATATATTGAAGTGTCTTTATCTTTTAGTGCCAAAGTTAATTTGTCCATTTCTGCACAACTTGAGATTTTTTGAATGATCATTTCCTCTGATGGAACATGAGGCTGTTTCCAACATTGTGCAAAAGCCAATCTGACTGCTGTCAAAATATGTATTATTATATATTTCATTTTTTTGGGGAGTTGTTTATCAAAGATCCCTAATAGAAAGGACTGATATGATAGAATCGTAGTAGTGATATATATACATATGTAAGGATTAATTGTATATATGGCATAAAATAAGGATAAAAAGGAGGTCCCATAAACTGTTGAGGATGAAAGTGTTTTTAATCATTTTCTGTCTTTTTCTTTCTATTCCTTTTTCCTTATTTTCTTTTTCTCTCATACATTTATGTATGTGTTGTTTGTCTATTTTAATTGTAAAATCAATAAAGTTTATTAAAAAAACACACACTCACAAAACTATGGATAAATGGCACAGTCTTGGCATAAATAATAACCCTGTTGTGATTATTTTCTGTAGGCTGTTTTGAATATTTGCAAACCAATTCATACATATATGGTGCAAACATGGTTGTAGCTCATGTTCACAAGTTTGAACATTGCACAGAACCCTCAGCCAATCAGTGCTTCCATTTTCAGGCCAATATCTGAGCATGGAGAACTGCTAGCCATTCAACACTCACTGACTGTCTTTTCAAGCTGGCCAATAATTAAACACATCATCCCACTCCCTCAAATTTCACTATTCATAAACAAGTATCTCTTTTTTGCCCCTTTTTGCAAAGAAAAGAAGGAAGTGATTGCCATCATTCTCCTTCTGTCATGTTCCATCTATTTCTGTGTTGTACATATTATTTGTGAACACTAATCTATTCTTGTAAACTGGCCAGAGTTGCTGGAAAAAATGTGGGATATAAATTTAATAAATTATGATTTGTTTATACAGTCAGCCAGATGTTCAGAGTGGATTTGGCATTTTTGTCCACCTATTGAGTCTTTCCCAAGGATCTCAGGTAGGCAGATGTGACTGAGAGAGTTACAGATATGTTGCAGGATTTCAGCTGTTGTGAGTAAAGCTGCCTTTTGCAGTTGATTGACAGGGATTTTGTCAATGCCGATGGTGTTCAAGTGATGCTCCAGTTGTTTTGGGATTGGACTCTTATCACTCATTACTATCTTTGCTTCACTACCTTTGCTTTCTTTTGCCATGGTCATTCTATTTTTATTTGCAGGTCCTTGTATTTGGTTATCTTCTCCAGTTCTTTCTCTTCTCTTCTGCTGTACTGTCCACTATCCAGACTTTTGTCTGTCTTATCGACAACTGTTAAGTCTGGAGTATTATGCAGCAGGTGACTGCAATGTGTTGTGGTTTGCCGGCAGCCGATGCAGACAGCAGTGGAATCAGACAGTGGAGAAGACTGGGGACCAATCAGGGAGTCTGGAGAGGACTCGGACGAGGGTCCTGCACCCGATGCAGAGATGAGGTCAGGATTATCTGGGAGTGGGGTGCTGCCTTTGGAGCCTTCGGAGTCTGGCAGCAGTGAAGCTGAGGAACAAGGGGAGACTGCTGCTAGAAGGCGAGAGCAGCTGAAATAAAAGGGGTGACTCTGGAGTAAGCCTGGGAGGTGATTGCCCCTCCCATAAGCGATAAAAGTCAGGCCAAGATGACGAAACCTTTGCAGGAAGCAAAGTTGTTCGATCGGTTCCAAGTCATCTTGAAGCTCTTTTGTACTTAGATTGGTTTTTCTTGTACTTTGGTTGGTTTCTTTTCTAATTAATTTGATACTTCTGTTTTGGCAGCACTTCACAGAACTGAAAGGTGTGTGCTTATCTTGGGGGACTGTTTGAGGTTAATTCTGTCTGGGAATGAAAACAATTCCCATGTGTTGCAATAAAATAGGTTTTGTTTTTAAAACAAGTTTGTAAATAATTACGGTTTATGAAGCCTGGGTCAGAACACAGTGGTGGGCTTCAAAAAATTTATTACTGGTTCTGTGGGCGTGGCTTGATAGCATGGCATGGCTTGGTGGGTGTGGCTTGGTGGGTGTGGCAGGGGAAGGATACTGTAAAATCTCCATTCCCACCCCACTCCAGGGGAAGGTTACTACAAAATCCCATTCCCTCCCCCCCCCACTAACCTGCTTTCCAGCTCCGTTCACCTGTGCAGGGCAACCAAAGACCCAGCCGATCAGCTGGGACTCAGGAGGCAGATAATAGATAGGGGCGGGGCCAGTCAAAGGTGATATTTGCTGGTTCTCCAAACTACTCAAAATTTCCGATACCGGTTTTCCAGAACTCATCAGAACCTGCTGAATATTATCTCTGGGTGACTGTCTGAATTCTAAAATCTCAGAGCACCTTAGCATCTTCCTTTGCAATTACTTTCTGTATTTTATGTTCCTTGCTTGTAGTTCTTGCTTGTAAGCAAGTGATGTTTCTTGCAGATCTTCCACTGCACCATTTTTGCTAGTTTGTCATACGCAAAGAATTCCAAGAATCTGAGGAGAAACTATGAGGGGAGATTGTTTTAAAATATACACAAAGGCACCCAAAAGCTTTCCATTCTCCACAACAGAAAACGTTTATTGGATTTTAAACCTCTGCTTCCTATATATCGATTTCATTACCTTTCCCAACTCTGCTAGAGTGAGAAACCAGGAGCTGGGAAGTGGAGCAGAGGTGGTATTCAGCAGGTTCTGACCAGTTCTGGAGAACTAGTAGCAGAAATTTTGAGTAGTTCGGAGAACCGGCAAATACCACCTCTGACTGCCCCGCCCCCATCTATTCTCTGCCTCCTGAGTCCCAGCTGATCGGCTGAGTTTTCTTTTGTTGCCCTGCACAGGAGAACGGAGCTGGAAAGCAGGTTAGTGGGGTTGGGAGGGAATGTGATTTTACTGTATCCTTCTCCTGCCACACCCACCAAGCCACACCATGCCCACTAGGTCACACCCACAGAACTGGTAGTAAAAAATTTTGAATACCACCACTGCCTGCCCCCATTTATTCAGTCTCAGCTGATCGGCTGGGTCTTCGTTCGTTATCCTGCACAGGAGAACGGAGCTGGGAAGCAGGTTAGTGGGGTGGGGAAGGAATGGGGATTTTGCAGTATCCTTCCCTTGACATACCCACCAAGCATACCTACCACTCCACATCCACCAAGCCATGCCCACAGAACCACAGAAGTAAAAAAAAATTGAATCCCACCATTGGAGTGGAGTAATTAGGAAACCTCACTGACAGGTGCACCATCTCAGTAATATAATGGGATTAGGGTAGATTATAAATTCCCAGGAACATTGTGAAAATTGTTGGTTAGGTTCACTTGTTAGGCTTTATACACTTGAAAAATCTTCTTTTACATGCAACGAAATAGCCCTCTTGTCATCCTAATCACTGGGCACTCAGTTGGAGCCACTTTCTTCCTTTTCTTTTTTTCTAGTTCTGGAAAAAAACTATGTTAATTAGTTTAAGTTTCCTTTCTTGGTTCTGCTGAATTATTTGCACCAGATGCACTATGATGTTCCACTACTGTGTTCCCTCTCTGACAGTCCGCCAGTCCCTGGTTAATATTTGCAATTGGTTGGTATTTAGCCCGGGTAACATCATTAAGTTGCTTGGCCCTTCCCATACATTGTTTTCTTCCATGGATGGTTAATGCAGAAACATTCTAACCAGGGGTGGGATTCAAATTTTTAACAACTGGTTCTTTGGGCATGGCTTAGGTGGTGGGTGTAGCTTGGTGGTCATGTTATTGGCTGGGTGTAGCCAACTCAATATCACTCACATCGAGGCACGCATCTCTTCGCCTGGCCTCTCATGACTGTGGGGATACTGCAACAGTCATAAGTGTGAAAAATGGCCATAAGTCACTTTTTTCAATGCCATTGTAACTTTGAATGGTCATTCCACACAAGCAAAGTACCAGCAAAGGAGGGGAAAATAACTCCAGAGAAGTTCCTGAGACAGGAAGTCCAGTCCTGCCAAGAATGTAATAAGGGTTAACGGAGAGGCACTTTCTGTAAGCAACACCATAATGTTTCCTTCCTACCTTTCTTACAGGATTAGGCCAGTAATTTCTTCTAACAACCGGTTCTCTGAACTGCTTAGAATGTTAACAACTGGTTCTAGCGAATAGGTGCGAACTGGTAGAATCCCACCCCTGACTCTAACATAAATTACCTTATGACAGGTAGGCAGTAACAAAATACCAGTGATTCTGTGAAGATGGCTGTTATTGATATGACATCAGTACTTGTATCAGTAGCAACTGGTATATGTCCAATATTGTTTCAGTTGACCATAAGATTGCAACCATTTGGTGTTAGTTTTATTGAACAATGTGATTTCCCCGTTAAACAGAACCAACTCTTGGATCCATGTCCTAAATTTATTTCCAATGCTTGGCCAGGATACTTTGTCACCCCAAAGCAAGCTGTCTGACAGGATTTGAACATGAAGTCCCAACATCAATAATAAAATATCTTTTCACCTGCATATCATTTTCCTAAACATATTTCTACACTAAGCAGAACTGTTTAATTTTTGCAATTGAATTGCCTCAATTCCCCATCTGTTGAACTCTATGATCTTTCCAGTAGACCAGGGCTCCCCAACCCCAGTCCGTAGACTGGCACCAGGCCGCATTATGCCAGAAATTGGACCGTGAAAACAAGGGAAGCCCAATTCATGGGATGCAGGCAGCACATGAAACCAGACCCCTTCCAGTCTGCAGAAAAAACTCTCTCCATGGAACCGGTCCCTGGTACCCAAAAGGTTGGAGACCGTTGCACTAGACCCTGTACTGGTACATTTATTGATGTATTGCACTGAAATGCATTCAAAATATATTCCCAGCAAAGCCAACTGTAATGGTGCTCAGATCACCAACTTACATGGGGAAACAGGCAGATAATTTGGTATTAGACCCCGGGCCCTTTTGAACCCCAAGAGGCAGATTCAAAACCTAACCCCATTTCACAGATCCACCAAGCCAAAATGCTCCTCTGCACTTGTATCAATCTTTCAATTTCTCCCTCAGCTGGGGAGTTGCTTTCTCATAGGGGACTGTCATTCAATCATCCTGGTGTGCCCCTCTTGAAATGAATAAGAAGAATGGATGGCTTCAAAACCATCCCTCTCAAAGCCTGGATTCAATCTGAATGCACAGCGGAGCAGCTGTTTGCTAGGATCTTACCATGTGGACTGCAGTAGTATGTATGCAGTTATGTTAATTTGGCAAGCTTTCCCCTTCAGGTTGGCTCTGAGCTATTAGAACACACAGCTAGTAGGTCCTTCTGTCTAACTAATAATTGCCTATCATTGATATTAATTAGCATTTTTTGCACCTTTTTTTTTTCAGTTTTGACCCAGTATCTGTTGGTCGTCTAATCACAGTGGCCTATTAAAAAGTTGTTTTTTTTAAAAAAAAACCAGTGTGTGGAGCAGTCAGAGCCATTTATCAAAACCCAAACAAGGCCAATTAAAGAGGCAGCCAGACAGTTGTCTTGATTTGCCACTGACTGTTTCTTGATCACCATTATAAATTGCTAATCGGGCAGAAAGTGCTCAGCAGCGCTCGGCATGGGGTGGCTATTGCTCATTCCCCGCCTGGTGACAGGTGATGGAGGCTAGTGATGGTCTTATTGATGCGAGCTGCCTATCAGTTGGAAGTTATTGTTAAAGTTCATGATGCTACAGCTGATCCCTTTCTGCTGAGAGTCAATCAAATTAATTAGCGCCAGAAATTCTTCTATATTATATTAAAGCAAGGATATTCAAAGGAGCACTTTGTAATTTATTTCTGAAGGCGAGTGGAGATGTGGGGGGGGGGGAGATAAGTCTCCCAGAATATTGGAGTTGAGGAAGAAGGAGAAGAGGGAGGGGGAGAAATCAAATATAGCTCCTTCCATTATTTTATAATAAGGGCTGTGGCTAAAGGTTTTTATAGCCACAGATCAAGAGATCATAATAGAAAACATATTGACAGATTTCTCTCTCTCCTCCTCCCTTCTGCCCACAATACTCTAAGGAACTGGCTTGTAGCAGGAAAAATATATCAAAACCTTATCAGCCAAGCTGAGATCTTCTGTGTAAAATCAATAAAGAGTTATACATGGTTTGAGTTTAAACAGTTCTCTGTAGTCATTTAAACATAGTGCATCTGTGCAGCTTTTTACCTCTGGAGACCCAGGTAGCCTAGCAACCGCAAGGCTTAAAGCGATTAACTACAAATGAAGTACTGTACGCCTATCAAAGCAATTGTTCACGGCTGCCTTCGTTGCAAAGCCGGAGCTAATTGAACATGATACAGTATGAAGATAATTAACACCCATGAGTTTGTTAATTGCCTGTTAGCATTACAACACAATCTCTCGGTTTTCCTTTCCAAACTCCCTCCTTTGCAGGATCCTCCGGACCTCTTTAGCTGGCAAGATATCTTCAGGCAGTGTGTGTATGTGTGTGTGTGTGTGTGTGTTAGTGTTAACCCTTGAAACAAAGAAACAATGAGGGGGAAAGCCTCTTATCTGATAGCAGGGAACCAGAACTGCAGTGCTCGAGCTTGTCAAAACATCCACCTTCCCTCTTGTTCTGTACACAAGGAAGAATTTGCTTTGCACATTTGGGATGAATTATTGTTATCAAACAAGATGCTAGCTACAATTTCTCCTTTCCTATATTTTCTGTGGGTTATTCTTATGACTAAGCTGGGATACCTTCTAGTGTAAAGTGAGCAATAAATGTCTTTTTTAGGTAGGCATGCATATCTGCAGTCTGCATATCGTCATCAGCTGACTCGAAATACTAGACTACCACTTTGTAGACTACCGGTTAAGTCAAACAATGTATTTTTCTCCCTTTATCAGTTTTGTTATTAGCAGAGTTACCTTGTGCGCCAAACTAGAAAACCAAGCCCTGCTCCTAAATCTAACCACAAGTTATCCTCCCTAGGACCTGTGACATCAGCAGCCAAACAAAATGGGCAGAATAACTTGTTCTTGTTCTCTCTTTATTGACGGTTAATCTGCCTAGCTAAATAATAATATTTAGATTTGGATTTCTACTAATTACCTCAAAATTACAGGAAACTAGTAGCGTATTTTTAAAAGAAATCTTTGATTCAAAGTAGACCAAATGCAAAATATTATATTTCAAATAGTTACTTCTTTTTTTAAAAAAAGAAACATGTTTCAAAGAGAAGGGAGCATATGTGACTTCATGCTTAGTCCTTATAGTACTGTACAGTGATGGCTGACTTTTCTGGGCTCTTGTGCTGATAATTGTGTGTGCACTTGCGCTCACGCGCCCTTGTGGCAGCACCCAAAAGGCAATGGGTGAGGGTCCCTCCATGCCCCTGCGCATGTGCACCAGATACCTGACGGGCGGCACACGCGCATGTACAGTAGACCTGTTCTGGGAGAGGGCTCATGTCCTGGCAGTAATGCCTCTGTGTGCCACTTCCGGCACACATGCTATAGGTTCGCCATCATGGTTATAGTAGGAAAACTTTGTTAGTCAATGATGGCAAAAAATCTGAGGGAACCTGACAATATTTTTCCTGAGTCGGGTTATTTGATAGACTAACTCTCTCCAAACACATCAGGTCTACCTAATAGGAGTTGTTTCAGGTCCAGTCCTCTAAGGAATGTCATCAGCTCATCAGTCTGGAACCCACATTACGTATCTGATATTAACACAGTTGAGAAAGTCCAGAAATATTTCACAAGAAGAGATCTCCACTCCTCTACTCATTGCAGAATACCTTATGCCACCAGACTTGAAACTCTAGACCTAGAAAACCTAGAACTACGCCACCTCCGGTCGGATCTAAATATAGTATATAAAATCATACATTGCAATGTCCTACCTGCAAACGAATACTTCAGCTTCAACCATAACAACACAAGAGCAAACAATAGATACAAACTCAAGGTTAATCGCACCAAACTTGATTGCAGGAAATACAACTTCAGCAACAGAGTGGTCAATGTCTGGAATACTCTACCTGACTCTGTGGTTTCTTCCCCAAACCCCAAAAACTTTAACCTTAGACTGTCTAATATTGACCTCACCCCTTTCCTAAGAGGTCTGTAGGGGGTGTGCATAAGCACACCAACGTGCCTACCATCCCTGTCCTATTATTTATTTTTATTTTTCTTATATGTATCCATGTATTCATAACTATGTTTTTACTTATACCTATTATCTTGTAAGCAATTGACAAAAATAAATAAATAAATAAAATAAATGATTATTCCTAAGTGGAGAGCTTTTCCTACCATGGCAGCTACCCTCTAAGCTCAGATTGGTCCCAATCTTGCTGGCCTTCTGGAAGGGTTTCAAGACACAGTTTTGCCATCCGACCTGGGATCTAATTGTTGCTCTTTAGAGTCTACCAAATAACTGTACTGTTAGCAAGACAGATAACAACCTCCTAAAGTTTACATTTTAGTAGCTTTTATTGTTCTCACAGATTTTACTATCATGATTGGAGTGTGTTTGGAGGAGGGTATAACTACTGTAAGCTACCCAGAGCCATGTAGGTAAGATGGCTGGCTATTTAAACCAATCAAATGAAGACCTTGGGCCAGTCACTCTCTCTCAGCCTAACTTACCTCTCAGGTTGTTATTGTAGGGAAAATAGAAGGAGGAAGGAAGATTAGATGCGTTTGCCACCTTGAGTTACTTGTAAAACTAGTAAAGGCGGGGGGAAATAGATAGATAGATAGATAGATAGATAGATAGATAGATAGATAGATAGATAGATAGATAGACAGACAGATAGATAAATGTTATGGTTTGATGCCTAGAGTTTTCTCTATCAAATAGAGGCAGTCTCTACGTTAAGAACCAGTTCCATTCCCTAATTCTGCCTTTCATTTATCGGCATCCAACCTTTCGGCTTGCCTGGGCTACATGGAGTAAAGAGGAATTGTCTTAGGCCACGTATAAAATATATAATATAATTAATGTATATACATCACATAATCATGTTAAAAGTTTACAATCTTGTGGGGCACATTACCAGCTTTCCAGGGCAGCATGCAGCCCATGCACCATGGGTTGGAAATGCCTGTTTTAACCTGAATTTGCATTTAAGTTGGAACTCATACTTACAAATGGGTGCATATTACTAAAAAATGGCAGATGATATTGTCCTTCCTTGAGCCAACAAAGGACTGAAGCTGCTCAATGCTTTCTGAAACTGCTGAAAATTGAGGAAAACAGGCTGAATATAACAAACATGCAGCTTTAGCAGTTCCTGAAAGCATTGAGTGGCTTCAGCCTTTATTGGCTCAAGGAAGGACAACAAGGAAGCAGAACAGTGTTCATCATTTATAGTAAAAGGAACCCACTTGTGATGAGGGGTTGTTCCTAAATCAGGTATTCTTAACTCGGAGACTGTCTGTAAAACTAATATTCATCCTTCCCTAAGTCCGTGTTCATACCAGCACTCTTGGGCCAAACAAACTGAACTCAACCTTGTCTCTTATTTAATATTCCCAGGATGGAAGCCAAGTATGCAATTTCACACATATATTATTTTACAGGTTTAGTTTATAGCTGCTTTTCAGGCATAAGGCACTTATCTGAGATGGTATAAACGATCAAGTGTAGCGTTTCAGCTTCAAAGAAATTGTGAAACCCCAAAGTAATTCATTCAAGTTACACTACTAAAAATATTCAGAAGAAAAGGAATTTGGATGAGATGCATTTTTTAAGATGAACTTGAAATCCAAATGAACAGAAAAGGTCATGTACGGCCCACTCAAAAAACAACATCGACATTTTTCACTCCTATCCAATGGTGGGATTCAAATAATTTAACAACCAGTTCATCCAGGGTCAGGTTGTCTGTTGTGGGAGGCTTGGCCCATCCTCATCCCCATCCTCCAGCTCCACTGCACATGTGGGATGAACCTTCCATGACAGTCAATCTGACCATGAGCAAACCAGTTGTTAAATTATCCCCTCTGGCGTGCTATCAAAGTGGATCCTGGGCATTGCGCTATGCTGCAATGGAGAAACTGGCAACGAAGTGGCTGGCATGAGGGAAGGAGGAAGAGCAGGGAGAAGAAAGAGGGAAAGTGGCCTTGTGCTTCCCTCATGCTGGCTACTCCATTGCTCATTTCAGCACAGCGCCCAGGATCCATTTTAATTTAACAACCGTTGGATTAAACCGGTGCAAACCAGCTGAATCTCACCACTGCTCCTAACTGCATCTAAAAGATCAGCAGACTTTCATCATTTTTAAATACTCTCAACCAGAAACTCTTTCATTTTGCAATATGGAATGTGCCGTTTTTCATCCAGCTGGTCAAGGGAAAACATTATAACTTTAAGAATAGGTAGATGACCTTTCTTCTGTCTTTATATTCTCCTATGTCACATTTTTTTCAACTATCAACTGGAGGTTGGCTTGTTACTTACTGATTATTTGCAAGTCAGTTTGAGAGTTGTTTTTTTGAAACACAAAGTGAGGCTACAATGTTTATTTAAAATAAATAAATAATCACAGACACCCTCAAGAAGATTCTTTTTTTGATGGCCAGGAAAATAAATTACTTTATCTAAAAAACAGAATTTCATAAGCTTAACATAATGCATGGTGTGTAATACAATAAGTATACTATTTGTTCTTTGTGCAAATCCTAAAATAGTTTGAAGTAACACTATTAAACATATACTTTAAATTATATTGTCCAATTAAAAAATCAAAACAAAATTAGTAACAGGAACTTATACCTTAGAAAAAAATTGATAAAAAGTTAAAATTGCATTTAAATTCTTTTATACCCAAGCCATTATTGCATTTAAATTGGCCACACTCTATGAATTTAGATCCAGAAATGCTTAGTGTCCAAATGGTTTACTTTGATGCAGTATGTTTCGACTTCATGATCCCATTTTTAGGAATATTGAATGGTATGCATTTGGAGGGTGGGGATGTTGAGAAGAGATATCCTCCATATACTTAATTACTAAAATCCCTCACAAAGATAATCAAGACTATCTCCAAGTGTTACAAATAGGACTTCAGCTGGTATATCTGTCTTACCTGTTCAATAAATATCTTAATGAAAGTGATACAACATCCAGGAAAATTGCTTTGTCTGCTCATATCAAAATAAAGAAAAAGAGTATTAAGGTGAAATTGTGAAATGGGGGAAGGGAAGGGAAGAGGGAAAAGGGAGAGAAAGAACAGGGAAGAGAAGATCAAACTCTGGCATTAGTTCAAAGTTAGCTCTCATATAATATAAGATAATGGTATCTTATACCGTAAGATTTTAGTTTTAGGAGTAGTTTGATACACGACAAACTACTCCTAAAACTAAAATCTTATGGTATCTCTGGACACCTGCATAACTGGATAGAAGCAATCCTGTCAAACAGACAACAAATGGTCAAAATTGGGAGTGTCCTATCAAATTTTGTACCTGTCAACAGTGGTGTCCCCCAAGGCAGTGTTCTAGGACCAACTCTTTTCATACTCTACATAAATGACCTCTGTGATCATATCAAAAGCAACTGTGTTTACTGATGATGTAAAGCTATTCAACACCACAGACAATACTGCTACCCTTCAAAAAGACCTCAACTATGTATCAGAATGGTCAAACAAATGGCAACTTCAAATTTTGACAAATAAATGCTCTGTCCTACATATTGGCAAAAAAAATCAAAAAATCAAATACAAGCTGAATAGTCAAGACCTTGCTGATGATACAAACTCTGTCAAGGATCTTGGAGTACTCATCTCAAATGACCTAAGTGCTAGAGCCCACTGTAACTACATAGCCAAAAAGGCATTAAGAGTTAACCTAATCTTACATAGCTTTTTCTCTGGTAATATACACTAATAACTAGAGCATACGAAACATTTGCTATACCAATACTCGAATACAGCTCATCAGTCTGGAACCCACATTACGTATCTGATTTTAACACAGTTGAGAAAGTCCAGAAATATTTTACAAGAAAAGTTCTTCACTTCTCTACTCGTTGCAGAATACCTTATGCCACCAAACTCGAAATTCTAGACCTAGAAAACCTAGAACTATGCCGCCTTCGGTCCGATCTAAGTATAGTATATAAAATCATTCATTGCAATGTCCTACCTGTGAATGAATACTTCAGCTTCAACCATATATGTATCCATGTATTCATAACTATGTTTTACTTATACCTATTATCTTGTAAGCAATTGATAAATAAATAAATAATAAAAAAATAAATGAGGGAAGGGAAGGGAGAGAAGGGAGAGAAAGAACAGGGAAGGGAAGATCAAACTCTGGCATTAGTTCAAGATTAGCTCTGAGTAGCTTGATTGCTAGTGGTGGTAGATTCCTGGCACTTTTCAGTTTTCTTGGCAAAAACAGAGAAATGATCTGCCATTGCTTCCTTCTAGAATTTTCCTTGATTTCCCAATGTGGTCTACAGCTCTGGCATTTTCTGGCACACTCTCATCCAACTGCTAACCAGTTCAGCTCTTTTTACTATTTCTAGATCAATCCATGGTTGATTAGTGTTATCACCTGGGAGAATTAAGGCAAGATGATTATTAGAGGGAGGACAAGGCCAAAACCCTATCCTCTTATCTGTAAGAAACAAAAAAAGAAACCCAGAATACAAGTGGAAAACAAAGATCACACATCAGAGAGTCAGTACAGTAGGAGATTGTATTACTAATTGTACAAATGGTGCTTTCTATGTGATAAGATTAAATCCTTCAGGATTTCTACCTGCTTATTGTTTCAAACAGAAAAAGAAAATCCAAAAGCTGCAAGGATAGAAATACTGTATAGTGGGAACAAGAAATGTAAAAGAATGAACTTGGGAAACTTCAGTGTAGTGAAAGTTGAAGTGAATTAACTAGATATTGACTTCTTAGGCAGCAGATAATTGAGATAGGCTGCAACTGGGCCTTTTCATTCAGAAGATCACATTGCTTACTGCTCCACATTTGGGTGGGGGAAGGGAATGGCATTGCTTTCATAGCAATACTTAGTTACAGTGAGTAAGTATGACTGAATAGTATCACAGACTTTGTAGATTATTCTTTAATAGGACTATTATATAGTTTATACTCCAATCATTGATGCAGAAGTTTGATTAATTCTAGGATCAATTTGAAATTGACAAAAACCTGCACGCAAAATATGCTGCTTTGGAATGCCAAAGTGGGAAATATTAAGGATGAAAATGTAATTGAACTGCAACCCTAAGCAACCAAAATGAAACAGGAGAGGGACGTATCAATTTCTGCCAATGTTTTTGTCATTCCTAACACCATCCTCAAACAACATAATGTTGCCTGTATCCATGCATATCACCAGATGGAATTCACAGAGATCAAATTGACTACATTATTAGTAGAAGGAGGTGGAAAGATTCAGTTATAGCAGCAAAAGCATGGCCAGGGATTGACTGGAACAGATTACAAACTGTACATAAGAAAATTTCACATCAAGCTAAAGCAGAAGAATTAATCCAATCATTTTCTATAGTATGGTTTTGAAGAAGGTAAACTGGATATCAGAACAAACTGTGGAAATTGCCAAGAAGAGAAAAGAAAGCAAGGCCCAGAAAGACCAAATTCTGAGCAAGGAATTTAAAGAATTTCAGAGAACTGTACACCAAAAAAGAAGTAGTATGACAATAACATCGATGAAGACTAGAACATAGAAACAGACAAAGAAAAAAAAAGTAATCCAAAACTTCTCTGAATTCAAAATAAGGTTCAAACTTTGTTTTGGTATCTAAATAAAGTCAGTGGACAGATCATAGCAGATTCAAAAAAGATGGAAGGAGTATACTAGTATTCTACACAGCAGAGATGTCAACATCCAAGATACTTTAGAAAATAGAATAAATATAAGGATATTTACTAGTACGGTAGAAGATAAATTTCAATGACTTCATTACCAGATCAGAAGGCTATAAGAACTGATAGAATATCTACAAAAATATGGCAAACAAGAGAAGAATCAGTAAGGGTTCCAACAAAGCAATTCTGGACAATATAGTGACCAACAGATTTCAATTTTGCTATCTTGTGTGAAATTAAGATACAGTGTGATAGTTTACCCAGTCTATTAATTCTTCTTGTTTTGGTATTGAAACCTGCTGGCCACTATATTGTGGCTTATAATACTTAGAATCATCCAACACAGATTAGAGCCTACTTAAAGAGAGAGAGAGAAAGGTGCTAGATGTTCAAGTTGACATTAGAAAAAGTAAGGAACTTGAGTCTTGTTATTGCTGATGCACACTAGAAAATTGCGAAAGCCAAAGAATATCCCTACACACACACAAAGATCAACAGGAGCTTCTTTGATTATAAAAAGGCCTTCAATCATGTCAATCATGTCAAGCTATAGAATGTGCTTAGAAAAATGGGAATCCCAAAACATTTCATTGTCCTCATGCAAAATCTATATACAGATCAGGAAGCCACAATGCAGATAAAACATGGAAAAATAGACTAGCTCCAGGCTGGCAAGGGGGTTAAGACAAGGTTGTATACCCTTTCGTTGTGTTATATGTGTCCTATTGCAGATTTGTATATTTGTGTGTATATGTTCAGAGAAGCTGAATTAGAAAAAATAACCATGGTTTTGACACCAAAGGAAGAAATAACAATAACCTCACTGTGCTGATGATACTACCCTGTTAACCAAAAATACAAATATTCTGCAAGCTTTAGTAATAAAAGTCAAGGAGCACAGTAAAAAATATACTAACATTAACTTTAAAGATCAAATGCATAACCACAGGTACAGCAGCCAGTCTTAGAATTAACAATGAAGACATGGAAATGATGGATAGTTTCTGCTTTTAAGGATCAACTATCAATAGTAAAAGAATCAGAAATCAAGAAATATTTCTCAGGGGTAGCCTTGGAAAAGAGATTTAGGTTATATGGACTTTTTTGGGGATGGAATGACAGACAACAGAGGGCTCAATATTTTTCTAAGGAGGTGATGAGTAGATTGGATCCTTGGGGCCTCATGAGTGAAAGAGAGGACTTGAGATTGCCCAAGCTGAATCCCATATGGTTGCTCCTCACAAAGAAACTACAAAGCAAGTGTCCAAAGGGTGGGAAAACCAGGGAAGAGAATTTGCCATTCTTGCCCATGGGCAGCTGGAACCTTCAAAGAACATTATGTTTGCACTTCCTTTGCTAACCACCTTCCGAATTGTTTCAAAGAAGTTAGACACTTTCAAAATAATAAGAGTGGAAACTCGCTGAGTGAATTCCATATCATTTTCAATCTTGTCAGGTAGAACTTGTTCCTTTTTCATAATTTTATTTCATTTATTTATAGAGACAGACAGTATTAGAATTAACATTTGGATCCATTGTTCAAAAATATCCTTCCGTTTATCCAACATTAAAATATTTTGCTTCATTCTGTAGTTGTGAATTGTTTACATTTTCTCCTTTAATTGTAAATTTTAGTTCCCTCTAGTTCCCTCTAGTGTCTGTTTCAAAAGACTTATTTAAAATCTTTTCAGTATTATTTTTTCTTTTTTTAAAAAAAAAAAAAGTCAAAACAGAAGCATTTTCCCACAGGAAGGATCCTTTATAATTAATTCCAAAATCTTGTTTCAAATTAATTTGGATTGTTAGTCCATTTGTGTAGCTTTCTAAAAGTTTTGATCACCCTTTTGCTGTTTATTACAAAAATCCCTTCTTAAACTAGTAATTAAAACTTCTTTTACTAAGAATTGATGGAAAATTCACCTGATACTGGAACCATCCAAAGGTTCCTAATAGCTGAAAAGAATTAATTAGCAATTTCTGAAAGCCATTGGAAAAGAAAGCACCGTTGTGTCTTTTCAAAGACTTTGACTGTGGTTTGAACAAGACAGCTGTTTCCCCATCTCCCAAAGAGCTAACCCCACCGGAAACCACCATCTTGCTGTCTTCTTACAAGAGCTAGCTGTCCGGAGAACTTGTGGACAATCTCAAGTCTTCTCCTTATTTGGAGAGGAATTATTGAAGAGCCAGTCTACTCACTGGTTCTTCATATGACAAGATCATCAGCTGCAGAGCCCTCTTCAGCCTGTCATTTCTTCCCTATAAGTCCTCCATAGATTTATTTGTTACTGATATCAGGAGCTGGATTGAATTTGACTTGAACTGAGCTTGAATTTATTTTAGCAGGTTGTATGAACTTAGCCATTGTGATTTGTAGGCCATTATTTATTATATCATATATAAACTCAACTAATATGGCTTATTGAACAGGCTACAAATAAAGCAGGACATGCTTAATATTTTATTTATATCAAATTTGAAAACTTCCTTTCTCACTCACAGAGCGACTCTGAGCTGTGGTATAGCATTTGAACTCAGACAATACATATAATTGTAGTCTTACCCCGGATTCAAGACTGTTATCTACCCATTTCTTTTGCTTAATATTTCTCCCTCTCTTTTTCTCCTCCCTCTAAATCCCTATATAGAATATACTGAACCAAAAATAGCCAGTTTATTTCAGCTTGGTTTATTGGGTATATGATTCAGTGTGTCCACAAACTAAGAAAACTAAGTTAGTAAGCTGTGATGCAGTTACCTATGGGTGCTGCATCCATTGAGTTCACAGTGGCTTAATACACATCCTTAAATTCACATAGATTTCTTAGCTGTATTATGTCATACTTATAGAAATGTGGTTCTCTTGAGTATTGCCCTTGAGTATGTCCAATTACCAGCTTCATCATCAATCATAAGTGCTATTTATTCAGAAGAATGAATTAGTAATTAATAACTGATGGGCATTATGTCCTTGAAGACCATAACATAATAAGTATGACCACAATTAGGATTCTCTCCAGCACCCAATCCTAACAATCTGTTTGGAGAGTTGCAATGTTGGTGAGAACTATGGAGAAAAAAAAATACTTGTTACCACACCAACCATCTTCTTTGAGCTCATTATATCAGCTGAGCTCTAATCCCCCTTGGGTTTCCTATACTGCCATTTATTTATTTATTGAATTTCTATACTGCCCCCTCTCCCAAAAAGGGACTCGAGGTGGTGCACAACCAACTAAAAACAGATAATATATACAATTAAAAACAGATTAAACAATTAAATCAAGGCTGAAATACAATTTAAAATATAAAACTAATAGATTTAAAATTTAGAATTTTTTTTTTTTTAATTTAAAAACCTAGTTAATTAAAACCCCAGAAAACCGTTACTGGGCCAGGCCGGCCTGTTGAAAGAACAGGGTCTTTACTGCGCGCCGGAAGGTCTGAATGTCGGTAATGGCCCGTATCTCCGGGGGCAAATCATTCCACAGGGAGGGGGCCTCCACAGAGAAGGCCCGCACCCTCGGGGCCACCAACCGGCAACGATCAGGCGGCGGAACCCCGAGGAGGCCAACCCTGTGGGAGCGCACTGGGTGGTGGGAGGCCATGAGGTTCTGATGCTACCAATCAAAAGACATCCTGTACAGCTGTAAATCTTTTCTTTCTTGAAATTTTCTCCCTTTCAGTTTAAAAACACAAACAAACAACAAATCATAGTGAGATCAAAATGAGAAATGATAATATTTGGGACGTTCCTCTGCATTGAATTCCAGGAAAGAACCGGTACAATTGCATAATTCAAGCCTATCCTGGAATTCCCTTGAATTTTTCTCCACATTTCTCTAGCTCTGGCTACATTATTTTTTTCTCCTCTGTTGGGTAGATGACGATTGAAGTTCTCTTATTAGTGAACCTCCATGCTCCTCCCTATTGGCTAGCCTTTGCTGGCCCATAGTGAGCACTGCAACAAATCAATTAACAGTTTAATTCCTGGTTTTCATTCTAGGAGGCTCCTTTAACAAACCATTGTGTGTACATGAATGGAACATATGTAACAAATGCCACCAGCCAATGGTCTTCTTTTTAATCTGCTGGTTTCTGTGCACTAATTTTCTGGTTCTGCTTGGGGCTTTTAGGCAAAATTCTCCATATCCACTCCAGCAAATAACCTGCAATGGGAGAGACATTCTTTTGCTAAAGATTTCGGCTTCCAAGAGGCACAAAGAGTTTGCCTAGTAAGGCCAAACATGTTTGGGCACTTTGTGAAAGCAACACCAGTTTTAAACGATCTATTTATTTTCCTGGAAAAGGTTTTAAAAATGCAGCACTAAACATCAACTGGTTGCCACTGAATTTCACCAACACAATTTGGAGGGGAGGGAGGAATTCTAAGTTTCTTTAAGGCCTGGTAATTGAGGTTTGATTCATTAATTTCAAAGGAAGGGGTGGAGGAAGAAAAATAAGAAAGAAGCAATAAAACCCAGAAGAGTAACAAATAAATACGGTATGCAAACAATTATGTCTGTACTCCTAATAACTTTTTTACAAAGAGTCTTTGCATAATTTTTCATCTTCCTCTGTGTCTAGATCAAACTTTAAACAGTCAGAATGAAGCCACCTTTTTGGCTTTGTCATTGGGCATTATCTGTATGGGTTTCTGGTAGTAGCCAACATACCAGCAGATGGACCAATCTCTATGTCTCTCCACATTCACATAGCATGTTGTTATCCACCAACAGCCTCCACTTGAGCACACTGGTTTTACATTTAGGAACTCCAACTCTCAACCTATTCAGGGTCCTCCAAGTAGCATAAGGGATTTTTAATGTTATTCCATGCTTGATGGTCACCTTGTATACCCTCAAGAACGTTTGTTCTTGTCATAAAGCTGTTCCTAGATCTGAGTTGGCATGATATTTTGCATAATAAATTGCATAATAATAACCTAGTTTGGAAGTACCGTCCCACTGATTCTTCGCTCTGTCTCTACTCCCTGGTGATTCTCCACTACTATCTGCCATCCAAGAGGGGGAAAAGCAAATGGATTATTCAGCATATGTTCCAAACAAAACTTTTAAGTCCAGCTGAATAATTGCTTCGATAGTAACATGTTCTTGTATGCTTCTTTCACTTCTGTTTTCCAGTAGGTGAGGCAGATTCCTGGCTACCTTCCCAGTGAATTACAACTGATAGTACTAGGAGAAATTTCAAGGAAAGATTGGACTTTTCAAGAAGAGATTGGACTGCCATTTGTCAGAAATGGGGGAGGGTCTCCCACTTGGGCAGGGGGTTGGACTAAATGACCTACAAGGTCCCTTCCAACTCTGATTATCTGTTATCTGTTATCAAATGTAGAGAACTAATGGCTATTTTAAATTTATTTTCCTGATTTTTTTATTTTAGAAAAAAATCTCTATATCCTATAGCCTAGGAAAGCAGAAATGAATATGGGGCCAGATAAATGTATCAGAGAGATTAATCAACCTCAGTGTGGTTTATGTGAAATAGGACTTTATTTTATTTTATTTTATTCCATTCCATTCCATTCCATTCCATTTATTTATTTATGTGCTGTCATCTAGAGGTGACTCTGGGTGCCACATAAATAGGTTGTCCTACAACAGGAAAAAAACATGATGAATGAAGTGTTGGTATATAATCTCTACCCACTTTTTAAATATTATATGCACATGCAATCCTACATGTCTGAAGGTTGCTATTTGTCATAGCACTGAATCCACTAGATCAGGGCTGTCAAACTTGCAGCCCACAGGCCGGATGCGTCATGTGCTGGCCACGCCCCTGCCCGGTTTAGCGAAGGTGGGAAAAGTTCTGATACGTCACGCGATGACGCAGTGATGACCCCAGTTTGACACCCCTGGATTAGATGCTAGATGGAATTTCTTGCATCGTTGCTGCTCTCTAATAGTATTCCAGATCTTTGCAGGTCAGATTTTGTACAATCTGTTACAAGAATGTACTGGTGTGTCCCCTCTCTGTATTTCCAAATCTGCTCCAGAGTGATAGGAGATCCTTCTGAGCAGATCTGGAGGGTACAGGTGGCTTGTTTCGATTTGGGAGTGTATGGAATTCATGAAGAAGAGCAAGAGAAAGTTTTTGGGAAAGCCACAGAAACAACATTGGATGCATCCTATTTTCTTTTCTTTTTTTTACAATGATTTCCAAAACAGAAAAGCTTTTTGTCTTATTTTTTTTTAATCTGTGCAAGTTAGGTTGAAACTAAAAGAAACAAACCAACTGAAAACTGCCTACCAATTATTCTGGCTACTTTGAAACCAAGTCTCCAATACCCCTTGTAGCTCCAGTTCATATCAGAAAAATATATAGAATAATCAGAAATATTGCCATCTGCAAGCCTGCAAATCTTCCTTTAAAGCCAAATGTTAGAAAAATGTATTGACATGCTCCATTTTTTGTTGTGGTAGGCCTTGTACCTTGTTTGTATGTACTAAAACCTTTACCATTTTTGGTTGCTCTGGGATTCATTACTCTCAAGGATTCTTCTTGCTGTTGATAATGTGATGCTCATGAAATATAGATTATGACTCTACTATTTAATGGTTCATACACCACCCTGAATGCCTCATTCTCCAAGAAATACCAAAGGTACTTCCAAAAACAGACAGATTTGAATATTCCTAAGAGGCTTCAATCACCTAATAGCTACAATTTGACCCTTATCCTTTGTGTTTGTTGCCATGGGACAATGGCTGAGTAATAGTCCTCCACTTGCCCCCAAATTTATAATTAGTAAATTCATTAACCATTATTTGTATAGGGGAATATAGAATAGAATAGAATTCTTTATTGGCCAAGTATGATTGGACACACAAGGAATTTTAGGGGGCGTGCATAAGCGCACCAAAACGTGCCTACCGTCCTTGTCCTATTGTTTCTTTTTTTTCTTATTCGTACCCATTTCATGTATTTATAACCATGTTTATACTTATACCTGTTATCTAATAATTGTTTGACAAAATAAATAATTAAATAAATAAATAATTAAATAAATAAATAAATTTGCCTTCGGTGCATAAGTTCTCAGTGTACATAAAAGATATAAGTGATAAATCATGATCACAGTCATCATAAATACATCCATCATGAATGATAAGATACAACACGTTTATATATAACATGTAAAATAAATACTTTAGTAATAGTTTGATATTTGCAAAAACTGACATTGATTTCTATGTTGTAGAATACTATACAGTGTAGAATTTGCAAGTAGATTTCACAGCTCCTGATTCCAAAACCATAAAATTGTATATAAATGTGAGATAGCATGTTTAGAGGTAGCATGATATTGTAAGAAAGCATGTTTATTAATGTATAAGTAAGAGGAAACAATATTAAGAAATGGGAGAGAGAGGTGGGGAGGGAAGGAGAGTGGGAGATCCATATTTAGACACATTTTTGCAGTGTATAGCTAGCTTTTTAAAGATTGGAGATAAATGTGATGCTGGTGTGGTTGATTTGTGCCCCTTTTCAGTTTTTTACCCATTAATTGTAATCACTAAATATAGCAATAGGCAAATCCACGCAAAGCTAACATGGGTGGGAAAATGCAAAACTTTTAAAACTTTCTAATCTCAGGCTAAATTCCAGACAGAGTTCATTACAACTTAACTGCCAAATCCACCTATCCCATTTTCAACCCATGAAACCAGGGCATCTGAATTGATGGATGACAATCACTTTTTGTGTAGATCCAAGGTGCCATTTTCTTCTCCCCAATCAACCATGACTAGTTACCACACATTTGATTAGGAAAAATGGTTTGCGGGTCATCAAGCAGGATTGTAAACTTCTCACATTTTTAAAATTATGCTAAAATAATCAATGGTGATAGGTTTAGATGAACGGGGGATGAATGTTGTGCAGTATGACTACTGACATGCCTGGACAATCATGATGAATGTAGGCCAATGAAAACTGGAGCTGGTATATACAAAAGCTCTTTAAAATGTAGAGGTAATATGGTGTTTATATATTGATTTCCAAAATCAGACACTGAAGTTTCACAATTAGAAAAGTGGCCTGCCATTATATAAAGTCTAAACAGCAAAACATATGCAAAGAAAAGAAAGAGGGAGAGAGAAACTCAATGAAGAATCACAGTGAAAATAAGTGTAAGAAATCTTTCAGGCATAAGATTAGATCTTAAGAAGGCATTTGAAGAAGAAAATCAGCAGGAAGACAATGACAATGATCAAGAATAAAACATGAAAACAAGGAATATCAAAACATAGGATATAAAGGGGTTGTTTACAGAGACCCGCTGCAAAAGAATCACTTGCAGGAAGAACAAGGTGGCCAGATTCATGGACCAAAGAGGTATCACCATATAGATAAAAAAAGAGGTGTTTAAAAGTAAAAAGGAAATGAAAAGTTATTTTAAAAAGGAGAAAAAAATCAATGTGAAAAATAAGCAGAAGTCAGTTAAATTAATGCTACTGAAGAAGTAGTGATGGGCAAGGAAAAACAATGCACCATAGTAATAAGGAAATAAAATGGTGGCATGTAACCTTTTTCGGTTCAAGAGAGACATTTATTCTAGGTGAGCAATTTAGGAGCTTCATTTCAGTGGTGATTGGTGAAGAAAGAGCCAAAATAACAAAAATGGAAGAACACTTCGATTTCTACCAGAAGTTAATGGAGTTGGCTGAAATGGCAAAATTGACTATTTTGATTTTAAAAAGAATATAAGGACTTTTGTTTCCATGGGGAGACCACTTCTGAACTTTTGTGCTTGAGGTGGAAAAGAACAAAACTTTGATTTTGGGTTTTACCGATTAGATTGATAGATCTTCATAGAAATGGCTTGTTTATATTATTATGAAAAAACAAAAAAGTTATGATTTGATGTTAATGCCTTATTTTACTGCAACAGAGAGAGTTGGAAGTCAATGATTCTTTTTTTTTTCCCCTACCTTTCCTCGCTTTTCTTCCCCCTCTTCCTCCCCACTGGTCTCCTGTTTACTTTTGCATTTGTATCTTTTTTTAATCTTATAACTCAATAAAAATGTTAAAAAAAAAGAAATAGCCAAAATAAACAGGATAACCCCTTGCTGACTAACAATGAAAGGTAAATACTTTCAATGAAAACCCCATAGTCATGTGTTCTAAATGAAAAGGCATCAAGAGTAAGAAAATGCAAGCTGGTGGTTGGATATAAAGATGTGCAGGATTGTGAATTATAAGGATTTGAAGGATTCTGCAAAAATTACAATAACACAATGTTATCCAAAGTATTAGAATAATCCAAAAATAGTAGAATAAGAATTCCTTTAGCACCATCAAACAACAACACCTGCCTATTCCAGGTCCTAGGGAAGGACTCAATGGGTGGATAAAAATGCCAAATCCACAGATGACTATGCGATAAACTATAACCATCTATAAGAAATACAATTTTCTTGCAAGCGAGGACTGGTGGTACCACAAAATAGACAAAATAATAGAAAATGAAGAAGCTAAAGTGCTCTGGAGTTTTAGAATTCAAACAGACGAGATCCAACACCAACGCGGAAAAGATGATGAAAACTGAAGTAATCAAGATGTAATCAAGCCTATAGAAATAACATCAAGTAATAAACATCAAGTGTCTGGATGAAGACAATCTCTATAAATACTTGGCCATCCTTCAAGCTGACAACATCAGGCACACTGAAGTCAAAAAGGAAGAAGTTTAGAAGTGAATTTGTCATGAGAGTGAAGACAAATTTAAAGTTCAGATTCAGTGAAGTAAATATTATCAAGGCATTTAACACTTGAGCAATTCCAGCCATTAAATACATAGCAAGAATGGTAGACTGGACTAAAGCAGAACTTTAGATCTGAAGACAAGAAAAATAATTACAATAAATCATGCTCTTAATCCAAAGTTAGTTCTTAATTTGTTAAAGTTTAGCCTTAGGAAAGAGGCAAAGGCAAACCACTTCTGAAAAGTGGGTTTCTTTACACAGAAAACTGCAGAGAGTAGTCCAGACAGTCATAAGGAGTCAACACTGACTTAAAATGCAGGGAGAGAGAGAGGGAGAAAGGGAGAGACAGAGAGAGAGAGAGAGATATGTTCTCAGCTATACTCTAGGGGTGGACCGAGCAATCTGTGATCCCAGAGCGGCATATAGTTCCAATCCATACAACCCTTGGAGTTTCTATCCACAGTGCCTTTAAACTGAAAGCAAAATCTTCTGCCATTTTGATCTGGGAACAGAATAGCCCTCAAATTCTAATCAAGTGCCATCTCCGGGCAGTGGTGGGATTCAAATTTTTTTTACTACTGGTTCTTTGGGCGTAGCTTGGTGGGCATGGTGTGCCTTGGTGGGCGTGGCAGGGGAAGGATACTGTAAAATCTCCATTCCCTCCCCATTCCTGGGGGAAGGTTACTACAAAATCCCATTCCCTCCCCACCCCACTAACCTGCTTTCCAGCTCCGTTCTCCTGTGCAGGGCAACAAAAGAAGATCCAGCCGATCCTCCAGGACTCAGGAGGCAGAGAATAGATGGGGATGGGGCCAGTCAGAGGTGGTATTTGTCAGTTCTCCAAACTACTCAAAATTTCCGCTACTGGTTCTCCAAAACTGGTCAGAACCTATTGAATACCACCTCTGATCTTCGCCCACCAATTCAATCCCAACCATTTTGTGTCCTTGATCTAAAATGAAAGTGTGAGCCTTGACCAAGAAACTATTGCCCCACCTTGTTGTAATCTACCATTAAATTAATTTCTTTCTTAACAATGCATCAAAGCCTTATTAACATAACATCAATGCCAATCGCAAGACAAGAGCCTTATTAAGATATTGGTAAGGTGTTGGTAAGAACCAGAAAGCCCTGGTTCTAATCCCTACATGATCATGGAACATCCTGGGTAACTATAAGAATGTCTTTTTCTCTTAACCTCTTTGTCTCACAGAATATCGGTGGTGAGGATACAATGAAAACAGCCTGCTCACACGTGCCAGTCTAAGTTCCCGGGAGGAAGGAACAGAAATTTTACAATACATAAGTATGTAGATGTAATAAATACATTCAGGTAAATATTAAATATGTTGGACTGCCTCAGGCAGAAGAACTTGACCAATTTTAAAGGGGAAAATGGTTACTGCTTATCATTTTATTCCAAGAGCTGATAGATTTAAATTGTTATTTTTCCTCAGATCTTTTACTACCTTGTGCTCTGTGATCAATGGGATTTTAAAGACAAGGATTGTTTTTATAATGTGACTAAAATGATTTAGATAGGGCTTGTGAGGATTTTAAACAAAAATTATACCAATTAGCCTTCTGGGTAGGATGATAGTGGAATGGTGGGATAGAATCTCACTTGAGGAATACAAAATCCTGAACTGAATGAAAGTGAGATCCTTCAAGGCTATGTGAGAGTGTCAAATAGAAGAAGCAAAGGCACATAAACTAAAGCTAAGAAAGGGTCAGGCCCTGAAGGAATTTAGACAGAATTTCTTTAGATGAAGAGAAAAGTGAACATATAGAAGAGAAGGCAAAGGGCAGCAAGGGAGAAAAATTTATCCTGTTGTGAACAATCATAATGAAATGAGAGACAAGTACAAAGTACAAAAGATACTACAGTTGCTAATTCTCTGGAAAGAGACAATAGGTCTTTTTTGTTACTATTCAGGCACTCTTCCTCTCCCATCCCTCCTGTCTTCTTTTTTAGAAAACAGAATGCATAACTAGTCAAAACCAATACAAGTTGCCTTTACCATCCTCCATCTGCAAGCATGGAGGTGTGTATTTTCATTTCATACTATTGCGTACTATGTGTATAAAGACAGGATCAGAACACTTCTGGATGTGGCCCATTTTTCTCCAATACACGGTCTCTTGTTTATAGAACAAAAGGTCTAGAGTAGAGTAGAGTAGGGTGGGGTGGGGTGAGGTGGGGTGGAGTGGAGCGGAGCGGAGCAGAGCAGAGCAGAACAGAACAGAACAGAACAGAACAGAACAGAACAGAACAGAATATTCTTTATTGGCCAAGTGTGATTGGACACACAAGGAATTTGTTTCTGGTGCATAAGCTCTCAGTACACATACAAATAACAAAGTGAAAAATCATAAAATATGCATGAAATATGCATATTTCAATTTCAATGTAGGATTTAGAAATATGCACCATACTGAAGGAGACATATGGCACATTTCCTCATCTTAATGGAGAGAGAAGTGGCCATCTGAGTTGTCAATCGCTTACTATCCTACCAGTAATTGCTTAGGGCAACTTCAAGACCCCTACTTTCCCTTCCTATGCTTCTTAGTTTTTAAGCCCTGCATGTACTGGATGGACTTTCAAATACATTACAATGTTATTTTCTTTCAGCCCTACCATCAAAACTGTGTTTCTGTAGAGTAAGCTATTTAGCTATGTCATTCTATTTCTTAGGATCACTTGAAACAGTCCAGCCTTAAGATGTTGTGATTCAAATGTTTAGATGACGTAATGGAGTGAATAACGGATTAGCTATGATTTAAAGCACTTAGCCAACATAGCCATAAATGGGGGAAGAGTCTGGGAATTATAATTTAGTAACACCTGGAAGGCTACCATTCCTCCACACAAGACTTCAATCATGACACGGCACCAGAGGTGGCATTCAGTAGGTTCTGATCAGTTTTGGAGAACCAGTAGTTTTGAATTAAATTTTGAATAGTTCGGAGAACCGGCAAATACCTCCTCTGACTGGAGATTTTACAGTATCCTTCCCTTGCCACGCCCACCAAGCCACGCCCACAGAACCGGTAGTTTAAAAAGTTGAACCTCACCACTGCACCTACTTTCTTGCACATTTTGACATCTTCTCCACCTCCCTCCATGGTTGCCCCTGCCTAACTAAAATAGTCACATAGTCCTCCTCTTTGTTCCTTCACCTTTTGGGGGCAGTGTTTTTCAACCTTGGCAGCTTTAAGATGTGTGGACTTCTAGAAGATAAAGTCCGCATGCCATCGAGTTGTTAGGGTTGAAAAACACTGTTCTTGGGTCTATTTGCAGACTGAAAGCCTCTTAAGTGTGCAACAGGAAAAGTGTGCTGTATAACCCTTTCTTCCCCCAGTCAGCCTTTGGATGAGGGTCATACTTCAAAAACTAGGTAAATCAGGACAAAGAAAAGGCTGAAACCAGGACAAAAATTAGAATGAATTCAAAACTGGTTTAATTAAAATTATATTAAACCTCTAAATACAGTTAATATGATTATTTATCATGCTTTATCTCTTTTTGAGATATCACCCTCGTTGGCACAGTGATTAGAGTGCAGAACTGCAGGCTACTTCTGCTGACTGCCTGCCGGCTGCCTACAATTTGGCAGTTCAAATTTCAC